>CM058044.1:13064705-13128512 GCA_030169165.1 Centaurea solstitialis | reverse complement strand
AATGAAAAATAAAAAGATAAGTGAAATGACTAAAATGCCCATCATGTGATATGCACATGATGGGCTTAACGGCTCTTAGTTTAACGGTGTGACCCAGAGGGACCAAACGCGTTATAAAACGCATACCACAGGAACCCAATCCATAATTATTTCAATTTAGGGACCCAGAGTGTTAAAACCATCAAACCACAGGGACCAAATATGTAATTTACTCTTTATTTTATTTTTTTGAGTGAATTACACTTTTGGTTCCTGTGGTTGTCACCTTTTTTTACAATTTTGGTCTCTAAAACAAACTAATATCAAAAATAGTCTCTGATGTTGCCACTTTGTTTTAATTTTGGTCCCTCGACCTCACGACGTCAATTTTTGGCCGTTAAGGGTTATCACGTGCCTTGCACACCAGGGGCAAAATTGTCCAATTCGAAAGGGATAAAAACCCCCCTTTCTAACCCTGAACCCTTCAATTTCTATTTCAACCCTTCGGTGAAACTCTAGGGTAAATCCAATTCGAACCCTCCAACGAATTACAACCCTAGATTTTGCTGTCTGAATCAACGTTCGTCAACATATGCATGTGGGCTTGGTCAAAGTTGGTCAACGCTCAAACGATGTTTAGAATCAGGATACGAGATGAAGTGTTTGACCCGTATGAGGAATATGGTATGTATTTGTATTTGATTGAATGTGGTCCCTGTTGGGAATCATAGGCGATTAACGCGCAGCGGAAAACAAAAACAAACAGATTCCCAAACGAATCCATCCTAAACCTTACGGATACAATCAAGGGTGTTTTAGAAGGTTTACCTTTACGAGAACAATCACCGGAAAGCAAGTAGGGAATACACCGCTAGTGACACCACACGTGAGGCTGGTTGCTAGACCGCCCTGGATTGATCGGAAAAACGAAAATTCCGGTTGTGTGTGTATGTGGCCGGCGCCAAGAAAGGAGAGAGAGAGAGGAGAGAGAGGAGAGAGAGAGGAGAGAGAGGGGGGGGAGGGGTGTAGGATTTCATTGGAGGGAAGAGAGAGAGAGAGGGGGGGGGGAGGGTGTAGGTTTTCTTGGTGATGAAGCAACTGCTTAATCAGATCATTATTCAACTGAATAAAGCATTTATTTATAGAAGTAAATAAGGCAGAGTTTAACAAAAAAACCTAACCCAAATATAACTCTCTAAATAATTATCTTAATTAACAAACTGTTAATAATTAATAATTATATTTAATTAATAAATAATAAATAATCGATTTATTATTTATTCTTTCTCTCTTTTAATAATTAATCTTAATTAATTATTTCTTACACTTATAATCCAAATGATCTCGAATCGGGTGTGTAGCAGTGTGACCCACTAGTGTCTTATAACATTGGATACGGTAATCCCTGTTACTGTCTTGCACATAATCCTACCTCCCATTTGTGCCAGACATGTAACTGTACTGTTACCATTAGCCTAAGAAGGTCCCTAGCCAGACACTTAGGTTAACCAGGTTATAAGATCTCTTATATCCAGAGATACAATTCACGCTTGAATATGTACAGGTTCATTCTTTTTGCACACGATATTTCTAAAGTGAATTTGAGACATGGAGTGGAGGTTCATTTCTCGAATTCAAGTATTTCTTGACTCTGATTTTGATTGCCTGCAGTAACGGATATTACTAAATAACACCTGTTATTCTATCCGAGCGTAGCCACGCGTTTTCTGCCAATCTTAATCGTCAAGGGGCCCGGAAATATCTCTCTTTTGTAAAGAGGTGCAAATCCCTTCTTGACTACTTGAATTTGGATCCATGGCTTCCGTTGCATCTAGTCACGTCCCGTATGGCCGCCCTGTTACGGTGCAGAGTTAGAATGCACTAAGAGTACAGTAGTCCTCACGTTCCCAAACCAAATATCTCAGGTTTAAGGACAACCTATCATCAAATCGATGCTTATGACTGGGGCTCCATGAAGCAGACTTGAAACTGGTCACTTCCAATACTCAAACACTCTGATGAGTATCTATAAATGTTTGGTCACATCACTTGTGCTTTTATTCTTTACTTTGAATAAATCATCAAACATTTATAATAGCATTAATCTCCCTATTGAAATTCCCATTTCAATAAGTAGCTACGGAAATTTAGATTTCTTGCAAAAACTTTGCACAAATCATGGATACATTAAATATGCGAAAAATATTTAATTTTGAAACAATCATGAATTTAAAACCTCCATTATTTCTATCACACTGTGAAATAAAACTTTACATGATTTATTGTTTAAAGTTAAACTACAGTAATAATTAATAAACTAAAACTAGCTACTGGCGTCCAGGTACTGCATCCTAATGGAACATGCATGAGCCTCATGCTTCACCCTTGCTAGCGGCTTTGTCAGCGGATCTACGACATTGTCGTCCGTCGGAATCTTGCATATTCTTACATCTCCTCTTCCAATGATCTCTCGGATGAGGTGATACTTTCTGAGCACGTGTCTTGACTTGTGATGCTCTCTGGGTTCATTTGCTTGTGCCACGGCTCCAGAGTTGTCACAAAATAGATCAATCGGTCTACTGGCAACTACTCTAGGATCCGATAGAAAATTCCTCAGCCAGACAACTTCCTTTGCTACATCAGATGATGCAATGTACTCTGCTTCTGTAGTTGAATCTGCAATCGTGTCTTGCTTCGAGCTCTTCCATGAGATTGTGCCTCCGTTTAGAGTAAAGACGTACCCAGACTGTGATCTAAAATCATCTCTGTCGGTCTGGAAACTAGCATCAGAATATCCGGTGACACTAATTTCATCCTCAGATCCTCCAAAGACCAAGAACATGTCTTTCGTTCTTCTCAGGTACTTGAGAATGTTTTTGACAGCCACCCAATGAGGTTCACCTGGATTCTGTTGATATCTGCTCGTAATGTTTACTGAGTAAGCAACATCGGGCCTAGTACATAACATGGCATACATAATCGATCCAATTGCTGAAGCATATGGAACCGATTTCATTTTGTTCTGATCTTGACTAGAAACAGGACACTGTGTTTTACTTAACACTATGCCATGTTGCATCGGGATAAATCCTTTCTTGGATTCATCCATCCTGAATTTCTTCAAGATTTTGTCAATGTATGTACTTTGACTAAGTCCAATAAGCCGCTTAGATCTATTTCTGTGGATCTTTATACCAAGTATATAAGCGGCTTCTCCAAGGTCTTTCATCTGGAAACATTTGCTTAATCAATTCTTTACACTCTGTAAGGTTGGTACATCATTTCCTATTAGTAGAATATCATCTACATATAAGACCAAGAAGGTTACTATGCTCCCACTGAACTTAGTGTAAACACATGGCTCGAACTCACTTTTTCGCGAAACCAAATTCTTTGATACGCTCATCAAAATGTAAGTTCCGGCTTCGAGATGCTTGCTTTAACCCATAAATGGATTTTAGCAGTTTACACACTTTATTAGGATTCTTAGGATCTTCAAAACATTCCGGTTGTTCCATATAGACGTCTTCTGTTAACTTTCCGACTAGAAAGGCTGTCTTGACGTCCATTTGCCAGATCTCGTAATTAAAATACGCTGAAATGGTCATTAGAATCCTAATTGACTTTAACATGGCTACTGGTGAAAAAGTATCATCATAGTCGATACCATGAGTTTGCGTGAATCTTTTTGCGACCAGTCTAGCCTTAAAAGTGTGCACATTCCCGTCCATGTCAGTTTTCTTCTTGAAAACCCATTTACGTCCAACAGCTCTATAGTGCTAGGGTAAATCAGTCAACTCCCATACTTGGTTGTCGTACATGGACTGCATCTCTGCCTCCATGGCTTCTTGCCATTGTTCAGACTCACTGCCTAACACAGCTTCTCCATAGGATGTCGGTTCATTCAAGTCTCCACCATCCTGAGAGACTAGAAATCCAAGATACCTATCTGGTTCTTGCCTTACCCTAGTGGATCTGTGAGGGTCCTATGTTTGCACTTTCTCAATCGGCTCTGATTGAGGTTCAACATTTTCATGTTGAATTTCTGGCTCAACAGTCGGTGTAGTGTTATCTTCGTCTACTATCTGTAGATCTACATCCTTTCTGGTGTTCCCGGAACTGAGAAACTTTTCTTCCAGAAATTTTTCTTTTCGAGCCATAAAAACTTTGTTCTCTTCAGGGTTGTAGAAGTAATATCCCACGGTGGTCTTGGGATACCCCACGAAAAAACACTTGTCAAATTTGGGTTTGAGTTTTTCTGAGGTAGGTCGTTTGATGTAAACCTCACAACCCCAAATTTTCAGAAAAGACATTTTGGGTTTCTTACCCTTCCACAACTCGTATGGTGTCTTTTCTACCGACTTGGTTGGCGCTCTGTTCAGTATATGTGCTGTTGTTTCGAGCGTGAGTCCCCAAAATGATATTGGTAGTGTAGAGCGACACATCATCGATCGTACCATATCTAGCAATGTACGATTCCTCCTTTCTGACACACCATTCATCTGAGGTGTATACGGAGGTGTGAGTTGTGATACAATCCCACATTCCATCAGATGACTGCCAAACTCTTGACTAAGATATTCACCTCCGCGATCTGGCCGTAAAAACTTGATCTTTCTGTCAAGTTGATTCTGTACTTCATTATGATATTCTCTGGATTTCTCAAAGCTCTCAGATTTATGTCTCATCAGGTAGACATAACCATATCTACTGAAATCGTCAGTAAAGGTAATGAAGTACCGGTATCCTCCTCTTGCCTCATGACTAAATGGTCCACACACATCTGTGTGAATTATTTCTAACAAGTCTGTGGCCCTTTCATTATCCTTGTTGAAAGGTTGCTTTGTCATCTTGCCAGATAAACAGGATTTGCAGTTGTCAAAAGGTTTAAAAACAAAAGTTCCAAGAAAACCTCCTTTTAGGAGTAGTTCAATGCGTTTCTTGTTTATGTGGCCTAGACGACAGTTCCAGAGGTAAGTCTGATCCTCAATGTCTTTGGATCGTTTACTTATATGATAGATTTCTCTATTATCATCTTAACCATCTTTGGAACATAATAACAATTTTCTACTTCCAAAACTAGACCCGAGGGCAAACTAAGACTATAAGATCCTACTGCTTCAGCTATAAGCGGTGTGCCTTCGCCAACTCGTAGCTTCGAACGGTCCTTCCTCAAAGTATCTCTTCTAGTGAATCCCTGTAAATGATTACAAATGTGGTTACCACTGCATGTATCAATTACCCATGATTCATAAGAAGTGATTAAGCAATCTATCATAAAGATACTTGGAGCATCGGGTAAACCGATCTTTATCCGGTCGATATTCATCGAGTGCTCGCAAATATCCTGGCTACCACATTCTGGGAAACTCAGATCTCCCAACTCGTCAATCCAATCACTGTCCATGAGTTCAGCAGGTGCTGGTTTCGGCTCTAAATTGGCCAAAATATCCTCATGTACTTTTGCCACGTCGATCTTTGGTTCTTTCATGTAGGCACTAGCTGTGTCACATATCTCCTTCGGAGTGAGTACCACATCAGATACACTAACTCTTCCTCAGTCATCTTGTATCCCAAATGCGTCAAACATTTAAAGAGCCTTCTCATTTCGATAAGATGATCTTTAACTGATTGGTCCTTTCTTAGCTTCAGTGAAAGTATCTCTTTCATGATCAGAAGCTTACCTGTGTGCTTATAGAAACCTAACTGGTTTTCCATATCTTTCACGACCTCGTGACAGGATTTAACTCTTAGATCTCCCGCAAGCTCGGGTGATATAGAGAAAATCAGAATTGACATCACTTCCGATTCATCCTCCAGATATTTAAAATACTGAGTAAATTTCTTTTCAGGAGAATTACTCTTAGGTCGTGAAACAGGTTTATCTAAAACGTATAGCTGACCCTGTGCACGCAAGATATTATCAAGGTGCATTTTCCAAACTGGAAAATTTTGACCTGTAAGCTTCCATTTATTATTGATGAGACGGAGTGACTCCTCAGGGGTATAAAACGAAATTACAGAATTTAACATTTACAATAAAGAATAAAAATTTCAGTTTAGTTTATATAATTATAAAAACTTCTAATAAATTATTACCCTTAATATAAATTTATTAGACTAGAATCTGTATTTCACATGTGTCTGCAAGCGGTGTGGTCACACAAGTCGACTCATGCTATTTCTGGTAGGTAAAACTTATACCAATCGCATTTAAAACGAAAACACGACTTCTAGAACATCGGGACATCAGATATAATATGTGCATATTTAGTCCCTCTAGTGCATTTTTGCCCGGTACCACCCGGTGAATAAATAGTTACCAAAACAGATCGCACCACTCGGGACCCGGACGTACTCTGGCCGGTACCACCCGGAGATAATTCGCAGAGTCTTCTCATCCCCTCCCAGTTTCGGTTTGAACGCAGGCGCTCAAGGTGTGCTCACTCGCAACGCCCTACGTACCTTACACCGGAGGTGCCCCCAAGCGGGTTGCACTACTGATCTATGATTTTCATAAGGGTTTTAGAATTGCCGGTATTTATAAAAACTGGATCCAAACACGAACTGTATTTGTATCTATTTAATTTTAAAAACATTCAATTTTTTAAACAGTTTATATTTAATTAGTACTACGCAATTTAAACAACCACGCAATTTATATATAAACATGTCATAGTCGTAAGTCGTAACCCTTAAACTAATGTCGTTTTTGTGAGCCAACACAAAGATGACGGTCTCATTCCTAAGTGACAACAACACACAAGGCATGAATTTCTCGGCGCTCCCACTGGCTCCAAGCTCCATGGTTGTCCCCCGGGCTCCGTCTTCAGTTTTTTTATTTTTCGGCATTTGATTCTTCGTAATTTATTACAGAAACAAAAAAAAACGGGTTGTAAATGGCACGCAGGCCTCCCGTACCCAAAGACAGAATAATAAAATAAACACAACCATGGGTCAAAAGGGTTTGACTATGACATAAGCAATCAATCAATAAAATCTTAACTAGATTTTTAATTACTAATACAAAATTTATTTAATTAAAATAAAATTAATTTTATTCCTAGGGTTTTAAACCTATTTGGTTTAAACCCTCGCAAATCAAAACTTATCGCGAAAGAAACGTAATCTTTATCCGTTGTCACCTAACGCATATGGCAACGGCTAACTGCCGTCGCCACCGAACTGGTCGGTAACCGAAAAACGCAACAGCCACCTCCACCAGTCGCCTGCTCGCGGCACGAGTCGAGGCTCCTCGCGGCGCGAGCTGGTGGTCTTGGTCACCGGCGACAACAGCAGTACAAACGCCACCGCCGCTAGGGGTGAGCTGGAAAAACCGAAACCGAAAAAACCGAAAAAACCAAACCAAAAAAAACCGAACCGATACTAAAACTGACGGTTTTGGTTTTTAAAATTCTAAAAACCGATTTTTTTGGTTTGGTTCGGTTTTACGTTTCAAAAAAACCGATCAAAAACCGAACCGAACCAAACTTGTTATACCTCCTACTAATTTAATTTCTAATGTCACTTCACCCTACTAATTTTACCCTAACTGCTAGGGGTGTGCACGGTTTGGCCGAAACCGGATAAACCGGCCGAACCAAACCAATTCTGTCGGTTTGGCCGGTTTAGCCATCGTTATTCCGGCCGGTGGTTTGCGTTTTTTATAAACCGTTAATATGGTTTGGTTTGTGGTTTTAGGGACAAAACCGGCCGTTTAACCAAACCGGACCGGGTATGCATGTGTATATAATATATATACATACATATATAGTCTTAGGTTCAAATGAGAAGTGCTAAAAAGATGAGAAGTAGAGAACTGATCTCCACCATTCATCCGATCAATAAAAGCGGCTTTGACCGGGTCCCCTCCTTTAATAATCTCTACCCTCCCATGAATCGCGTTAATCCCCCGTGATCGCGTCCACCGTAACCGGTCAAAGCCACATTTATTGACTGGATGAGTGGTGGAGATCACTTATCTACTTTGTATATTTTTAGCACTTCTCATTTGAACATTTCTCTACACACACACACACACACACACATATATATATATATACAGAGAGAGAGAGAGAGAGAGAGAGAAAAGTTCAAATACAAACCACTTTTTGGTTGTGAACGTGAGGACAACCCAGAGCGCGCCAAAAAGTGGTTTGTATTTGAAGCCACCCCTATATATATATATATATTATTGTATATGATTAAATATACAAGAGGCAAATGAACGATCAGTCAATTAGATATACTCACCTTTTTTCTAATTTAAAAACGATGGATTACCTTTTCTATCTTTTCAAATTCCTAGGAGATGAGGGAATAAAGACTCTTTGTTATTCTGAATTTTGATAAAAACAACTCAAATCGTCAAACCGGCTGAACCAAACCAGTTTATATTGGTTTGGTCGGTTTGGTTTGACACAGTAAATTGGCCGGTTTGGTTTGAAAATTTATCAAACCGGGGGTATCGGTTTGGCCGAGATTTTAGTCTCAAACCGGCCAAACCGGACCATGCACACCCCTACTAACTGCCTCCTTCGTTTCACTTTTCATTTCAAATTCCAAATTGATTCCTTTCCTTATTCTCCAAATCGACATCCACTTCAAAGTTCAAATTCCAAATTGATTGCAGGTAATGAAAATTTGAACATGGATAAGATGGAATAGCCTTCTATTTCAACACTAGACTGTAAGCTAAGTAAAGATATTTTTTCTATAGACATTTAGGTGTAAATATAGTGATGTATACATGATAATCTCAAGCAAGATGTTGTCTTTAAAGATGAAGAATGGCTACAACTTCAGAAAATTGGTTTTTGGTCTTTTTGTTTGAAAACCAAAAACCAAAAACCGAATCAAAAACCGAAAACCGAACCAAAAACCGAACTTAAAACCGAAAACCAAAAAACCGATTGGTTTTGGTTTTGTTATTTCTAAAAACCGAAATTTTCGGTTTGGTTTCGGTTTTACCCCAAAACGGAACCAAACCGAACCGTGCACACCCCTAACCGCCGCCGCCAGGCTTGCGTCTAAGCGAATCCAGCAGCGGCCGACACCACCTCGCGGTGGCAATCGACCACCGCCACCATCACTATCATCATCGCCGGCAACGACAACGGCGAAATCAACCACCGTCATCGCCACCGGTGGGAATATGACGACGGCAGTAGCAATCACCACCACCGCTGCCGCTTCCCGGCGAATCAAACAACACTACCACCGCTGTCGACGACAGCAGCAACAGCCATCGCCGCCGATCGGCGGATCTGACCACCAACCGATTGACACCACCACAACCGGTGGTGTGGCTTTCGATCCGCAACCTACGCCACCACCACAAACGGTGGTGTGGCTGTCGATCACACTCACGGCCGACGCCGCAACCACAATCGGTGGTGCGGTCGGTGTTCGTAAACGAGGAAGCAACCGGTGCCGCGACCACGAACTGTGGTGCGGCCGGCGCTGGTTTCCGGTGGGTGATGACGGTGATCGGCCTGGTGGTTCGGCTGGCCAACTGCCGCCGTTCCACCGCCGGTCGTCTCAAAACATTAGGATTTTCGAAAAATCAACTCTTTGTAACAATAAGTAGATAAAAAACTTGATTTTTATAAAACCTAATCAACAAACAGCCTGATCTGCAGGTTTAGGAAGTGGCTCTGATACCACTGTTGGGAATCATAGGCGATTAACGCGCAGCGGAAAACAAAAACAAACAGATTCCCAAACGGATCCATCCTAAACCTTACGGATACAATCAAGGGTGTTTTAGAAGGTTTACCTTTACGAGAACAATCACCGGAAAGCAAGTAGGGAATACACCGCTACTGACACCACCGTGAGACTGGCTGCTAGACCGCCCTGGATTGATCGGAAAAACGAAAATTTCGGTTGTGTGTGTATGTGGCCGGCGCCAAGAGAGAGAGAGAGGGTGTAGGTTTTCTTGGTGATGAAGCAACTGCTTAATGAGATCATTATTCAACTGAATAAAGCATTTATTTATAGAAGTAAATAAGGCAGTGTTTAACAGAAAATCTAACCCAAATATAACTCTCTAAATAATTATCTTAATTAACAAACTGTTAATAATTAATAATTATATTTAATTAATAAATAATCGATTTATTATTTATTCTTTCTCTCTTTTAATAATTAATCTTAATTAATTATTTCTCACACTTATAATCCAAATGATCTCGAATCGGGTGTGTAGCAGTGTGACCCACTAGTGTCTTATAACATTGGATACGGTAATCCATGTTACTGTCTTGCACATAATCCTAACAGTCCCATCTTCTGTTTTTACTTGTATTTATGTATCTATATGATTGTTTTTTATTTTTGTATTGTTTGTCCAGAACACCTACCCACGTTCATATCAATTCGGTTACATCATGGGGGAATTTTTAGTAAGGGTCGAAGTACGAAGTATTTGAATGGTACTGTTACATATATTGATTTGATAGACAATGATCTACTCTCGTGCCATGAACTTGTGTCTATTACTCAGAAGCTAGGTTACCCAGATGAACAGAAAAGATTTTTTCACTTTGTTAGACCCGACAATGATTTGCAATTCGGGTTACAAGCATTAGGAAATGATAGTGACATTCAGGCATTGCTAAAATATGTTCCTAAGTGCAAATTGTTTGATGTGTACACGGAGCATTGGGAAACTCGGCTTGACACATATTTGAAGTCTCCCATGTCATGTAAAGTTAGAATTGAGCAATTACCTGATGAAGAAACCCCTGCACTTAAGAAGAAAAGTAAGAGAAAATTGTACTTGGAATGGCATGAACAATCTGAACATGTTGAACATTCTGGAAAAGATGTTGAACATGTTGAAGATGTGGAAGTAACTAAAGAACATGTTGAACATTCTGGAAAAGATGTTGAAGTAACTGAAGAACATGTTGAAGTACCTGAAGCACATGTTGAAGTTGAAGTACCTAAAGTACATGTTGAAATACCTGAATCCCTAATAGATGATTTTGATCCTTTCTTTGGTATCAACATTAATGATGATTTTGATCAACCTGGAAGAGGTATGGATAATCAGGCTGCTAGGGGTATGGATGATCAGGCTGCCAGGGTATGGATGATGAAGTTGATGATGGAATGGAAGATGAAGTTGATGGAATGGAAGATGAAATAGATGGAATGGAAGCTGAAGTTGATTCTGGAATGGTTGATGAAGGTGACATCATTCAAGATGCTAATACGAAACTGATAAAAATCAGATTTTTATAAACCACAATCCAAAAACACAAACTGGTTTTTAAACGAAATCTATTTATCATAAACAACAAACAAAACAGATCTGAATGTTTAGGAAGTGGCTCTGATACCACTGTTGGGAATTCGTGGTAAAAAACAAACATGCACAGCGGATAAAACAAATTCCCAATCACTAGATCTAACCTAAACCAGACAGATACAATTATAAGAGGGTTAAAGATTATACCTTTAGGCTTTTATCATAAACGATTATCTGGACTGCTAACTGGGAGTACACCACTACTGCACCACCGTGAGATAGCTGCTAGACCGCCTATAGGATTACCCCAATACACAAATCAAGCTGATTTGTGTATGTATGTGTGTTTGTCGACAAAGAGAGGAGAGAGAGAGAATCAGAAGGTTTTCTTGGCTTTTCTTTTCAGGTAAGTTATTAATGAATGGAATGAATGAAAACCTATTAGGTTTACCATATTTATAAAGCTAATTATAGTAATACCCAATAACTGAAAAGCTCGTTCAACTAATAAAGCCCGCAAGCTTTTTAATTAAACTAAAACACTTATTTAATTAATAAACTTATTAATTAAATAATAACCCTTTAAAATTAATTAATTAACTATTAATTAATTATCCATAAATAATAAACAACTATTATTTATTTCTCTTTTTAATAGTTAATTATACAAATTAATTATTCCCACACAACTGGTAAATCTAGGATATCTCTAATTGGGTGTGTAGCAGTGTGACCCATTAGTGTCTTATAACATTGGACACGTTAAACCTAGTTACCGTCTTGCACATAATCCTTTCAATAATCATAAGACCATCCACCAATTATTTACCCAAATAATAATTTTTATTTTATTAATTTTTAATTATTTTAAATCAAATTTAATAATATATAATTATATCTTTTAATGAAGTCACATCTTTACCCCTAATTAAATATTGTTTTCTATTAAAAATCAAATTAAATATAATAATAAAGAACCATTCCTCTTTTTTTGCTTCTGTCCATAGCTCATCATCTTTCTTCAGATCATAAGATCAGCGAATCCATGAATAAAAAAATCAATCACTCACATCATCAAGGGGTAAATTCTGAATGAGAATCCATGAATCTTTTTTCTTTATTGCATATCGGAGTGAAATTAGGGTTTTGTAAACCCACAGTTGATTTTTCTTTATTTGTATATGAAGAAAAATAAATCAGTTTCGTAATTAGTACGATTGAATTTGGGTCTTGATCGAGGTTCTTGCTAGTTGATTTAGAAAGATTGGTTTCTTGGGTAAAGGTAAAAAAATTCACAATGAAGGAGGTGGAAGGAAGAGGTAAAGGGTGGTTGCCTCCTTCCACGTTGCTCAGGATTTGCTCCCAATTTTCAAAAACCTTTTTTTGTTTATTTGTATCCTATAAAAATACAGTGGCTATGTTTGGCAAAATAAGTAGCTATTTTGTTTGGTAATATCTGCTACTTGATCTTCTTCTTCTTTACTTTCTTTCTACCGTGGATCATCTTTGGTTTTATAGCCTTATTGAGAAATGGGGGTTGGAACTTAGAATTAGGTTCAAATTAGGGTTCTTAAGAAATAGATGGAAGTAGTGGTGGGGTGATTATTAATGGTGTTTTGTTGTTATATTTGTTTTGGCTTTTTGTTTAATGAAAAAACTATTCAATTAGGGGCATATATGTCAATTCATTAAAATGCTTTGATTTAAAATGATTAAAAATTGACAAAAATTATAGTTTGGGCAAATATGATATTTTGATAAGTTAAGAAGGGTATATATGATATTTATGAATTAAGTTGGGTAAATATGATATTTCCAACTTTAATAAGGGCATATATGAAATTAACCCATTAATTTGGTGGCAAAATCCTATTGGTGGGACATGAATGGTCTCCAAAAAGGGTGTATGTAGGGGCAAAAAGTTAAATTCAGTTTTCCAAAAAGGGTGTATGCAGGGGCAAAGACGTGAATTCAGTTTTCCAAAAAGGGAGGAGCAGGAGCATCCATAAATAGCACACTGGGTCACACCATATTTTCATAACACCATATTTTCAGTACTCATCTTTTCAGCCATGGCAGACGATATGCGTAAAAGATTGTCGCGTTTCCACGTCGGACCTCCATCTTCAATAGGTCGACTTACCACCACCGTCCGGTGCTCCTCGCCGGTATCCCACCCATTTCCACCCCCACTAAAACCCCTACCAACCCCTGGTGATTACTCCACCTCCGTCGTATCCCACCCATTCTCCATCCGTGATTCCTCCACCGGCAATGTAACGCCCGCTATCGTATCCCGCCCATTCTCCACCCCACTAAAACCCCTACCAAATTCCTCCGTCGTCCACCGCTCATCTCACTCGTTTTCTCCACCAGTTAGTTCCGACCTAATCCCCGCCGCCGCCGGAAACCAGTCCTCTAAAGTAATTTTCCATGCGGCAGCTAGTAAAAAGCATCCAATGATGTCATGCTCCCTAACTTATAACATCCAGCCGGAATTTAGTAAAGGAAATTCAAAGTCTTGCTTCGGATCCCTCAACCGCACTGAATCAACCACCCCCCTAAGGAAGGACCATTGAAGGAACTCTTTGATGATGAAGCTAAATGGTCCATTACCCCTAAGAAAATATCACTGAAAGAGCTCCTTGATCAGGAAGCTCTCTTTAATGTGGCCACAATAGGGCTCGGCAAGGCATCGACAAGGCTCCTTTGCCGATCTGCAGTAAGCCCGGTAACACCACCGTGATTGATTGGCAATGAGTAAAATCAGCAAGCCCTTGTTGACTTATTAGAGTACCCCACCCCACCCCACCCCACCCCAGTCTCTCTCTCCTTTCTCTCTATCACTCTCTCTTTTTTTCTTTTTTTTATTAATTATTTAAATTGGTATGGGTGTGGTTGAATTGGTAAGGTTTTGGTAAGATAGTGAAAAGCTGATGTGGCGACTGGTGCCATTGGCAAGACCATCTACCACTGTGGATAGTCTAATAGTCATTTAGGGATGGATGATGGAGAATATTCAAGGCTTTTTATGTAAATAATTTTAAACTTTGGTACTAGATAAAAAACTTAGAAAAACCATAAGTAATAATATAAAATGAATGACTAATTAACATGTTACATACTTTTTTGGGAAAATTGCATCAAAATGAAACTAACTTTGTGTTAATTCTTATTTTGGGGAACCAAGTTCTAGAGCTATCATTTTATGGTTTGGATGAAACTTTTTATTTATTTAAGGGACTCATTTATTTGATGACTTGCTACGGATGACATGGCATAAGTAATGCCAAAAATATATTTCACATCATATTTAAATTTAAAAGTAATAACTCTAAAATAGTGACATGACATTATAATTATCATTTTTAATTTTTTATCTCAATTTTGTTCTGGAATTGTTTTTCATGGCCGCACTAAAACAGTAGGTTAAGAAACAAACACATCAAAAAACAAATTGAACTCATTATCATCAAATTATTATACAAAATATATGTATTTTCAAAAACAAATCTAAATAATAATAATTTTAATTTTAATTTTAATTAAAAAAACCCTGTGAGAAAACCCCCAATTTGGAAACGAAGGCAAATGTGGCATGGATCTGGAAGCGTTTTTCATCTCATTTCTTTTTCAAAGATCTTTCTTGCAAATCTTTTAAAGCATTCAAAGGCATGTGAAGGATATGGTGAAAGTTCATCAACATTCAAAACCCACAAGTTCAACCTAGAATTTATGTGAAACCAATATGTTCATCAGCATAAACAACTATAATAGAGAAATTTTCGATCGGAGGGGTGGATGATGGGTGAACGGCACCGATCAAAGGGGTTGGTGCTGGAGGACAACGCCGATCGAAGGAGTGGGTGCAGAAGGAAGAACATCGATCGAAGGGTAGGCATTGGACACATGCGCAGATCCAAAGGTTTTGTTGTGGAAGAACAGGGCAAAAGAAAAGAGATAATGTTTGCTGCGAGAGAGAATTAGGTTTACATTGATTTGTTTCTCTGATTTCTTAATTTAATTGTTTTATTTTTATCTTTAAACTAATAATGACATGGCTTTTAAATATCCACATCGGCGTATTTTTTTTTTTTGCCAAATGAGTTAATTGTAACCGGTTACCTACTAGTCAGGTAATCGAGACCCTTAAATAAATAAGAAGTTTGGTCCAAACCCTAAAATGATAGCTTTAAAAGTTGGTTCCCCAAAATAGGAATCAATACAAAGTTAGTTCCATTTTGATGCAATTTTCCCTACTTTTTTTTCCAATGTAAATAAATAATACATGTTTGGGCCCTTAACATAATACAAAACAATTTAAGTCCTATTAGATACTAATAAAATTTGTTTATTTTGTTTATTATTTTTTTTACTACTACAATATACTAGAAAATTTTAGTCCCTATTTTTTTAGCCATGGGCGTACGTAGGCTCGCCCTGCCCCAGTGACGACATTAAGTGTTTTAAATTTGATAAGTGCTTACTAGGTAAGAGTAGTTTCCCTCACTTACCGGATAAGACTCTTGATCATTGTTATTGTTAGCTCAGTCAAGGACTGAAATTGTAAAAGTTTTATAAATAGAAGCAGTTTTGGTATAATTGTTTAATTAATGTAATGGGATTGGGAAAATCAATTGTAATGGGCTTGGGCTTAGGATCCGGTTATCTTGTGTATAAATAGGAGTTGTTTATGTAATTAGGGCAACTCATTGTATTCTAATAAGACGTACACATCAAAGAAATATATGAGAGTCGTTTTTGAAATTGGATTGTATTCTTCGTTGTTTTCTTTCCTTGTTTGAATAATCTCTCTATATTTTAATTCAGTTTGTCTATCCTCCTCAAGATTACTGGTTCTCGATTTCTAACAAGTGGTATTAGAGCGGGAACGGATCGACATTATCCGTTTTCGATCCTTTAGAACGAGTTTTTCTTGAGGAAAATCTTTTGGAAATTATGTGTTTCGTCTTGTATTGTTTCTTTTCTGGGTTTGCTCTTCTAATGATTTCATCTTCGAAATTTGTTTCTTCGAAGACTGTTGTTTTTTGATCTAGAAATTTCGTCTTGAAAATCGTGTTTCAACGTGTTCTTGAGTTTCAGAAGTTGATGAAATCATTCATTTCAGAATCGTTGCAGATTCTGATTCTGTGTGATCTCTGTAAAGGATGTCACATAAGGTGATATATCCCTAAACAGGGATATTAGGTGTGGTCTCCCAGAGTCAGTATTGTGGGTCACTCCAAATGAGTGTCACCACCCATCTTACAAGTCAAAAATGACTGGAGCCAACCTCAGAGGCATGGGAACCACAGAGCCTCTCGCAGTTATCACAGAGCCTCTGACCCTCTTGCTCTTACAGTCTCAATCAGAGAGAGGCCTTGTGATAGCTTTGTCAGAACCTCTGTTATGTGACGTCCACTTTCTAAAAACACCAATTTGACATGAAGTAACCAACATTCATTTGAAAGCGGAAGCTCGTCCAAAACACACTTTTAAAAACTTGATAAACAGTGATCAAGCCAACAATTTAGCAAAATGTAATAAGTAGCGGAAACTCATCCCAACCATAATTATTTGAAACCATTTAAAACATCGTAAAAGTGTAACTGAAATCCATTCATGTTTAGGAAAAACACCAACAAAACTGTTTACACAATTTAACAACGTTTATAAACCGTAATCAAGTAGTTCTTTTAAAACCTTTAACACCATCCTTTCTAATCTTGTCCATTGAGACTGAATTGGCGAATCCCGGAACCTCACTTCTTATCCTTTCCCTTACGGGAAGTACCTGTCACTAAAAATGGTAAACAACAACGGGTAAGCTTTCGCTTAGTGAGCACACATCTATACCAACGTAACCATACATACATAATCAAAACACATAGTCATCACATGCATAAAACTTGCTCCCTTGACACTGGTACCAGGCCGCTTAATCCGTAACTTGATCCATTGTCCCCGAAGGAACACATCTTCCCTAGGGGTATTTCTACCACCATAGGTACTATCATAACCGCTTCCCTAGGGGTATCACTACCACCATAGGTACTATCATATCCATCACATAATCATGTCACATAATCACATATGCATATCAATCACATAGGCATGATCATCATCAATATAGATAGAGTACTCACCTGACAATGTGTTACTCAAACAAGCACGTTCACAAGTGAAAGGTTCGCCACGTACCACCTATAACATATACGTACACATAACACGTATCAACAGAGGCGGAGCCAGGAATTTACAATGAGGGGGGCTGGTCGATCAATGTCAAACTTTATTGTAGAATAATCACAAAAAAATAATGTACTCGACCAAAGAAAATTCCTTTAAATTTTAAGAACTTACATCTTAGAATATTAACGTATGATTTATGAATTTGATACTTTGGACAAGTATAGTATGTGCTCACTTAATTTTACTATGTTAGTTATTTGGAATGCTTAAGGTTAAAGTGTAATTGTCTCTTCCATATCAAGAACCTATATTTTTGTCCCTTAAACTTAACCATCAACCTTCTTAAGGTTCAACTGTAATTGTCTCTTCCATATCAACCAAAAGAGAGGTGGACATTGGAGGTTCGTTATAGGAGTGGTTTTTGTCTATCAAAAGTTCAGGGAAATTCAGTGTTTTTAGAATTTCTCTGAGTCTTCTGTCCTTTTGGATAAGTTCTAGAAAAAATCTATCTTTAGATTTATTGAGAATTCTAAAGATAGAAATTGGGTTCAGAGATAAAATGGCTGCAGAGATTCTGTAGAGTGTATTGGATGCAGTGAAGTTTGGCAGAGTCTCTGTGACAGCAGATAAACTTCAACTTTAGAGGAACTTTTCAACAAGTGTAAGCAGTGAGCAAAAACATTCAGGAGCTATGCCTTCAACAAGTTGATTAGGACCAAAAAGTTATCTCAACGTTAAAAAGAAAACGGACAGAGACTCCGAGGTGATTTACAGAGGCTCTGGAAACATCTAACATGTAACGCCCCGTTTTCCGTGTTAAGTTTTAACGAGGTCAGATTAGTTAATTAACCCAGTTAACGTATTTGTAGGAGCCTAGGGGCTAAAGTGTATTAAGTGAAAGTGCAAGGGTTGAGTGGTGGCTTGTGTATAAGAAGAAAAGCCCTCAACTTCCCTTCAGTTTTGTTTAGACGGTTTCCAGAGAAGAGAAGGGAGAGAGATAGCGAATCCTTGGAGAAATTGGAAGCAATTGAAGTATGTTTAGAGGTTGCTATGGTGCAATTGAAGTGGTGGCTAAGAGAATTGCATAAGGTATGATCCCAATTCATGTTTGTATAAGATTGAGTTCATGGTTGGGACTAGGGTTTGTGGAGAGATGATCAATTGATCATCAAATACTTGTTTATACTTCAAATTGATGTTATAATTTTTGGTTATTGGTATGAGAATGGAGTATAGACTTGTATTTGGTTGGATTGAATTGATTTTTGAAAGTTAGGGTTCCAATTAAATTGGTTTGGGAATTTATGATTAATTGATCATCAATTGGAGGTTTTGTAATGGTTATATGTTATAGAATGTAATTGAATGTTTGGAGATGGTTGTATACACTTATTTGCTCAAAGAATGGTTGAATATATGGGTTGGAGTGAAAACCCACGAGTTTGGGGTTGAAAACTCATGGAGAAAGGAAATCTGTCTCCTTTCGCGGCCGGGAAGAATTCTTCCCCGACCGGGGAGTTGGGCAGAAAGTTTATATATATATTTTTTTTGCGACTTTTTCTTGCGGCGACCATTTGGGGTTCTCTCAAGGGGTTTTCCGTAAGGGATTATTTAAGATAATAATGTACGAAGGTTGATAGAATTGGAGTAGCTTTTCCATGAGTTTGGAGCCTAAGGCTCGGGTACGTTTATTAAGATTAATTTAAATAATAGTTGATACGCAGACGCGTAGGGAATGGGGGGACAGGCGGGTGCCTAGCCCCCTCCAACCTTCTGCCCATCTTCTCATTCTTAATTACAAAAAGATGATATTCAAGGTGTTTCTAAAGAGTGCAGCCACCCCTAAGCAAATAAATATTTAAATATATTTAATTGAAGTGGATTCTTTTAACAAAAAGGAAAACAGAGGGTGTATTGCTCTCTGCCTCCATCATCTATTATTTATGTATTATCATATATAGACACACATTCCATAATTTCTCTCAATTTATTAGTATTTGATTATTTTCTTTACACAAATAAGAAAATAAAAAATAACCCTAAATAAGCAGTTTAGTTAGACATTTATACTTAAATGTGATTATATAAAGGCGAAGTATCGTATCAAAAGTTTAGTTAATGTAAGAAGCATGAGAAACAAGTATAAATCCTTGATCACTTTTAATTTTAAGATCACCCTGATAACGCCATTTTTGGCGTTGTTTTTATGACCACATTCGGAGTGTTTGGTTCGTCTCTTAGTAAAATTAGCGAGGTTTTAATGGTTTTATGCAAGCAATTTTCAGGATTACAGCCAAGTTATGAGAAGTGGAAACGGTGCCAAAAAGAGATGGAGAAAAGGTGAAAAGAAGGGGCAAACACAGCGCAAACGGCGGCTAAGCCGCGGCTGGAAGGTTTACCCGCGGGTTGTACCACGCGGGCGGGTCAAACGGCGGGTTGGTGACCCGCGGTTGACCCGCGGTTACTGCTGGATGCCTCTTTTTGATCCGTTTTTGCTGCACTAAGGAGGGGATCATTAATTATTCAGCTAGGGTTTCCAAGGGAGAAGTTTTGGAGGCGACTTTTGGGAGCAGTATTGAGCCGCTGAGAAGGAGAATCATTGGAGAATCAACAGCCACTAATTTTCATTGTTCGTGATACCGGAGGGAGTTTATGAGTTTTACTTTTCCGTTCAGTTTTCTTTCAATTATTGTTACGATGATTTTGATGTGTGTTTGTCTAAACACCCCCAACATGAACTAATTTTAGATGTTGGGGGTTGGGTAGCGTTTGGATCTAAACAGTTGACTTGTGAATTGGATTTTTGTTAGATTTATGAATTGTGAAGCTTATGACTTTTGAACTTAATGCTATTGTTTGCCTGATCACCTTACAATTGATTTGTTACTGTGAATTGATCTGAGAGGATTTAATTCCCTGTTAGAACTGGAAGTTGTTTGCCTAAAGTGAGAACTTGGATAGAGATATACCAATTAAGCTTTAGCACTTTTGCAATCTATTTAATTCTTAATTTGTCTGTTGAGATCGAGAGATGATTCATCATCTTAGGAATTAATCTTGTTGTTGTTTGAGAAAAGATAACGAGAGTTAAGATTGCGCGTTCATCAATTCTGAATCTACAAGAATCCATAATTACTTGTCGGCTGTGAAATTCCTTAAGTCCCAACTCCCAACTGTTTCCTTTAATTGATAAAGTTCACTCTTTTATTTCAGTATTCATTTTAATTCAATTTTAGTTTTAATTAATCAATCCAACTACCCTTTTTGATTATATCCAATTAGTAATAATTATAGTAATTGTGTAATTCAATTCCTAGCTCTTTGGTTCGATTCCGTACTTACCGTACGTATTACTTGATTCGACCCGTACACTTGCGGTGAGATTTAGGGGGGTGTAAACCCACCTATCAAGTTTTTGGCGCCGTTGCCGGGGGGCTAGGCGTTATTGATATCACTACCATCTATAATTGTTATTACTTTGGGTATCTTAGTTTTGTTTTGGTTTTGTTTTTAATTTCTTTGTCAACTAACCCGACTCTTTTGTTGCAGGTATCTGTTAGTGCATGCGACTAAGGAGTGCCGGTAACAAAGATTTGGAACCGTTTGATCCGGAAATCGAAAGAACCGTCCGTCGTTTACGCGCAGCATCAAGAAAAAACAAACCAGATCCAATGGGAGACCGTGTGCCAATGAGGAACCTCGCGAATCCCACTGGAGCAGACATACGAGTGGGAATTCAAGCACCTACCCTCGATGCGACCGTCAACTTCGAAGTTAAGCATGGAACGATCCAATTGGTTCAACAGAATCAGTTTGGGGGCTCACCGTCGGAAGATCCTCATGGCCATCTTCGAAATTTCGAGAAAGTGTGCAACACATTTAAGATGAGGGATGTCAGCGACGATGCTATTCGATTGCGGCTGTTTCCATTCTCACTGAGGGGACGAGCAGCTACTTGGGAGGAAAGCATTCCTTCCGGAACTTACCGCACCTGGGCAACAATGTCGGAAGCTTTTCTTCAAAAGTTCTTCCCGCCAGGACGAACTGCACAGCTGATGGCAGAGATCACACACTTCTCTCAATGGCCTCTTGAGACTTTTTACGAAGCTTGGGAAAGGTACAAAGATATGATCAAGAAGTGCCCTCACCATGGTCTGAGTAATTGGGTGATCATTCAGACATTCTTTGGCGGCCTCCATCCTCAATTTAAAAATGACATCACTGCAGCAGCCGGAGGATGCCTCATGGATAAAACGTATGACGAAGCGGTTGAACTGATAGAGAATCTGGCGGAACACAGTTATTCCACGCCCCGAGATGATGTCAGGAAGGTTGCACAAGTGCAAGGGTCAGATGAACTGAAGGAAATTAAAGCACAACTGGCAGCTCTCACAAATCAGCTGAAGGCCGTTTCAGTTCAGCCGGTTCAGCAAGTAGAGGCAGGCACTCCCGACTATTTCCCGGCCCAGGGAGACCTTCCACCTATTGAACAGGTGCAGTTTTTGCAGAATCGGAACAGACCCCGCAATGATCCATTTTCTAACACTTACAACGAGGGGTGGAGAAATCATCCGAATTTGCAATATGGTAACGGTCAGAGAGAACCCATGGGACAACAACGACAGCAACATTCAGGTAATAATGCTAACGGTCCATCTAATCAGCAATCTAACAATGTTTATCGTCCACCAGGTTATCATCAGCGAAGGAATGAAGAGGGTCAGTCATCCGAAAAGAAGCCTGGGTTGGAAGATATGATGATGAAGTTCATGGCTAAGATGGAGGGCACTGTCGATGGATTTGCTAGCACAGTTGGGGAAGTAAAGAACGCGACCGCCCAAAACACTGCCTCAATTCAGATGCTCGAGAGGCAAGTGGGTCAAATAGCTGAAGTACTCCAAGCACGGACCCCGGGTCAGTTTCCAAGCCAGACAGAAAGAAAGTCGAGAGAGGATGTTAATTCCATTTCTCTGAGGAATGGCAAGGTAATTAATCCGGATCCCACTCGAGAAGCCGTGGTTGATGGTGACATGGAGCCGGAAGTTGAGGTTGTGGAAGTAGAAGATGAGGAACCGGTCCTCAAGGGAGCTAGTGGCACAAAGGAATTGAAGAAGAAAGAACCAGAAGTTGCAGTTAAGCCAGCAAGTAAACCGACAGTGACTCAGTCAATACCGAAAGTCCCATATCCGACTCGGTTGAAAGCTCACAAAGACGACCTCCAATTTTCTAAATTTCTTGAGGTATTTAAAAAACTGCACATTAACATTCCTTTTGCAGATGCACTAGCTCAAATGCCATCGTACGCGAAGTTCATGAAGGACATCATCTCCAACAAGAGGAAGATTGAAGAGCAGGCAACAGTTGCACTTACTGAAGAGTGCAGCGCGATCATTCAGAACAAGCTTCCACAAAAGCTAAAAGATCCAGGGAGTTTCACAATTCCTGTTCAAATTGCAAATTCTGATTTTGGTAGAGCTTTATGTGATCTGGGAGCAAGTATTAACTTAATGCCTTTGACTCTTTTCAGGAAACTCGGGCTTGGAGAAGTACAAAGCACAAACATTACGCTCCAGCTTGCGGATCGAACCATCAAATACCCATATGGGGTAATTGAGGATGTGATTGTAAAGGTGGATCGATTTTATTTCCCAGTGGACTTCGTTGTGCTTGACATGGAGGAGGATCAGCATATACCGCTTATCTTGGGGAGACCATTCTTAGCAACAGGGAGAGCACTGATAGACGTGGAAGGAGGAAAGTTAACTTTGCGAGTTGGTGACGAGACGGCGGAATTCGATGTTTTCAAGGCGACAAAGAATCAAAGTGAGCATGGTATGTGCTACCGGATTGATAGTTGGGAATCGATTAGCCAAGACGATCTCTATCATGTACGAGAGGTAGATCAAATAGAGGCGGCATTGTTGGGCCTCAATCGTGATGAGGATAGTGAGGCAATGATGCAATTGAATGCACTTCCACCGTTCAAGGGGCCCAAAAGGCCGATAGTCGAGGACTTGGGGGAACCAATTCCAAAGTCGCAACCATCCTCAAAGGTACCCCCGAAGTTGGATCTTAAACCGCTACCGGAACACTTGAAGTATGCCTTTTTGGGGGCAAACGACACTCTACCGGTCATCGTCTCGGCGTATCTAACGGTCGAAGAAAGGGAGAAATTGTTACGAGTACTCCGGGCACATCAATCGGCTATCGGTTGGACGATCGCTGATTTGAAGGGTCTTAGCCCAACTTTCTGCACTCACCGGATCAATATGATTGAGGGACATAGACCGGTAGTTCAACCCCAACGACGTCTTAATCCTATTATGAAGGATGCGGTTCGTAAAGAAATTTTGAAGTTGTTGGACGCTGGAATCATATACCCAATCGCTGATAGTTCATGGGTGAGTCCGGTGCATGTTGTGCCTAAGAAAGGAGGGATGACGGTTGTGAAGAACGAAGCAAATGAATTGATCCCGTCAAGGACCGTTACGGGTTGGCGAGTTTGCATTGATTACCGCCGACTTAATGATGCTACTTGCAAGGACCACTTTCCCTTGCCATTCATCGATCAGATGCTTGAAAGGCTGGCGGCACGATCTTATTATTGCTTTTTGGATGGGTACTCGGGATACAATCAAATCCCAATCGCTCCGGAGGACCAACAAAAGACTACGTTCACCTGTCCATTTGGGACATTCGCTTATCGCCGGATGCCATTCGGCCTGTGTAACGCGCCAGCGACATTTCAACGTTGCATGTTGGCAATCTTTTCCGACATGGTGGAACGTACAATGGAGGTCTTTATGGACGATTTCTCAGTCTATGGAGACTCATATGACGAATGTTTGAGCAATCTTGAGGCGGTTCTTCAACGGTGTCAAGACACAAGCTTGGTACTTAACTGGGAGAAGTGCCATTTCATGGTGACCGAGGGCATAGTGTTGGGCCACAAGGTGTCCGAAGAAGGGATAGAGGTGGATCAAGCGAAGGTGGATGTCATCCGAAAACTACCATACCCGACTTCGGTGAAGGGAGTGAGGAGCTTCTTGGGGCATGCCGGATTCTACCGGCGGTTTATAAAGGATTTTTCTAAAATTACTAAACCCCTCTGCTCTTTACTGTTAAAAGATGCCAAATTTGATTTCACTAACGATTGTAAATTTGCTTTTGACAGGTTGAAGAGGGAGCTCACGTCAGCGCCTATTCTCACGGCACCGGATTGGAGTCTACCTTTCACCGTGATGTGCGATGCAAGTGACACAGCCGTAGGGGCTGTTTTGGGTCAGAAAAAGGACAACCGGATGCATGTGATCTATTATGCCAGCAAGACATTGGATGAGGCTCAAGTCAACTACGCTACCACGGAGAAAGAATTTCTTGCAGTCGTCTTTGCATGTGAGAAATTCCGTTCGTACTTGGTTGGAGCAAAGGTCATCATTTATACCGATCACACGGCATTGAAGTACTTGATGGCGAAGAAAGACGCGAAGCCGAGGTTGATAAGGTGGGTACTCCTTCTCCAAGAGTTTGACATAGAAATCCGAGACAAGAAGGGAGCCGAGAACCCTGTTGCGGACCACCTATCGCGGTTGGAAGAGGATGGCAAAATTCCCAAACACAAGACGATAATCAACGAGTCATTCCCGGATGAACAACTGTTTGGGGTAAGCTCTTCCGAACCATGGTATGCGGATATGGTTAACTTTCTGGTTGGTTCTATCATTCCCCATGACTATAATTCACATCAAAGGAAGAAATTCATCTCGGATGCCAAGCATTATTTTTGGGATGAACCGTGCTTATATAAGCGTTGCGCCGATGGAATGGTACGGCGATGTATCCCCGACGAGGAGAAAGCCGATGTGTTGAACCATTGCCACAACCTTGAATGTGGGGGTCACTTCAGTGCGGATAGAACGGTGGCCAAGGTTTTGCAATCCGGATTTTTCTGGAAATCAATGTTTAAGGATGCTCGTGAATTCATCGCCCGATGCGACAGATGCCAAAGGGTGGGGAATATCTCAAAGAAGGACGAGATGCCGATGAAGATCTTCATGGAAGTCGAGCTCTTCGATGTATGGGGTATAGACTTTATGGGGCCGTTTCCTAACTCTCACCGGAATGAGTACATATTGGTGGCCGTAGATTATGTGTCCAAGTGGGTGGAAGCGATTGCAACTCCCACGAACGACTCAAGGGCGGTTATCAATTTTCTCAAGAGGAATATTTTTGCACGGTTTGGGGTCCCGAGAGCCCTGATAAGCGATGGGGGCAGTCATTTCTGCAACCGATATTTAGAGGCACTCTTGATGAAGTATTCAGTGAAGCATCGGGTGACCACTCCTTATCATCCACAAGGTAACGGTTTGGCTGAGGTATCTAATCGCGAGCTGAAACAAATTTTGGAGAAGACCGTGAATGCCTCAAGGAAAGATTGGTCCTTGAAGTTGGACGACGCCCTATGGGCATATCGGACAGCTTTCAAAACCCCACTTGGGACTTCTCCATATCGACTGGTTTTCGGGAAGTCTTGCCACTTACCAGTTGAGCTCGAGCATAAGGCGTTTTGGGCAATCAAGCAACTCAATATGGACATCAAGGCAGCTGGTGAACGTCGTTTTTTGCAGCTGAATGAGCTTGAAGAGATACGCAATGATGCGTTTGAAAATGCTGCCATCTATAAGGAGCGCACTAAGAAATTCCACGACAAAAGGCTCCACCAAAAGGTAATCACTCCTGGCATGCACGTTTTGTTATATAACTCACGTTTGCGTTTGTTTCCAGGTAAGTTGAAATCCAAATGGTCGGGTCCATTCATTGTAAAGGAGGTGTCACCATACGGCGCAATTGAGCTTCAAGGGAAGGATGGCGAAACCTTCAAGGTGAACGGTGAAAGAGTAAAACCATATTTGGGAGACGAAGCAATGGAGACACATGCCATGTATCTCCAAGAGCAGAGCTACTGAAGGTCACAAGGTCGTGCCACGACCCTAAATACGGCGCTAGGTGGGAGGCAACCCACCGTCGGTTAGTTTTTAATTTTTCAAGTCCTAGTATAGTGTTTGCATTTTCTCGTTAGTGTGTCGTTTTTGTTCCTTTTTCCGGTTGTACGATGTTTTGATGGCTTACTTAGATGATTGGTGTGGAAAAAGTGGTCGGGAAGTGGTTCGAGCGGGTAAAAGCCGTTTTTAAAAAACAAAATTTTTGAGGGGAAACAGCACAAACGGCGGGTCAAACGGCGGGTCATGAGCCGCCGTTCACCCGCCGATACGCATCAGATACAGCACCCGGGCGGGTCAATCCGCGGGTTGCTGAGCCGCGGATGACCCGCGGTTCGCGATAAAAAGGGTTTTTCACCCTTAGCCGTCGATCAGAACTCAGCCTTCCCCCTCTTTTGCACTTCGACAACCGCTCACCACCACTTCTCACCTCCATCTCCGGCGAGATTCCGACCACCACCCCTTCGATCAGGTTTGTTCCCTTGCTTCTCCTACTCCTTCTCACTCCAAGGTATGTCGATTGCCACCTCCATTCTTCATAACTCAGATTTTTGTTCAAGTTTTGAATGTTGTTTATGCTTTTATCAATTCTGAGTTCAATGCATGTTTGGGCTACAATCAGAAGTGGATAATGTGGTTTTGTGGCTAATTCTTGCCCTCAAGTTAGCAATTTCAGTTGTTAAGTGTTGGTTGAGTATGTGTTAGGGTTTTGTTAATTTGAGCATGTTGAATTTGTTTTCCAAGTTTGAATGCATCTGTGCTTATGGTCTCAATCTGATAAGTCGTAGTTGTCGGTGGTGTGTGTATAAGGGTTTTAATTAATCTGATGTGCATTGATGTGAGCATGATTAAGATACCGAATTTTTGAGTTGAATGTGCATGTAAAGCGTGACCTGAAGTTATTTGTCGAGTATCTGATCTATGTATGTGCTTATCGTTGGAATCTAGAGCGTGCATTTGCCTGAAAAGTGTTTGTCAAATTCCTCCTCGCTTCATAATGTGTTTAATTGCCAATAGTAGCTTTTAGGTCGCATTATTCTTATCGCGGTGGCTTGGCTTTCTACGAGAAGGGATATGTGGTTTTGTCTTACCTCGATGTCACCCAATTGTGTTCATTGTTGTGAATAATTGTACAACCTAGGTCTCGACCTAGGTTTGGGGTGCTATGTAGGTACCGTTTGTGTGCGGATTGATTGTAACCTAAGTTTCACTTAGGTTTGGGGTTGTATTGTCGAAAGCACACGTGATTGGGCTTAATTTGCAACCTAGGTTTTACCTAGGTTTGGGATGATTGGTTTACCCATATTC
Organism: Centaurea solstitialis; assembly: GCA_030169165.1. Taxonomy (NCBI): domain Eukaryota; kingdom Viridiplantae; phylum Streptophyta; class Magnoliopsida; order Asterales; family Asteraceae; genus Centaurea; species Centaurea solstitialis. Next base: position 13,100,777 of record CM058044.1, on the reverse strand, counting down.
TGAATAGTGTTGTTTTTGTGTAGGTACCATGCCGAGGCCAAGAGTTACCTCAGTCACTAGATGGGGCGCGTTTGATAACCTCACCCCAGCTCAAAAGGAGGCTTACCGGAGGCAACAGAATCCCGATTTCGACACACGCCTGGACGCTATGCAACGCCGAGGGGTATATCCGGAGAGAAGCCTCGACTTGGACGCTATTCCGATTCCTGCACTCCGAGCGACGGCTGAGGCAAGAGGGTGGATGGACCTCATTAGTCAACCGGGCCCGTATGACCCGCTACTCGTCCGGGAGTTTTATGCAGCCATGATTCCTCCGGTCTTTAACCGGTATAGCACCGTCATTGTACGAGGAGTTACGGTCCAGATTTCGGTCGATGATATCTGCCAGCACTTCCATCTCCACCGCCCTAACGGTGTCGATATCACGACGGGCATCTCGCCTATACCGGGAGTTGAGCCGCATGATGTGTATAGTCATACGATTTCGCGATCACTTCGGCGGAACGGTGTAGCTCGGTGGGAAATTGTTAACTACGAGATCAAGAAATCTGAGCTACCATCTGATCTGGCCATGTGGATGCTGTTCATCAAACACAGCATTCTTCCGTCTTCGCATCATACCAACGCCGATCCTCACGTGGCTAGAGTGTTGTACTGTATACAACACAATCTCCCACTCGACATCGGCCACATTATTCACTTGGCGATTCTTGATGCCGGTGGACGGCAGGAGCAGCGTATTCTCCCGTTCCCATCTCTGATTACACACTTTTGTGAGCGAGCCGGAGTGCCACGCATTGACCGCGTTGAGGGTGAGATACCCATTGGCCGCCACGCGTATACTCGTTTCCTTAGTGCTTCGGGAGACGCGGTCGTTGAGGAGGATGTACAGATTCCGGCAGGAAATGCCGATGTGGCTGCTGAGGACCACGATGCCACCGATGCCGCCCATGCCGATCCCTCTGACAGGGAAGATACGAGTGATTGGCCCCCGTATGCCGTCTCATTGCGTCGAGAGATGCGGCAAGGTTTTGCTACTATCCGACGACTTATTTTGGAGACACATCAGGCGGAGGCCACTGGGACTGACACAGGTACTTCATCCCGAGGACAGCAGACCAGGAGGGTGAGAGGGCGCCAGACGGGACCGTCTACCTCCCAGCCATCATCATCTCGGCCGACATCCTCTCGTTCTCGCCGCAACTGAAGACCGGTTTGTGTTTATTTTGGCGTAGTGATCTTTTTCTCTTTTGGCATGTACTTATTCGCACATACTTCTCTTTTTGTTGGATGACTGTAATCTACGCATGATAACCTGTAATTGTCTTTTGCTTATTGGTACCTATTACATTGGGGACAATGCACTGTACAGGTTTGGGGTGGTCCATCACAGGCATCATGCGACTGTTGTATTGAGTATTTCCGTTTTTAAAGTCTAGTTGAGATCACTAGTTGTCGTTTGCTTGAAAAGGGGTATTGTATTGAGAACCTTAGGATAGGAACACAGTTGAGGAAACGCGGAATCGCATGACTAGGAGACATTAGTGGAGACCACCCGGAAAGGTTTTGAGCCGAAAATGTCGTAATTTTTCTTTTTCCGAGTGATTGAAATGTTTTCTTATTCAGATACACAGATCAGTTTCCTTGATTGATCATCGTAGTCGAATCTCGCTACGATATTGCATCAATTGGTATAGATAGTAGGATACGAGCTTGGCAACTTATGACGATGTGTGGACCCTAAGAGATGATCCCGGGCATTGTGTGCAAAATTTTGTGTTTTCTATTTTCTTTCTTTATCTTGTGTGCGCCTTCACCATGTTTGCAGCCTAAATCTGTATCAGTTTGTTGTTTTTCAACCCACATGAAACCCCAGCCAAGAAAGAACTTAACCCTCATCCGAAAGCGGCTCACAGTACATAACGATGGGAAAGGATTCTGGATTGATTGGGATGAGAAAGGTACAGCGCAGAAAATCAACAGAAAATCCAACAAAGTTGGTAAACAGATTCCAAGAAAAAAAAAAAAAGGGGTTGAAAGCGAGAAAGGAATAAGGGCCAGTTTGCCCAGAAAAGCTGAATAAAAGGGATCTGAAGGAAGCGCACAGTTGCAATCATGGGGGAAGGAAAGAAGGTGGTAATCGGGATGTACTGTGAAAGCGCTAAGGATTTTTGAGCCGACTTACCCTTCATTTCATAACCCTTAACCAAGAGCCCCATTACAACCTCTTGAAAGACCCGGGTGATCAATGGGAACACATCATCGAATTAGGTTGTCCGAGTAAGTAGTCCTTGTCATACTATGCGATTCCTTTCAGAGATTGTTTGTCACTACTTTATGTCCTTTATTCTATATCTCGCATGCAGCAGTTTGTGTTTCATTTCTTGTTTAATCTCTTAACTGCATGTTTTGTGAGGTGTGACAACCTAGGATTCGAGCGAAAGAGTGCAACCCGTGAGGTAGGGTCGAGGCGAAATCCTCTCTGAAAGTGTGATCGAGTGGTAGTACTTGATTGGGTGACAATTCCTAGGTGGTTCAATCTACAATACTAGCTGTATTCAGTAGATGGCGATGTCAGTGATCAGAGACTAGGGCTTTAGGATCGGAAATTTCTTGACCGACAATTGTGTGATGTATAATTGTTCGAAAACCCCTCATGTGGTCTTATAATCGTTCCAACTTGCATAGACTGTTCTGGTTTTGTTGTTATCGCTATTTTGCTTGGGGACAAGCAACGCTAGGTTTGGGGTTGTTGATAACGCCATTTTTGGCGTTGTTTTTATGACCACATTCGGAGTGTTTGGTTCGTCTCTTAGTAAAATTAGCGAGGTTTTAATGGTTTTATGCAAGCAATTTTCAGGATTACAGCCAAGTTATGAGAAGTGGAAACGGTGCCAAAAAGAGATGGAGAAAAGGTGAAAAGAAGGGGCAACACAGCGCAAACGGTGGCTAAGCCGCGGCTGGAAGGTTTACCCGCGGGTTGTACCACGCGGGCGGGTCAAACGGCGGGTTGGTGACCCGCGGTTGACCCGCGGTTACTGCTGGATGCCTCTTTTTGATCCGTTTTTGCTGCACTAAGGAGGGGATCATTAATTATTCAGCTAGGGTTTCCAAGGGAGAAGTTTTGGAGGCGACTTTTGGGAGCAGTATTGAGCCGCTGAGAAGGAGAATCACTTGGAGAATCAACAGCCACTAATTTTCATTGTTCGTGATACCGGAGGGAGTTTATGAGTTTTACTTTTCCGTTCAGTTTTCTTTCAATTATTGTTTCGATGATTTTGATGTGTGTTTGTCTAAACACCCCCAACATGAACTAATTTTAGATGTTGGGGGTTGGGTAGCGTTTGGATCTAAACAGTTGACTTGTGAATTGGATTTTTGTTAGATTTATGAATTGTGAAGCTTATGACTTTTGAACTTAATGCTATTGTTTGCCTGATCACCTTACAATTGATTTGTTACTGTGAATTGATCTGAGAGGATTTAATTCCCTGTTAGAACTGGAAGTTGTTTGCCTAAAGTGAGAACTTGGATAGAGATATACCAATTAAGCTTTAGCACTTTTGCAATCTATTTAATTCTTAATTTGTCTGTTGAGATCGAGAGATGATTCATCATCTTAGGAATTAATCTTGTTGTTGTTTGAGAAAAGATAACGAGAGTTAAGATTGCGCGTTCATCAATTCTGAATCTACAAGAATCCATAATTACTTGTCGGCTGTGAAATTCCTTAAGTCCCAACTCCCAACTGTTTCCTTTAATTGATAAAGTTCACTCTTTTATTTCAGTATTCATTTTAATTCAATTTTAGTTTTAATTAATCAATCCAACTACCCTTTTTGATTATATCCAATTAGTAATAATTATAGTAATTGTGTAATTCAATTCCTAGCTCTTTGGTTCGATTCCGTACTTACCGTACGTATTACTTGATTCGACCCATACACTTGCGGTGAGATTTAGGGGGGTGTAAACCCACCTATCACACCCATGAATCGTGTTTCATATCGGTGGTGCGTCTTAGAACATCTCATCCTAATGTAATAGTTGATGACTACTTCTTACATTAACTTAACTTTTTATCAAAACCCAACCCATTATATAAATACAATATTTATAAAATTATATAATATTATTTAAACTTTGTTGATTATAAAACCTATCCTAGTTTTGTTGAATATAAATGTGAGGATATTGTAACATGTTTTAAAATTTGAATAACATATATGTAAATTTGAATTTACTTTGATTATGAAAGATGGAGTTCTTATTTTCTTATAATTCTAATTTGAATCATATCATGTGTAAGAAATGAACCATCAATTCATTTCTTAAGCTCAAAGAACATGTTAATGAGCCACAACAACATCCCAACTATGATAATCTCAGCCACATAACATAAAAAATGATCCTCTGAGGACTCTGCCCAGTTAGCTCTTGAAGAACAAAAGTTACCTAATCAATCCAGCATGAACTACACTACTATTTCTCTGCCCTCTGTTGGGATGTGGTGAGAGAATCTGAGGAGTTCACTGGACGGGATACTCATCTCTGGAACTGGGTAAAGGGACTCATCTCTACCTTCCACTTTTGTCCAAAATGAAGATTCGAAGCTCTAAGACTCGCTTCTTTGCTAAGTTTCAACTCTAGAAGGAACAGAACCTCTGTCATTCATGCTGGTATGCAAGGCGTGCAAACCAATTGAGGCAAACGTCCAAAAGAGAAAAGTTTCTTGACAAGTTGAGAATCATAGAGCACAAGTCAAGGGGGAGTTCGTATCTTTCACAGAAGATTTTTGAGAAATCAAAGATCAGGACAAAATAGACTGACACAGAGCCTCAGCAACAAATACCAGAGCCTCTGCGATCATATGGCTCAGTTGATGAAGATTCAGATATCCGCACAAGTTAAAACTCACAGAGCCTCTGCAAAACTTCCCAGAGACTCTGTGGATACATTCCTCTGATGGTAAATCTTAGAAGATTTATGAAGTCAAATACTACAGAGCCTCCGTCACTAGTTACAGTGACTCTGTGGTAGAATCCTCTGCCAAGAGAAACCTCGAAGCTCTGCTATCATCCTCTGATGTTGGAAAGAAGAGAAATCTCAAAGACATGCTTCATTTATAAAACTTAGGGGGAGATTGTTAGCCTAGTCAAGGACTGAAGTTGTAAAAGTTTTATAAATAGAAGCAGTTTTGGTATAATTGTTTAATTAATGTAATAGGCTTGGGAAAATCAATTGTAATGGGCTTGGGCTTAGGATCCGGTTATCTTGTGTATAAATAGGAGTGTGTTTGTGTAATTAGGGCAACTCATTGTATTCTAATCAGCCGTACACATCAAAGAAATATATGAGAGTCGTTTTTTGAAATTCAATTGTGTTTTTCGTTGTTTTCTTTCGTTGTTTGAATAATCTCTCTATATTTTAATTCAGTTTGTCTATCCTCCTCAAGATTACTGGTTCTCGATTTCTAACAGTTATCAATCTTACCTAATGATATTCTCGGTAGTTTCCATGCTCAATACCAAATAACCCCTAACTTTATTAAATGATTAACCATTGAATAAAGTAAGAACTATTAAATAGTTTAAGAAAATATTTATTAAATAATTTAATAAATTAATTAATAGAAATTAATAAAATAATTATGAAATAAAACTAATAAAATAACCTATTGTTATCGGTTATATTGGATCAATGGTATATATGCCATTATGAAAAAACTAAATTTCATTTCATTAAAATACTTTATAGTTGTTAAGGAATGTTGAATTCCTTCATTTGTAAAATTTGATAGAATTCAAAGATTGCTTATATTAAAAAGAAGAGTAAACTACACTTTTGGTCCCTGTGGTTTGACAAAAATAACGGATTTGGTCCCTAGAATTTAAAAAATACAAATTTGCCACCGTAGTATGCAATTTTGTTCGGTTTTCGTCCCCCTTAACGGTTGTTAACTCTCATTCGTTAAATGAGGGGTATTTTCGACTTTTTATACATATCTTTATTTTATTATTATTTTTGTTAATTTTTGACTTTTGACTTTTGACCAAGACTTGTCTCTCTCCTACACCACCACTTTTTATACATACCATTACCACCACCACCACCTATCACCACCACCCACCACCACCACCACCACTCATACCCATTTTACCAACCTCGACTGCCCATCCACCATCAGATTTGAAAACCCAAAAGCTACCGCCCGCCACCGTTGCAACTGCAAACCGCCGAAGAATGGAAGAAAATGATGGCAACGTCGGAGAATTTATCTGAATCAGGTGGCTACCAAACCACACACTGCTTCCGGCGACCTCTGTTGGGACGTCGTTCGCTATTCTAGATTTGAATCAGGCGGCATCATCTCTCTCCGACATCTGATTTCTCCATTGCCTAGGTGCCGACAACATCATCTAGCCATGGTGGTTCGGATCTAGATCTGAATTAAACAATGGTTCAGCCATGGTGGTTTAGATCTATATTAGATATGGAAGTAAAGAAAATGAATGAGATGAAGATTTGTTTTTTAGGGGAATTGTGTTTTGGTGGTGGTGGTGGGTAAAATAGGTGGTGGTGGTAGTGGAGGATAAAAAGGGTAATGGGTGGTGGTGTTGGTGGTGGGTAAAATAGGTGGTGGTGGTAGTAGAGGATAAAAAGGGTAATGGGTGGTGGTGTTGGTGGTGGATAAAATGGGTGGTGGGTGGTGGTGGTAGTGGAGGATAAAAAGGGTAATGGGTGGTGGTGTTGGTGGTGGATAAAATGGGTGGTGGGTGGTGGTGGATAAAATCGAACATTCTAATTTCTATCATATTTTTTTTAGAATTTAAGAGCAACCACAGTGATAAAACCTCCAATAACCTTACTTACCATATTTTTTCTGGTCATATCATTGTCACCTCAACAAACTAAGAATCTTCTTAAAACTCATGGTGATTCTTACAAAAACCTCATTTTTCTTTTTTTCTTTATGTAAATTATTATATAACAGAAAAAAACTACTACAAGAACTTGAATTCTTGTTCAAGCACTCGAGTTTCAATAAGAACTTGTAAGGCTAATTTGGGCGGGTTGAAGCCCGCCAGCTTCAACAAGCCTGGCGGGTTGGGGTACGCAAAGATCAAGCTGGGCGGGCTGCAACCTTGGCGGGTTGGAGAAACCGCAGAGGGTTGCGTGAGTTGTGTGTGTGTTTGTGTAAGAGGGTTGGATACGGATTGTAGAGGGTTGCAGAGGGTTAAGAGAAGGTTGAAGAAAAGCTAATGTATCAGCTTATGTGGTAGTTAGGTTGAGAGGATTGAGATATTGATAGCTTAAGTAGATAAACACCTCTGTCCCACAATGAAAAATCTTGTAAAACCCCCCAAAAAAACCTCATAAAAAACATGTTGTTTTGAAAATAACGAGAATATAGAGAGAGACGAGAGAGACGAGATCGAGAAAAAGAGATATAGAGAGATGAGAGCCAATAAGCTTGTGTTATTATTCAATAGAGGGTACATCTATATATACACATACATTACTTGTCCTCTAAGAAAGATAATACACTATATGGTATATATCCATACCATTAATAAAGGGATTGACATCCATACCATAATATAATATTCCATAACACTCCCCCTTGGATGTCAAGTAAGAGTACTATGCCTCGTTAAAAACCTTACTAAGTAAAACCCTTGTGGGAAAAAAACTTAGTGAAGGGAAAAAGAGTACATAGTCACTCCAAATACGCTTGGGGTTGTTGCCTCATTAAAAACCTTGTCAGGAAAACCCGGTGGGACAAAACCATAAATTCATTCTTGTATTACCAGACTTATTAGATATTGGGAAGTTGTTGCATCCACCACTGGAGAATAAGTCTCCTCATAATTAGTTTTGGGTCTTTGTGAGAATCCTTGTGCCATTTTATATCTAACAGCTTTATTTTTTTGTTATGCCTTTATATAAAGACCCATTAATACCCGATAGGTTTTAAGCGTACGGACAACAGGTCCGAAAACTTCCCGTTTAATTCTGCCTGCATTGCGTCTTTCTATTTTGGCCAATTATTTATGTGCATGCATTCATTGACAGATTTTGATTCTTGATCCTCTTTATTTTCAATTTCATTTAGCGCTTTATTATAAAAATATCATCGACGTCGGTTTTGTCTCGATTCCATACTTTCTAGACATGCTATAATTTATTGAGATCTCTTTATTTTCAGGTACCTGAGGTTCTTCTGGAACCAACATGTCTAGCGTCTCTTCAGGAGACTCTCTTGGCGTTTCATTTACCTCGATATGACCATCTAAATGATTAGCTCCTTTTTTCTTTCGAGGATTTTTATCTTTGGAATCGAGTGGTCTACCACGCTTCTGGCGTGCTCTAGACTTATTGTTTTGTCCTTCTGGGACATTAATCTTAATTGGAGCATTAGCAGCTGGTACATGTGACTTTGTCACTTTCTTTAGGTCAGTAAATGTGTCTGGTAATTGATTTGCTAATCTTTACAACTGAATTATCTTTTGAACTTTTAGTTCACATTGTTTAGTTTGAGGATCAAGATAAGATAATTCATTCCAACTTATTTCATTTTGATTTTCCAGCTGTTTAGTTCCTCCCCCTAATGCTGGGAATTCTAGTAATCAGCAAATAGAGCAGTAAACAAATCCCGCTTTAATGGCTCTACATATGTAATTATAGATGTTGAGTCATTCCCAACATATATTTTCAACCTCATTTGAGGTCCCATCTTTGTGCGTTGTGGTGGAACAATTAGAACATATATCGCACAATCAAAAATTCTTAGATGGGAAATATTCGGTTTCTGACCAAAAACCGTTTTCAAATGGGAGGATGCATTATAACTTGTTGGCCTGATGCGAATTAATGTTGCTGTGTGTAAGATAGCATGGCCCCAGGCGGAAACTGGTAGTTTCGATTTCATAATCATTGGTCTGGCTATCATTTGTAGTCGCTTAATAAGCGATTCAGCAAGCCCATTTTGTGTATGAATGTGAGCTACAGGAAGCTCAACTTTTATCCCAATAGACATACAATAATCATTAAATATTTGGGATGTGAATTCACCAGCATTATCTAAACGAATTGCCTTTATAAGGATAATCTGGAAAATGTGCTCTCAATCGTATTAATTGGGCAAATAAATATGCAAACGCCAGGTTGCGACTTAATAATAAGCACACATGTGACCATTTGGTTGATGCATCAATTAAATCGTAAAAATACCTAAATGGTCCACAAGGGGGATGTATGGGCCCACATATACCCCCTTGTATCATTTCCAGAAAATTGAGGGAGTAAAACCCTATTTTGGCTGGTGATGGGCTAGTAATTAACTTTCCTTTTGAACACGCAACACAAGTCATATCCTTAGTTTGGAGAATCTTCTGGTTCTCCAAAGGATGCCCACATGACTGTTCTATTATTTTCTCGCATCATTACTGACCCGGGATGGTCTAACCGGTCATGCCATAAAATTCTCTTGGTTCATAAACTTCTGGTTTATGACCACATTTGATTCAATTGCACTTACTTTAGGAAGAAAAGGTAGGCAATATTCAACACATATTTCTTCCCTGAAATCATATTTATAATGTGAAGGTATTTAGTATGTCCTTCACTCGTAGTCTCAACTTATTATCCATTCTTACGGATATCTTTAAAAAAAATCAATTAATTCCTTTTTGAGACTTGGGGGATATAAGTGCATTCTTAATTAATTCCGCCATTATGTATATATCAAAAACCTCCAATTATGTTTACAACACCCGATGTTGTGCTAATATTTGCCTTTTGGGTGGTCAAATAAGAGAAATATCTCTTTTTCTTGAGGGACTGTGTGTGTTGATCCACTATCCACTAGACATATGTGTTCATCATTAATTTTCAAACAATCCATATTCTAAAAGATAGGAAACATTCTCATAATATTATAAATGCCTAAAGTTTGAGAGATAAAGTATTTTAATTTATGAAAACAAAATCTCATTATCATGGCAGTAAAAATTGGTATTTTCAAACATTCCTTTTATTAATAATGATATACTTAGCATTTCAATCTTTATCAGTAATCACAACAAGACTCTTGGATTTCCAGGTAAGTAGGGGAATCACATAGATTGCTTGAATCCCTACAAACCTTAGGCTATTTACACCCGTTTGACAAAATCCAATAGATATCATGCGATTTATTTGATTTGAAGATATCATTGCCAACAATAGATTTTTTTTTTCTTTGCAAGATACCAAAAAGAATAAAATTTTGACAGAATGCTTGAATTATTAGAATGCATAAAATAGAAAAGGTTTGACATATGGATTGATCTTAGGATAGTGATCACTCGTTTATTAGAAAATCGCACACATCCAAATTAGTCGTATTGTTATGGTCTTCAGGACCATCGGGGTTATCATCCTCTTTATGCTCATAAGCGAAATTCGCTTTTGCCCCCTTTTCTTTCATTATTGGGTGATTTATGATAAAGTCCCACTAGATGCTTTGTTGTATGACATGTGTGGGCCCAATGGATTTATATGATATCCTCTACGACCACTTCCTTGATCGCGACCGTGACCACGACCACGAAATCGACCATGACCCCGAGCACATCCATTATTTCCTTTTTAATCATTATATGTTGTCACATTCGCTTCTAGGAATGTGGTGGTTCCAGTAGGACGGGTCTCATGGTTTTTCATATGGAGTTCATTATTTTGCTTAGCAACCGGTAAATATGAAATTAAATAATATTTCTTAAATCCCCTTTCACGATATTGTTGTTGCAAGAGCATATTAAAAGCGTGAAAGGTGGAGAATGTTTTCTCTAACATCTCCTCATCAGTAATCTTTTCACCATATAGGGTTAATTAAGAGGTAATTCTAAACATAGCTGAGATATACTTGCTTTCAGATTTAAAATCTTGAAACCTCAGATGAACTCATTCATATCATGCTTTTGGCAGTATCACAGTTCTTTGGTGATCGTAGCGATCTCTAAAACTTTTCAAGAGGATAAGTGGATCTTTTATAGCGAGGTATTCAATTTTTTTTTCAAGGTCCTTAGCATCTAGATGTATTATATATGGCATCCAATACCCAAGAACAAACAAAATTTTTTTCGGAAATATTCAAAACCAAAAACTCAAGTTTTGCAAGATTTGACATGATTAACTATGATAAGATAGAAGAGTTTAAAATGTCAAAACTTCATATAGGATGTTTGAGAAATCAGTAAATATTTGTTTTGAGTCAGCAAGAATCTCACGTCGCGAGAAACATCCTCTCGCGCCGCGAAGTAAGTAATTTTTCGAAATAAGGGTATTTTCGTGTAGCGATATTAAGGACTTCGCGTCGCGAAGATCAAATAAGAAACGAGGGTTTCGAACGATCCACTCGCGTCGCAAAATTGGGTTGGTTTTCGCGCCGCGAGGTCGAACCAGAAACAAATTATAAAATTATAAACCATAAAGTTTCGCGATAAATATTTGTAGGTTATAAAATCATAAATCATAAATTTGCAGTTTAACAAATCATTAAATCCTAATGACGATTCTATCTCTTATGTGACAGAAACATATCAATTGCGGTATTAACAAATTAATTGCAGGGATAGAAACAGATTGATTGTAGATTAACAAATTGCGGTATAACGTTAATACTGACCTCTTAGGGTAAAACCCTAGGTAGTTGGATGAATCTTTTAGTTTTTTAGATGTTGCTGGATTTTCTTCGCCGGATGATTTTGCCGTTGCCAATTCCGTCTTCGTCAAGAGCTTCGTGCTGATAACGTGTTTTGAAAATAACGAGAATATAGAGAGAGACGAGAGAGACGAGATCGAGAAAAAGAGATATAGAGAGATGAGAGCCAATAAGCTTGTGTTATTATTCAATAGAGGGTACATCTATATATACACATACATTACTTGTCCTCTAAGAAAGATAATACACTATATTGTATATATCCATACCATTAATAAAGGGATTGACATCCATACCATAATATAATATTCCATAACACATTTTTGTTTATGCTCTAAGAACGAGACCCGACCTATTTTCCTTCCTCTTGTCTTAAAGTATTTGAATGGGCTTAGGCCCAAAGTTTCCGGTTTTAAATATCTGTTTCTTTCGAGGGAGGGGAGACTCTTTTTACCTTACGGAATTCCTGCACTCGGTGGAAAAAAAACATAACTACGATCCTAAAGCCATAGTTTCAGACTTTCAGGCAAGAAACCACAATCCCTCCAAATGGTTCGGAATGAGGAGATTCTGGTGGCCGTCGATGATACCGCCTCCGCCACCACCACCACCACCGACATCAACGCCAATGGCCGTATTCATCATCATATTCCTAATCCTAATACTTCCTCCTGCAACCGACAGGTGCTTCTAATTGTTATTAGCTAAAATTTCATAGATTCAAATCATTGCATGTGTCCAAATAGTTTGAAAAAAATTAGTTGGTTTACTGAATATGATTAGTTTATCTTAAATGCATGCTTTATTGATTCAGTACATATTACGTTTTAGGCTTCCGTTTTTTGAATTTTTAATTGGAGTAATTTTGTTGCAATTTTAGTATTTTGATGATATTGAAACGTCTGTATTAGCCAGACTACTACTTTTTTCCTTCACGAAATTTACTTTTTTCTTCAATAGTTTGAAAAAAATTCGTTGATTTAGTGGATATGATTAGTTTCTCTATAAATGCATGTTTTTATTGATTCAATGTATATTATGTTTTAGGCTGCAGTTTTTGAATTTTTAATTGGAGTGATTTTGTGCAATTTTAGAATTTTGATGATATTGATACGTAAAAATATTCCGATAAACCAGATTCTGTAGAAAAAGATGGTTGATTTTTTTTAGCCTTACTGGAAAGTTTTTTGCTTCTAGCTCATTTTTTAAGATCTAATTTTAGTTTTCTTATTCCTAGTGTGAGATATGGTGTTTTTTGATGGCAGTTGATGCAGCATATTTTTGTAGGTCCATTCCATCCATAACAGCTTTGAACTTAAAGGATATAATAAGAAAAGTTATATGGTAGGTATTAGAAGCCTTAATCCAAGATCCAAAAAAAGTAGAGTATAAAGGTTCCTTTTTTTTTTTTTTTTTAAGGGTATCCGAGGCTTTGCCCCGACTAATCCCGGCAAGGTTCACCAACAGCTAAAGCATGCTGCCCTGAGCTAATCCTCAGTGGCCACAATCTGGAAGCGCCTGGATTCGAACCTGGGGTAGAAGCCTAGAAGGGTTAACTAGCCACTTCCCCCACAGGCCTTAACCAGTTGTAAGTGCCACAAACTTTTGATAGTGTTCATCATGCCTGTCCAAAAACGTTGGATGCCAACTTCTTATAATTGTGGACTTATGGTAGGTTCCAAAATGGTCTCTGAAAAGTAAAACATGAGATCCTACAATGGCGTGTATCTGATGATTAGAAGTAGCTGTGTTTGCCTTGTTTTAATGACTAAAGAGGACATGATATCACCTTCTTGAGGAGGTGAGCAATGATGGATTTGGATACGTGTCATTCTAGACAACATCATCAAGGTCTGTACTGTCAAACCAAACTAGTTTGCTAATAGATAGGTACTAATCATTTTCTTCATAATAGCAAGAGAGTGAGTCTGTCTACCATTAGGTACGGTGCAGGTTGATAATCCACCACCTAGTCCATTAGGTAAAGCTTCCCTCTAGCGTTTGGGTTACAACTTTTTAAGAGCGGGTATCACAGGTGCAGGCATGGACAATCTATCTTTAGAAAGAATGGATCTTCGCCTAAACAAGAAAAGTCAATAAGGGTGGGTTTGGTATGCAGAACAGGATGGGACAGGACAAAACAAAACAGGCGTGTCCAAGTTTGGTGTACCCCTATGTGGAACATGTAGAGATTTGACAATGAGGTTATGGGTTTGGAATAAAGGGCAATATCAAGTTGGTGACTTGGTGACAATTAAGTGGTCGCTTTGCCCTAGAAGTTGCTGATTTTGAAGCCTGAACTTTTTAAAACATATTAAGGTAAAATATTGAGCATAGTTAATATGGGAGAGAGGCTGAGAGGAGGCAGATCTGTTGTAATCTAAATCGCTTCTTAATATGTGGGGCTGAGCTTCAGCATGTGAAGTTATGAAGGCTAAGAGTACCATGGATGGGTTGTGGGGCTTAGCTTGATCTTGGGGGCAGATTGTCATCTTTCAGGGAACTGAAATTGTGGCCACATTGACCAGTTCTCTGCAAACATTCTTAGAGGTTGATATTTGTAGAAAACAACTAAGGAAAACAAATTGATATTTATTTTGTATCAAGTATGGCTGACATATATACTCCAACTCAAGATTTCGTAAAGAGTAGATACTTCCACAGGAGCTTAATCTATTTTCTGGTTAAATACGTTACTAGATGTTTTTCCACTGCTAATCCCAGTTAGATTCAGGAATGCTACACTTTTTAGTTATTGGGATGCTAAGTACTCTCTTTCAGATTCAGGAAAGAACTCTCATAGATAGACACCATTATTTAGGCATGATTGGGTTATTTTTGTTTTATTTACCATTACTTTCCAGTTTCCACATTCCCATTAGGTATTGAGGTCCTCACAAAATAAGAGTAAGCAATTACAACTTTAAGCATTCAGCTCTATATACAAACAAGAAGTTTAATAAATTAGAGGCCAAAGGGTGTCTCCTTGTCTTGAACCACAGCTCAATGCTTTCTTCTGCTTTTCTCATATATAGAAGTTTGGTTAGAATGTTGGATAAGAAACTTCTTTTTTTCTTTGCATGCTTATTTTTTTTGATGTCACTTGGATGTATAACTATATGTTTTAAAATAGGGTACTAATTATTGGGGCACTCTATCGCTCGCTTACAAGTCATTAGGAGTTGTCTTTGGAGGGCTTGTGACTTCTCCGCTTTATGTCTACCCTTCAATGGGATTAAAGTCTCCAACTAAAGATGACTACCTGGGAATCTACAGTATTATGTTCTGGACTCTTACTTCAATCGGAGTTGTCAAGTATGCTTGTATAGCTTTGAGAGCAGATGACCAGGGTGAAGGTATGCCACATTCTTTGCATATTTGTTCCACTAGTTGTAAAGTTTTTATATCTAGGCAGAGTATTTTTTTCTGTCAGTTGCTTAATGGTTATGTTTAATTCTTTTACCTTATAAGTTATAATTTAATTTACCTTTTTTTAAATCTTTTTGTTTAGTTTTGTAAATTTCTCAATTCCACTCTAATGAAGTATGTTTATAGAAATGGTCTCAAATGGATACAAAATTTTCTCAGTTTGGATTTTTGCCGTAACATTTTATATTGCTTTGGCACTGAAGGCCTATATAATGCACTATGTATTTTGGTTCTACCAATACTACTATGTATTTTGATATCAAGTTTAACATAATACGATACCCATCTGCTCCTTGTACATACATAGATCCTCATGGAAACCACCAAAAAATAAAAGGGTTAATTACATGGGTATGTATCGAACTTGTCACGTTTTATCATTGTATCTACTCAACTTATAAACTTACCATTGTATGTATCGAACTTTCTAAAATTGCCATTGTATGTATCCAACTTTATCAAAACCTCAAGTTCGATACACTCTCGTGACAAGTAGAATACATTCAATGATAGGTTTTGATAAAGTTGGATACATACAATGGCAAGTTCAGCAAGTTCGATACATACAATGATAAGTTTATAAGTTGAGTACATACAATGATAAAACGTGACAAGTTCGATACATACCCATGTAATTAACCCAAAATAAAAAGGCTCAAATGCTCAAAATGAGGAGATTGTACCATCATAATATCATAGATATGTTGATTAAGCACAGCTGATTATGGAACATGATTTACATAGCTGTCTAGCTTAACGTGAATTTATGTTGAGATGTTGCATAAATTAGTTCTGTTATCTAAATGACATTTATTTTCTTATTGTTTGTTTGGATCTAACGTATGACGTAAAGGGTGAACTATTAAACACATGTTGATTCACCAAATATTCTTTGGATCTTCTTGATGAAATTAAGAGGATACTGGTTTTAGGGTACCTATGATGCTAGATATGCTAGGCAAATAGAGAAGCTCTTTGGATTATGGAACTGATAATGGGAAACCTTCTGATATGTTAGAACTGGGAAAGTTATGTATGAAATTCTTGATGCTTCCCTTGACAAATAGAAACCATGACACAGTATTGTTGAGCACCTCAATGGAACTGAAGTGCTAATTATAAATCCATTCTAGATCAATTTTTATAAATTGACAGTCTATATGATTCTATTAAGTAATTGCTCAATTGCAGCTTAATGATGCTAACCGAATAGAAAATACTAAGTGGATGAAAGAACTAAATACCTATGAAGCATGCTTAACATTTCCCACCCTAAATTGCAACTGATCTAATGTGCTTAGAAGCATATAGAGAAACTAGTTGACATTGCTCAAGAAAGTAAGATATGTTAATCAGTCTATAATATACAAATAAAAGTTTGTGAGCTTCTAAAGAAGATTTCAGTATCTAGAAGGGCATTTAAGAAAGGTAAATGGGTTCCCTAATTCCAAAAGATTTGGTGTTCTTTTCAGTCCAATCCAATCCAATCCAAATGCCGCACAACATGAAGAAAAGAACATTGCCAAAGGCTCATTTTTCGTTTGATGGATGATTTTTAGGTCTTGCATGAGGGTGTTTTATGTTGAATCCATTCTTTTTGTACTTTTTTTTTCTGTGGTAAGTTCTTTGTTCTGTGTTACAAATAGCTGCAAATGTTTCAAATGTGCTTGCCAGGTGGTACGTTTGCTCTGTATTCATTACTTTGCAGGCACATGAACATCGGAGCTATTACTTCAAGAAGTGTCGCTTCACAATCAAACCTTTCACATGACAACTTGCATCAAGGCTCAAAAAGGAAAAGTAGGCTTGGGATGTTTATCGAAAGGAGTTTGATTGCCAGAAGGGTGTTGTTCTTCATAGCAATACTCGGCATGTGTATGCTAATTGGTGATGGGATACTCACCCCTGCCATCTCAGGTTTGCTTGCATATAGCTCTTACTCAATTTGTATCAAATATTGTTTTTACTCTCATTATTGGGTAGATGACACCTTTAGACTCTAAGCCAGTGAAAAGAGGCATAAATTTTCTCATTGAGGGTGCCAAGGAAGACACCCTTCTAGTTGCATTATATTATGATTTATGACCTTCTGTTTTCTTTACAAAATTGTAAACAGTGCTGTCAGCAATGGATGGTATCAGGGGTCCTTTTCCAAAATTCAGCAAATGTAAGTTGAAAAGCATACAGACTTCTTTAGTTCCCTTGAAAACAATCCATTTATTTTCTTTTTCTTTTTCTTGTGTGGATTCCTTCATTCAGACATGTTTCCAATGTTTGCTTGCAACACTAATATCATTTTTGGTGGTTGTTCACATGTTAGCTCTTCATCTGATTGTTCACAACTTAAAGCTGTTTGTAAATGGTTAAGGTAGCGCTAAATATATCTGTTGCAGAATAGTGAGCATTATCACTATCTTATGATTTGAGGAGATTATGAAATTTTGTTTTGCTTTATTTAAGATGCATCAAGAAATAGACATGTTAATAATATATGAAAATGAGGAAGGTTCATGTGAGAAGCATATCAATTTAAGAGAACGTGAGGAGCAATCTTAGCCACTCATCTTCGGTTATAGTTGACGTGATCACGATGATTGACGCGATTCATGGGAGGGTAGAGATTATTAAAAGGGGGGGACCGGTCAAAGCCGCCTTTATTGACCGGATGAGTGGCTGAGGCCTGAGATTGCTTCTCACATTCTCTTAAATTGATATGTTTCTTATTTGAACCTTTCTCATATGAGAATATCTTAGGATCAGATTGGGGCTTATCTGACTGATTAGGTTGAATAAAGTGTATCAATTTTTTTCTTCCAGTTAACTCAACTACTTGCCTCACAAACTAAAGAGCTCCTTCTCTGATTTTTGCTTGTTAATTTTCAGCTCTGGTTGGAGCCCTCTCTGCAGTAGTTCTCATTGGTTTGTTCCTGCTTCAAAAATTTGGTACTGCACGAGTGAGCTTTCTCTTCTCCCCCATCATGGGGGCATGGACATTGACTACTCCGATTATTGGTATTTACAATGTTATCCATCATTACCCTAGCATTTTCAAGGCAATATCACCGCACTACATCTTCCTGTTCTTTTGGAGGAATGGTCATGAGGGTTGGCTGTTGCTTAATGGCACAATCCTTTGCATAACTGGTGAGTTTTATGACCTTTTGTTTCATATATATAGAGAGATCATTTTGACTAGTTCTTCACTGTTTATTTGTTCAAGACTTTAACATAATTTGAGCTTTCCAGTTGAACAACTGATGTTACTACCCCAATTGCTGCCTTTTTTACCCAACTCAACTCAACTTGTTTAGGTTGAATCCGTTGGACGATGAACAGTTCTTTCAGTATAACATGTTAAACGTTCTTACCACCATCGTTATCATAATAGCTTATTTGTCTTTATTTCTTTCTGTCTTAAATTTTAGAAGAGCCTTCTGGCTTTTGGTTATGTCCTTAAATTAAACAAGCTTTATAAGTCTCAGCATTGTAAGCAATTTTCACATACACTTTCTTATATCTACATTAAATATGGTCTTTGTAGTTTTTTCATGACAACTTCCATCTCAATTTCAAATTTGGCTAATCTGTGTAATTCAGAGCATGTTTTGCATTAAGGCACATAATTTCTCAAGAAGTGTTTCTCTAAATATTATTGAGACATAGTCCCTTAGAGAGGATGAGAGTCTGTATATTTTCATATCATATAATACATGAGGTATTCATGCTAGAGTAGAGAGCTAATATGAGGAAGTAGTTTAAGTCAAAATTCCTATGATAATGCTATATACGATCTGATACACTCCCCTTAAAACTGGAGCATAGGTATTGATTATTGTGGTATAGTTAATCTGATTTCTAGGTAATGTGTTGGTGAACACTTTGGCTAATTGAGTCCATGTACTAACATGTGGAATTGTGTTTTTTCTTTCTTAGACATACATCTGCTGATAGTTGGTTGCCATTGAGCATAATTCTTATGGAAACTTGGTTTTCTATCTCTAATTTTGGAAGAACCTAAAGTAACTTAAGTAACTGCATTTTTATCACTACCTTCAGCCATCTTATATTAATGTCAAGCCGTCAACAGCTTACACAACAGTTGTCCTTTGGTAATGGTATGTATAATCTATAAAACTATACTAGTAGTAACTTCTGGTAATATAAAAACTTATAAAAGGCTTCTTTTTTTGTACTATAAGTTATGTGTAACATCATGATTTATATTTCATGGGGAGATTATTTGATTTTAAACAAAATATATTGATAACTAAACAGGATTGTTTTTCTTCCTTTTTATAATCAGGTTCTGAAGCTTTGTTTGCTGATCTTGGTCATTTTGACAGGCCATCCATTCAGGTATTCTATTTCTATTTGTTTATCATTCGTTTAGTTACAAAAAGGATTCTCCTAACACTCCCTGGCTTCTTACAGATCGCGTTCATATCTCTTATATACCCATCATTGATCCTGACTTATGCTGGACAGACAGCTTACTTGATCCAGCACCCAAATGATCATGAGGATGGGTTTTACAAGTTCATACCCAGAAAGGTATATTGGCCGATGTTTGTTATATCCTCCTTGGCTGCAATTGTTGCCAGCCAGTCTCTTATATCGGCCACCTTTTCTGTCATCAAGCAATCTGTTGTATTGGATTATTTCCCTCGGATTAAGATCGTGCATACATCCTCCAGCAATGAAGGCCAGGTTTACTCCCCAGAAACAAACTACACTCTCATGGTTCTTTGTGTTGCTGTCATACTAATTTTCGGGGATGGGAAGGAAATCGGAAACGCCTTTGGTATGTTTTCTCACTTCTTGCAACTAAAATTCGCCAAAATGATCAGATTACATTTGCACAATTTAGGGTGCTTTTGGTTGTGGAAAATTTTCCAGTTTCCTAAGGAAAATGGAAATTTAGAAAATGCGTTTGGTTCATCCGGTTTTCAAAAGTTTTCCAAGAAAACGAAAATTTTCTGTTTTCTAACTTCTATGTAAATTAGAAAACTGATTTTAGTAGTTTTCCAAAATTTCAGATTTTCTAAAATGGAAAATGGAAACTCCACCATTTTAGCCAAACACGTTTTTTAAAATTTTCATAGAAAACTGAAAATGAAAACTCAACTCTATTTTCTG
The DNA here is from genome assembly GCA_030169165.1 of Centaurea solstitialis. NCBI lineage: Eukaryota > Viridiplantae > Streptophyta > Magnoliopsida > Asterales > Asteraceae > Centaurea > Centaurea solstitialis. Next base: position 13,080,505 of record CM058044.1, on the reverse strand, counting down.
AAAACGTTCTCAAGAAAAATGAAAACAGTTTTCGACAACCAAACGCACCCTTAGCATCTCTCATTTGTACACACATTCAGACGGGTTTATGTGGTTAACATGATTTCATACATTCAAGCAAACTGTTGACCATGTGTCTGGACCTCTTGACTATAGATGTAAAAAAAATTAAAACCATTCTAGACAACAGCTTTTTTGGTGAAAAAGTTGGAGTAGGGAGTTAAGAAGATAAGAAACATATTCACCCAGTTCTGAGATGTGAACATTTTCTTGAACTGAGATTTGTGTAAAAGATTTAAGATGTGATACTTTGCGGTTTTTTGATGGGGAATGCAATGTACCTTTGTCTTATTTCTATTTTGTTCAACTTACTTTCAAGACCTTTGTACTCAGATGTGAGATCTCAGACCTTAAGTACGTTTTATATACATACATTTTCAGATATAAACTAGGTACCTAATTCCCCTAAGGGTCCGTTTGGTACGCAGATGGCACTGGAATTCCAGACAAAAGTACGTTTTATATTCATACATTTTCAGATATAAACTAGGTACCTAACTCCCCTAAGGGTCTGTTTGGTACTGGATCGGACATATGAAAATGAGGTAAAAATGAGGTAGGCGAATGAAAAATATGGGGTGTTTGGTAATTTACCAATCTTGTCTGATCTATCTTATTTGTGTTCCATCTATTTTGGTGGAACATAAAATATGCATTGTTATCCCATCCCAGTCTATTGAAGGGCCTAAAGTGAGACAACAAAAAGAATTTAGTCTTGTTCCATCTTGTCTTGCCTCCAAACACATCTTTACATATTTGGCATGTCACATTTTAGGTACCAAAATGACGATCTTGAAACTACTTCCATACAAGAAACAGCTCTTTTATTGTAATTTGATTACACCCTATTTGTTCGTTTTTATAGCATGTGCTCATCATGTCACATCATATGCAGGTGTCGTTATTATCCTAGTCATGCTTATTACCACTCTATTATTAACATTGGTCATGATCGTAATTTGGCGAATTCCCACACCACTCGTCGCTCTTTTCTCTTTCGTCTTCTTGACGATGGAAGGCCTCTACGCGAGCTCTGTCTTCACCAAAATCGAAGATGGTGGATGGATCCCTTTCGCCATTTCACTGATCCTCGCTTTCATCATGTTTGGATGGTTTTACGGCCGCCAGAGAAAGATGGAGTACGAGTTAACCCACAAAATAAACACTGAACGCCTAAAAGATCTGCTCTCCGATCCCGGTGTCCAACGGGTCCCCGGACTCTGCTTCTTTTACACCAACATCCAAGACGGGTTCACCCCGGTCTTGAGCCATTACATCAAGAACATGAGATCCATCCATAAAGTAACCATTTTTACGACACTTAGGTATTTATTGGTCCCGAAAGTCGCACCCAACAAACGGATCGTCGTAAAAAGATTCGGACTCAAAGGGGTTTACGGGTGTTTGATTCAGTACGGATATGCCGATAACCTTAGTCTTCAAGGAGACTTTGTTACGCAAGTTATCGGTAGCTTGCGGGACCATATAACGCAGCATTTTACCGAAAACCCGCCAGTGGAGGAGCAGGAAATGATGGATTTAAACGAGGCACAACATGCGGCGGTGGTTCATGTTCGTGGGAAGACGAGATTTTATATAAGCAAGAAGTGTACGTGGTTTGATCGGTTTATGCTCGGGTTTTATGAGTTTATGCATAGTAATTGTCGGTCTGCGCTTCCTACATTAGGCGTGCCGCTTCAGCAGCGTATCGAGGTCGGAATGTTTTACGAGGCTTGAAATTGGAAAGTTTTTTGTAAATGGAACGATTTTGGCGGAATTGTTACGCAGAAGATGTGGATAATATCAGTGGAGTTGGATTTCTTGAAACCCAGGCAAACAAGGGTTGAAATCGAACTTTACAAAAAGTGAGTTTTTATGTGATCTCACGGTTTTACCCCAGGTGATAATATACTTACCTTTCTCTTTATTCTCGAACGGTTTTACTCCAGGTGATATTATACTCGTTGTTTCTCTTTATTCTCGAAATCCAACAAGGATGTGTGGTGGCATCTGTGTAAATAAATGGGAAGGAATGGGCAGGTTCAGTCTCGGCTAGTTTGTCAGATGAGCCTACTAAACGAGCCTAAGTTCGGCTCAATTCGTTTACCTGTAAATCAATACCTGATGTGTTTTTTTTAATTATATTTAGTATTTATTGTGTGTATATATTAACCGAGGCTCGTTTAGGTGTGCGAGCTTTATCATACAGGCTCTAGCTTGTTTATTAAATGAGCTAAAAACAAGCTTGTGCTCAACTTGGGCTTGTTTAACTCGAGCTCGAATCGAGCTTTTAACAAGTCGATCCCGAATAACTCGCTAGCAGCTCGACTTGTTTGCACCCATAGAATGGTTATTCAAGAGTTTTTGCATATAAAATTCAAAGAACATGTTTGCGATGCTCTTGTGATGCCCAGGCAAGTAAGAGTAGAAATACAACCCTTTCTCCCCATTCGTCTTCTGGCTCCCACGAATAGGTGCCTTTTGGGAATGTCTCTCTCCGCTACTCCTTTTTTTTAATTAATAAGGGGTAGTGCTGCCTTCATTTAGGGGCCGTTTACTTATTAAACACTTACCCGCTAATCGTTCATCTACCATATCGGGCTACAGTTTCTCAAAACGGTATTGTATACAATAATTTACCCGCTAAGAGTTTATCGGGAATCTCACCGGATAAGACTTGGTTCATGCCATCGTTCTAACCAGGTAAAGTTATAGTCCTTGTTATGTTCATCCCGTAAAGTAAACAACCCCTTACTTATCTCTCTGCCTATGACCATTGTTCTTTCTTGACTACCTAGCTGGCCTTAACTTGCGCGTTGCACGTTGCACATTCCACTAATCGTTATCGCTATAGGAGAACAATCACTTGACAAAGAGTCACTTCGTCTATAGAGCTCAAGCTAATAATATAATATGTTAGTTAATAAACAATATGATAACAAAAATTAAAAAAACGCAATATGTTAATTAATGTAATTTAAATTTGATTGTAGTTAATTATATTTAATATTATACATTTTGATTGTGGAGCCAAAAGCAAACTTTTTTTTTTCTTCATTAATTGATAACAAATAAACGTCATTAACTCATTATAACGAGAACAAAATTAAAGTTTTTCAATTTACATATATTAGTTTACTAATAGTTCCTAAAAATTAGATTAATTTAATTAGCTATTTCATCAAAATCAATTATCAAAGTTATATTTTGTTGAAATATTTACTTCTGTAATGGTAAAATAATCACGACTATATATGGATTAGAAGATAATAAAAAGAAGTAAGAAGGTTTTATTTCATAGTTGTTGGAAAATACATACAGTCTACAATGGTTAGGGGTAGGATACAACGGTTAAGGGTAGGAACATTTATCCTTCCTTTTCTCCCTCGCTATCTATTTATACATCTTTTTTATACGATCTTTCTCCCTCCCCTCTTTGTAACTTGTAGACTCCTTGTAATTTGTAGAGTATAAAATCTTCCTTAATTGATTGGATGATGGTGGAGATTTCCTCTCATCTCTTTTCTCTATGTTCTCATGTAAGTGGCAAATTTTTACACATAAGTTGGGACTGTTAAATATTTGTATACTTTAGGGACCCCTCTGTAATATTTCTGTCTATATATTGTGCTCAATACACGCAACCCTAACAATGGGTTTTCCACAATCTCACATGGTATCGAGCCACCCACAAAAAAAACCCTAACAAAACCCTAAATTTTTTTTCCTTTACTCCTGCCGCCGCCGCCAACCGCCGGCAGCCGCCACCGTGCACACCACCGGAGTTCTTCCTTCACCGGCGTTCTTCCCCCGCTGTTAGACGACCGTCGCCTGACGCCATCTGCCACAACCGGACTTCTTCCTTCACCGGCGTTCTTCCTTCACCGCCTAGACGACCGTCGCCGGAGCTCTTCTCCCACGCGCCTGTCTTCCCCGCCGTTGGTCCCGCCGCTGTTCAGCCACGCCTTCTCCTCGCCGCGTAACTGCTGTAATCGCCGCCTGCGTCCACTGCGCCGTTCCTCCGCCGCCGCCGTTCAGCCACGTTTTCCGTCGCCTGCTTCACTGCTGCGCCGCGTATCACTTTCTGATCTCGCCGGAACCCTAGCGGTTTCAGAACTCGCTGGTTTGCACTCGCCGTTCAGCCACGTTTTCCGTCGCCTGCTTCACTGCTGCGCTGCGTATCACTTTCTGATCTCGCCGGAACCCTAGCGGTTTCAGATCTCGCCGGTTTGCACTCGCCGGAACCCTAGCGGCGCCGGATTCTCTTCACCGGACTCACCATCCACGACAGCCGCCTGAATTTTGAGGAGTTGTTGTGAGAAAGGAAACAAAGCAGCCACTTATATATATTTTTAAAATATATAATTCAAAAAAAAACTGCTGTTTTTCTTTCGGTTTGCGTGCGAGAATCCCAACACCGTGACTGTTTTGCAATCGGTTACCGTCTCCGTCCACCATTGCGTGTAGGGTTTGTGGTACATTACTATCCCTCTACCCGCGGTTAAGCGTTTTGCTTGTTATTTTCGTACGTTTGTTAGTTTATTTTTTTGTGTTTTCCATTTATTTGCCATGTCTACCTCAGCCTCTTCCACCACCCTCACTGCCCCCACTGCTAGCCAACTTGTGTTTGCTCTAACCAACGTATACTCTCAGTTTAGTTTTAAACTTTCCACTGATGGATCCAAATACAAGCTTTGGCGTCACATTTTTTTGGATATGTGTAAGGGTGCAAAAGTCTATGGTCACATCACTGGTAAATCTAAACCTAGTGGTGATGATGATGAGGACTGGGAGGCTATTGACTTCAGGGTTTTGTGTCTATCTGCAAAAATCAGTGATGGATAGTGTACCTTTCTTTGTGTTACGAAATTGCTCTTGAAGTTGGAGCATTCGAGACATTTTGTTATTCAGAAAAAATTCTTCTAGTTTGTCCCAGAGATCTTTAGCAGTGCAACTATCGAGCCACCCACAAAAAAAACCCTAACAAAACCCTAAATTTTTTTCCTCTACTACACGTCGGTCCACTTCAGGGTTTTGTGTCTATCTGGGTGATAATCTCGTTTCTTGGTTCTCCAAACGACAACATGTCGTTTCTCGTTCTAGCGCCGAGGCCGAGTACCGGGGGATAGCCAATGTAGTTGCTGAAACTGCTTGGTTACGAAACCTCCTACTCGAGTTGTATTGTCCCCTTTCTCGTGCCACCATTGTTTTCTGTGACAACGTTAGTGCCATGTATCTAGCATCTAACCCTGTTCAGCACCAGAGAACCAAGCATGTGGAAATAGATTTACATTTTGTTAGGGAGCGTGTTGCGGTTGGTCATGTGCGTGTTTTGCATGTTCCATCCGCATATCAGTATGCAGATATTTTTACGAAGGGTCTACCTACTAGTTTATTTCTTGATTTTAGAGATAGTTTGAACATTCGTTTACCTCCCGATCAAACTACGGGGGTGTGTTAAATATTTGTATAGTTTAGGGACCTCTCTGTAATATTTCTGTCTATATATTGTGCTCAATACACACAACCCTAACAATGAGTTTTCCACAATCTCACAGGGACTCATTTGTTTTATTCATCTCCTTTTATTCATCATAAGAAGCTAGATTGACAACTGTATCTTTAGTTGTCTCTTTATCCTTACCTGGATAGCATGATTGATATCTTCCTTAGTTATGTCCTTGAATTGATATATCTTATACTAGGCGTGTGGGCTCGACTTAATGATTCTTTATCTAATTGAACTATCCTCGTTCTCTCATAATTCACCGTTGCTCTAGGTGTTGATTTAGCTCGGGAGATCATTGATTAATATATTTTGTTTCTACGGTATCCTGTCTTGAAGTTGGCTCCCATTCCTTGTAGGAAGATTCAAATGTCGCGCCCTTGTGTAACGAATATCGTTTTCATAACATTTTTAAAATTGTTTCTTATATTTGTTATCAAAATTGATAGGGCATTAGATTTTGCCGGTTGGATATCTTTCTTCTTCAAAAAAATTCAGTCCCTTAGATAATTTTTTTAAAAACGAGCATATCTTTTGGGGTAATTATTAGGTTATTAAGATAACAATCTCTAAAACCTATCATTACCCAATAAGGTAATTTCAAACTCTCAAAAAATATTGAGAGAAACAAGATATATTAAATTTAGGGCATCAAAATTGTACCAATGTTTAATCTCCTAAGGAGATGATCCTTGAAGGTAATTTAATCTGGGGGTAAACTGAAAAAAATATACATGTCTTAGATTTGTTCTAAAGGGATTTTAATCTCTCATCACATAAGTTTGACTTTGGTCCAAAAGAATATCTATTTTCTTTTCTTTAAAAATTGTTATACGTGGATGTGGTTTAAAAAACAAGGATTCCTTCATTGTATTTTGACTATCTTCAAAATTTTGGTGTGTCATTTGTACTTTAGAAAAAGAAGGAATCCAACTCTTATTTTTGAAGTACAAATGATAAACCAAAAATTTGAAGATAGTCAAAAGACAATAAATGAATTCTTTGTCTTTTAGACCATATTTAGAGAAAACGATCTTTAAAGTAAAAGAAATAGATATTCTTTTGGACCACGTTCAATTTCAATAACAAATATAAAAAACACTTTAAAAAATCTAAAGCCTTTTCAATTTCGATAACAAACATACGGAATGGAACTAGACATATTCTGAATCATTCTATAGGGACCGGAAGATAGCTTACATATGCCGGGAACATGATATATTCATTGGTAATGATCTCCCCAGCTAAATCAACATGTAGAGCAGCAGAGAATTATCTGAGAACGAAAATGAATTTGTTAGATAAAGTAATCATTAAGCTGAGCCCACGGGTCTAGTATAAGATATGTCAATTCAGAGGACATTACAAAGAAAGATGTTAGTCATGCTCTTCAGATAAGGATAAAGAGACACATGATGATACAAGTGTGAATCTAGCATATGATAATGAATACAAGGAGATGGATAAAACACATGGTCCCACCTCAAATGTAAACAAAACTATAGAGAAATTACCTGGATGAGTTGAGTGTCATTGAAGGAGCTATAGAGAAATTACCTGTTTTAGCAGTTTGGGGCTGGAGGCGCATGTTAAAAATCTCATGGCATAATCCGTTGATATTCGGTCAAAGAAGAAGACAAGTAAAGAAGCATGTTGGACCCTTTATTTATGTAATTTTAAATAGGATAAATTGTTTGATGTTTAGAAGTTGTAAAGAAAACTTTTTAAAACAAGTTTAAACTACACCAAATACTAATAAATTAGCTATTTCATCAAAATCTATTATCGAAGTGATATTTTAGAAAAGAAAACATTACAAGTGTAGTAATATAAGTAGTTGAAATACTAGTACAATAGGGATAACCTCATAGAAAAGTTGGCGGTAGATGAATTAATATTTAAAATATATTTAAGGAATAATTATAAGATAATTCAAATATTTATTTCTTTGAAAGTTTTATCTAACCATAAAATATATGATATCACTCATTGTTGCTAATATGGATTAGTTAAATTTTAATTTGTGTCTCTTCAAGTGAAAAGATAATAAATAGATGATATTGATGTGAGGGAATCAATTCTCAAGTAAAAGTGATGCAACTTCTTTTGCTTGTATGGTCCAAGGAGAGAGAAATGAAATAGGTGCAAATTGTACATATTGCAAGTGGAAATATTATAATATTCCTAGAATAATTGACAGGAATACCACTAAATTGACATGAGAATTTCATAATAATCATGGTACCAAGAAAAACTTCACTAGCTTATGCAACATCAAAAGGCAAGTATTGATAAAGCTCGATGAAAAACACCACATGTCTTAGGTATTCAGTTCAACATCTCACTTCTTGCACACTAAGATTGATCATATGTAAGATTATGATGACAATTGAGGCATACATTGTTGAAAGAGCAGATTGATTGTAGTTATCAGAGAAAACTTAGAGAACTAAAGAGATTTTTTTGTATCAGATCAATAAAGCATCTAACGTGTAAAGGAAAAACAATGACAATAATCCAAGGTTAGCTAAGAAACTAGCTAAATGCATAAAGAAATCTAGCAAATCAAGGATTAGAGACTAGATGATTTAGAAGTAATTAGTAGAATGATATACTAATATTGGAAAGACAGTGAGGGGTGTAGTTGGCAAGAAAAAAGGGACCACTTATGTTTGAAACAACATTAGGAAAATGGCTTACATATGAGAAGGAAACATGGAAACAACTAAATAGCAATCATGTCACTTTTGAAGTTGTTGGATTTATTTCTAAAATCAATTGTATCACATCTTGTAACTGGGCCAGGGCCCCTCCTTTGTATCTCTACACTTTATGAATCATCTTTGAGAATCTTTTTAATATTTCAAGATAAGAATTCAAATCATTGTCTTATTATGTGTGTTTGATTCTTCTACACTTGATTCAAAGTTGTTATTTGGGAATCACAGAAGTGCAAAGAAAGATTAGAATGCCATTATTTGAGTTAATGATAACGAACAATGAGATAGTAATAATCTAAAGTGATACTTGCAATTGTTTGGTTGGACTAATATTTCAGGAATGAAATCTTCTTTTAAAGAGAGAGAACTGTAACATCTCACATTTTATGTAGAATTGTAAAGTTGGTTCAAAGATGGTCTCAACATTTTTTGTAGAATTGTAAAGTTGGTTCAAAGATGGTCTCAATATGCGAAGTACTGAAGTCTGGATAGGAACTTGTAGACTTCTAAAGTAATGATTACAGAGTTCGATGAAACTTAGTATAAATTTGTTCAGAAATTTAAAGAAGCCTTATCAGAGTTCAACTGGAAAGTCTATGATGGCCTCCAAAACTATGCTTTTAAGACAAGAAGACATGAGGACATGAGAACACGAGTCAATGTTTCATTAGTCTTTCATGTACTTGTATTGTAACTTTAACTATGCCTTCCTTGTATAAGTTATGTTGGCTTAGTTAGTTAACTTTTGCACATTATACACACATTACAGTTTTAAATATTTCTCTCTCTATCTCTTGTATACTCCCTCAAGATTGATCAATATAGATAACATTCTTGGATCGAATCTATTGTTCTTACGTAGTTATGCTCTAGAATTTTATACGTTTCTTCATTAGAAAACAAGATTGGGACTATCGGTTAATATCAAAGCCAACAATATAAATTCACTAAAGATCCTACAATTGTTTGCTCATGAAATTGTCGATAGGTGGTTTTTATTGTTTCTTGAATTTCTTTTTGTGGAAAGATTTGCTAATTATTACTAACTAGTTATTTAGAGCCTCGGGATTCGCTCTGGGTTATAAACTGTAATAGATTTTATCTTTAGTAGTAACATGGATTTATATGAAACATAAAGTTTGTACATATGTTGTCAAACAAAATTTTAGTATGACGGACTTTATGGAAATACGTTTAAAATACATATATAATCGTAGTATATATGGTATATAATAAAATAATTAGATAAAAAAATATTAAAGATTAGGCTCATTTTGAAGGTGTTAACGATACGATTATAATGGTGTAATTTGTTAAAATTAAAACGTGTGTTTTTAACATATTTTAGTTAATATACGATTATATATTAATATAACTAAAACGTAAAATGAAATATAGAAAACTAAAAAATATAAAGTAAATAAATATAATAAACTTAGGGAGTAAAATGTAACTTTTGTAAGTTACTGTTCATAAACTCCATAAATGTTGATAAACTCCTGATAAATGTTATATAGAGGGAAGTTAATTTGTAAACCCCAAAAAACGTATAAACCGTGTAAACTCATGGTTGCATTGATTAAATCAATGAAATTGATTCATTAAGTCGTTTAATATGATGAAAATGTTTCATAAACATCAAATTTTGATAAAATTGTTTCATATTTGATGTTTTTATTCATATGAAACTTTTTTCTCGTTTCTGTGAAACTTTTCATTTCTACGTAAATAAACACCTTCATATGAAACAATTTCATCAAAAAATTTAGTATATGAAACATTTTCATCATATCAAACAACTCTACAAAATATTCTTCATTAATTTACGTATGCAACCATGAGTTTACACGATTTACACGTTTTTTTAGGTTTACAAACGAACTTCCCCCTAGATATATATATATATATATATATATATATATATATATATTATATATAATTCAAGATTTCGAAGAAATATGTTAGTATTTGGTTCAGAGACAAAACCCCCTAACATCAATGGAAGATTCACATGATTCAATTCTTGGACAACATTGATGAAGATCATGTGCGTTTATCATTCTAGGTCCTTTGAAAGTTTTCATTGAAATCCCTAGAGTTCCAGCCACAAATCATACTCCTAAGATCCCTCCAAACTATTGAGATCTTAGAAGCCGTTTATCAAATGCTTATCCGGATAAATACTCACCGGCAGTATTCAACACTATCACTTACCAAACAGAATTTTAGTCCATCAAAATGGCATTGTATACAACACTTTACCTGATAAGCGTTAAGTGTGGTAAGAGTCATTGCCCTCACTTGTCCTTGCCTTTACTCTTACCGAGTAGAATTTTTAGTCCACCAAAAAGGTATCGAATGCAAAAATTTATCCAGTAACCGCTAACTATGGCAAGAGTCACCGCTCTATTTACAGGGTAAGACTTCAATCCTTGCCTTCACTCTTACGTGGTAAGATTCTTGGTCCTTACCATATTCACCCGATAGAGTAACATAACTTGGTAAGCACTTATGCACTTGTCTAGATAAGCATTTGGTAAACGGCCCTTTAGAGTCATTTCTTACCGAACCATCTACGTTACTAATTAAGCATGACAAAGGCTGAGAATCTTGCCCCGCTTGAGGGTTTGTTAAAGTCACAAGTTACCATGACACCCACATTACCAACAAACAAAACCTAAATCATAAAAATGCAAAAGAAACAATATGAACCACTCATTGACACCTATCATTGCTAAGTCAAATATTGTATTTGTAATGAGAATATGAAGATAAAATTCATGTTCATATCAGAGTAGCAAAGCAAAGAGCAAATTCATACAAAGCAAGGGAGTTGTTAATTCTGGCCATTTTAGCTTTTTATTTTAACATCCACAAACCAAGAGATTTCTTACTTTTTGACTCACCACTTTCGACTTGCCCATACTTTTCCTTGTCGAAAATTGGCATAAGGCGGTCAAAAAAGAACAGGCATACTTGCATTTTGACGATGGTTGGTCTACATGAAGTCCTCTTCGAGTTCTTGCAAGGACTTGTGGGTTGACGCGATATCTTTATTGGATGTCATTTTGTCAGCAACCATCAGATTTTTATAGCTCCTAACCTCTGCTTGTCGCTCCTTTTCAAGCCTTTCCATCTCTTCTCGTCGTTTCTGCAAACATTAGGTTATCATAGCATCGATGCTTTTGAGTTTTGATGGGAATAGATACCAAAAAGAAACAATATTTGTATAAATGTAATTAAAACTATTCAACTCCCCATTTTTGTTTGGTCATAATCAACACTAGTCTAAGGCAATGAGAATTTTTAGTTGTTTATAATGTGGATTCAAGTTTATGATCAATTCAATAAGAATCATTTAGTTGATGTTTTGTTATTAATAATTTGCGGTTGTGGTTTGTTTAGTCCATTACTTTATCTGTAAGTGTAGCTAACTTTTTTTTAATCTACATAACTCCCAGATTGACACCTATATTGCTAAAGTAAGAACCGAGAGCTCTTTCTTTCATTGCATTAAGCAATTACCTTAAGTTAAAGGGCCGTTTACCAAATGCTTACTTCGGTAAGTGCTACTGACAAGGGTCACCACTCTTATTTACCTTACAGGTATTCTGTAACACCCCGAAGCCCAAAGCTATAGGCTGGCCCAATAACTTCGAGTCCAACTAAAAACCATGGTGGAAGTTATTGGTAGTCTATGACTTGAGGCTTATAAGGTGCTAACAACTTCTACTTTCTATCCATGTGGTAACATTCTCGGCCATCAAAACAAATTAATGGTAAGGGTTTAATACCCGGTAAACGCTTAGCGGGCAAATGTCATCACCATCTCATTTACCAGGGGAGACTCTTGATCATTGCCTTCCCTCTTACTGGGTAAGATTCTAAATCCTTTTTATGTTCGTACAATAAAGTAATGGAACCAGTAAGCTCTTACTAGTAAGGGGTTGTTTGTTTCTAAAATAAATCTCTTAAAACCTCTTGAGTCTAAAAATTAAGAGGTTTGCAGACTTAAGATTGTTTGTTTTATTTTTAAAAAAAGGTCTGAAAACATCTTACTATCACCCTATAAAACTTTAAGAGATGCACCATCAGCCTCTTATATTTTAGATGTGAAATCAGACTTCAGACCTCTTAAAAAACAAACGTCACCTAAGTGTGATGCTTGTCATATCCTACCGTTTCATCTAGGTATGAGGCATTGAAAACCCTAGTTCCTTTTACCATTTTCTTTTCTCAAATCACTCTTCATATTTTCATCCTACCGTCTTCTAAAACTAAAACATCCATCAACTGCTTTCAACCAACATCACAAACTGAAAGACATACACCAACAAATTGTGATGGGACCCTTGCACATTATCTTTTTTCTAGTTATGAGATGAAAGCAAAAAAAACTAGCATCACCTTCTTGGAAGCAGGGATGCATCTACAGCTTGCTACATCCCTATCTTTGGTGAGGCGGGGTGGGGAGTTGACTGCCTCCTCATATAGTTGACCGCATGCAAGGGAATCCCAAAAAGGCAACTTTGGTCTTCCACAAAAGTGGGAGGAAGGTCCAGACAAAAAGATGCCGCCAAGTTATTTTTTCTTGATGGTTCACACTAAGATGGCAAACTAAATATATGTAAAAGCAGGATAAGAATGTTCAACTATGTATCTGTCTTATAGACCTGTGTGAACTATGATATAAGTTCTTCATTTTACTGCTTGGTTTAAGACTTATTGGACTTGTTTACATATATGATATATGTCAGCTATTAAATATTCCATATATCATGGGCATATCTCAACTTACTTATTTCTTAAATATGCAAAAAAACTTAAATATTACTCACCTTGTCTCTCAGCTGCTGTTTCCTCTCTGCCCTTTCGGCGGCGTTGACCGCTTCACGCTCAGCTATTCAATAACAAGGTGAAATTAGAAAATGACACCATTGACTTAACTTTATAGGTCATGGTCAAAGTTTGTTTAACTAGACAAAAGAAGCGCATATGTATGAAGTACCTTTCAGATCAGGTTTTCTTTCCACCTTTGTCCTGTTTAGTCTATTAACTACCTCATTTATTCGCTTCTCCACTCTCACAGTGCGCACCTGAACACAAAACCAAAAATAAACAAGGAACTTATCTCCTGTAACAATTCAAGGATGCAGATGCAGCTTAGAGAGCATATTCGAAGTTTTATATATTTCAGGCAGCAGTAGAAGGGAACTCACAGCTTTATTGTTGTGGAAACCAACTTGACCAACATCCATGGATGGAGTCTTCTTTAGGTTTTGCCAAGGAGTATAAACAACATCAATGTTGTTCACTTTATTTCCTGCCAAATTACAACATACCAATACAATCAACCGGATTATGGGAAAGTATATCTATTGTTGATCTACAACACATGCTCAAGGTATTACATAGATGGCTCAAATCTCTCCTCAGAATGTGTTCCTACGTATGCTGTTAATTGCGGACCAAAAGCAAATTTTGGTAGCCAAATATCAGTCAATATTGTGAAACCGAAAATACCGGCACAATTTACCGCAATATTAGGTGAAATTGCGAACCACAATACCAATTTTCTCGGTTGGGCCTCTTTTAAACTAAACTGACTCGAATGCTGAACCTATTGCTTGCGATTCACTCGTTTTTGGACACTTTTCCTAGTTTGTTTGGTGAAACTTGTTTAAGTTGATGTTTTGATGTTGAAACTATGTTTTTAATTAATGCATGCATATGATATGTCTATGCCTTTATGTATGTATGCAAGTATGTATATATATATATAATTCTAAAAACCGCTACTTTTAGACCACAATACCACCACTATAACCACTATTTCAAATATCAGTCCTGACCGCTATTTTTGATTTTCACCGCAGTAACAGCATAGGTTCCTACTACAAAAATAAGCTTATAACCTATTACTGCTTATTTTAAGCAGGTTGATCCACCTAAATGCCGAATCATAACATTCAATAGCAGGGTAGAAGTTTACTTATTGGTGATTTTCTATCATATAACCTTAAAATGATTAGGAGTAAAACTCGTATGTAGACCTTGGCATTCATGGAAACAGGGCTCCAAGACTCGAGTAGTAAAACTGACCCGTGTAAAAAAAGTCACAGTTTTAGCATGTAACAGAATTGGTATACATGGTAGAGAATCTAAAGTGTATATGTACTTGCCTTGGATGGAATTTGCTTTAACAAGTTGAGCACAGTCTTCAAGAAGTCCTTCAGATATGTCATCAATTGTCTGACCCTTACGCATCCTCAGATAAACATGGGCAGAAGACATTTTATCCACATGGAACCTGCGTAGAAAAAATCCTGTCATGAAAAACTAGATATAAGGTGTTAATAATCAATGAAAGAAAGAAATTTCAGTGCTTTTGGCCGAATCAAACCCACCATCAAAATTATACAAACATGACGCAAAAAAAAAATCATAAAAAGCATTAAAAATCTTCAATAAACTCAGTTAAACTGCAAGTCATTCTGTCGAGCCACCTTTTGTGAGCCAATATTATGTCGCATGAATATCAGTGATTAACTAATGTTGGTTCTAGATTAGGCAAACAGTTGGTATTCTTAAATAGTAATTCTTAAAACACTAACCTTTTCCAATGTCAAAGAAAACATCAATCAATAATCTGAAGATAGTGAGTATTCCCAGTATGAATCAACTTTTCAATTCTTATGTGGCTCCATCAATATCCTTTGATATAACAGAGTTGTGTGGATATTAAAAATATCAAGATTCATACATGTTAGTCATATAGTCTTTATTGGTTAGACCTTGATCGCCTTACTATATGGCATTAATTGCTAGTCTGGGTAAGCAGCTTTTGCTATTGATTGTGGAAGAGTTAGGCATTAGTCTAGCATCAAGTGATTTTGTCAGTTTTATAGCTTGAATAAAATTGCATCTAGCTCAAGATAAATTTATAACAATCATTTTCTGTTCCCAATGAGCTAATGTTAATGGTGTATATGGATGTAGAAAAGACTATTAAGAAAGAAATAAGACGCAATAAACTCCCACATAACCTACAATCATGGAGAATATATAAATATAAAGCAGCCACAAGGTGAAACTAAAAGCAATAAAAATACACAAGAATGTGTACGTAGTGCATAAGAACCATACAAGAAATTAAGGAAAAAAAGGAGGATAGATTATAGAATTTTAGTAAAGGTAAGAGAAAGGACAGCTAAGGTTTATAGTTGTATCTAATCCATCAAGAAAAGAACCAAAGACTCCTTGCTAAATATGACCAGGTTAAAGAAGGATTAATTTGGTAATTTTTTTATCAAAAAGTGCCCCATGGCTCTTATGGCAGACACTAGCCGGAGGTCAGCAAGAAGAAACAGAGTGTTGGAGGAAAAAGAATAGCATAAGCCATAAGACCTTTACCAACTCTTTCAGAGCTCCCAACAGTCAGGCATATAAGCTCTTACAAATTGTTCGGGAACGCACTCCGCAAAAACACAGAGCAAAAGACACTTTATGTTTGC
>CM058044.1:12715873-13064605 GCA_030169165.1 Centaurea solstitialis | reverse complement strand
TAGGATTACCGTGTCCAATGTTATAAGACACTAGTGGGTCACACTGCTACACACCCAATTAGAGATCATCTGGATAATAGGTGTGAGAAATAATTAGTTAAGTTTAATTATTGAAAGAGATAAAAGAATAAATAATAAATTGATTATTTATTAGAAATAAATTATTAAGGATAATTAACAGTTTGTTAATTAAATAATTAATAGAGTTGTAGTTGGGTTGGGCTTTCTAATTAAATACTGCCTTATTTATTCTTATAAATAAGGGTGGTAATCAGTTGGAATAATCATCTGATTTCATTAGTTGCTTTCTCACCAAGAAAACCCACATTCTCTCTTTCTCTCTCTCTTGCCGCCGGCCTCACACACACACAACCGGGTTTCGGTTTTTCGTTCAATCCAAGGCGGTCTAGCAGCCTATCTCGCGGTGGTGCAGTAGCGGTATATCCCTTACTAGCCTCCGGAGGTGTTTTTTGGTATCAACAAAAGGTAAACTTGTAAAACCATCTTGATATATTGTTTGATTAGTTATGGTTGGATCTCTGTCGGGATTATAGATTTTATTCCGCTGCGTTGTCTATTTAGGTCAATTAATCCCAACAACATTGTGTACGAAGGGACAGTGTACCCCTTTGGAGTGAAGGCGTGGTGTGAAGCACGAATCGGTTTCGTCCTTCCTTAAAAGACTTCTACACCGGGGGGTGCCACTATTGGTGTTTAACAGGATTTGGGGAGTCTGTTGCGACCCCGATCCAACGTTACGGGTGTGACGGTTTCTTTGTCCACCATGCACCATCAGTGAATTTCCTAATTGCTTTATACTTTGTGATTAAACTGTTTTTTTAGGGAATTAACTAGACCTTATGGTCTAACCCTCGTTTTCAAACTTTTTATAACTTTTCAAGAGAAGTACGTAGAGAAGGAACCTCAAAGGGTAAAAAAGAGAAAGCTCAGATCTAGTGTCGATAGGTCGGTAAAGAGTGCTTTTAGTTGGTCACTATATCTCAGGTGTGGAGGGTTGTTCCACTAGCACTACTTAGATTTTCCTTTCTTGACTTGATGACTTGGGCTTAATGCCATCTATTATTATTATCTTTATATTTCCGATGCGGTAGATCACTAAGATTTGTTGTTATTATTTGTTTGGGTTCTGGGTTGTTACAACCGATGTCTGTAATTACTGCATATTATATGGTTGAGTCCAAACCCTAGCTTGTGCATGAGGGTTTGAGATTATACTTGCTAACATATTGGATGGTTATGATAGATTTCTAGAAAGTATACAATAAAGGGTAGTTGTATCTTTGAGGTGGAACTCGATTAGTAGGCATACATTAAGGTCCGGTAAGTCCTTGATGTGTAACCCGGCGGGGGTATGCTAATGTGGTAAATATATATATATATATAATATATATATATATAAATATGAACCAAGTGTTACCCTTTTTATTTACCCAAACTAAACTACCACAACACAGGCAAGCGTACCTGATCAGTAATAGTATAACATAGATAACTTCAGGTATCGTTCTTACCACTGGGAACAGTTAAGCTAGAAAAGCTACTAAAGCTATAATTAATTAACTTGATAAAGGTTGCTTTTTGGGGTTTTGATTTAGTGAAAATTAAACTAATCAAGAAGTGGAAAACTGATAAACAACCACACGTCAAAGAAGATAATATTCACAATGAATAAATTAAGAATAACTTTATATTGATATGATTCAATCCTTTAACATAATGATGTCTGAATTCCCTAGGATTCTTTCAAGTGAACTTATCCAGGTTATTTAGCCATTCATGACCAAGTTATCGAACCCTACTTTCCAATCTACTTAATCTAAAGAGATTGCTTACCAGGTCACCAAAGTGAAAGGCAAGAGAGGTTGTTTAACCGATAGGAGTAAGTCTACAAGTTGTCAGATAATAAACAAACTCAACCAACGATTTCAAGTAGCAAAAGTTAAGATTATAAATAGACTAAAACATTTAAGAATCAATAATCATCATGAATATAAATCAAACCAGTAATAAAGTCATCAATCCAAAGTGTAAAACATGAGAAACTAATACATAGACATACTAGTCATAGATACTAAAACAAATCAAACCATAGACCATCAGATTTGACGTATAATCCTCTTGAATCATCTCCTTTGTACGTTGTCTTCTCGAGCCTCCTTCTTCTTGGGTGAAAACCCTAAGTGGCTCCATTCATTTAACCTAATTCTCTAATGAGAGAATAATGAGTTATGTATAAAACTAAGAAGGCCAAGGGTTGTACTTATAATAAAACAGTTATCGGCAACTTCGCAGCGTGAACCCTGCTTTGTGGCACGAAACAAGCATATAAGGCAGCTACGGATTTTCTTTGATCTTTTCCATACTTATCTCTTAAAAGCTTTCTTTGGGCTAAGTAAACAATCTTGGAGAGCAAGTTAGCAATCTTGGGGGTAAGTTTACCCTATTTTCACCTTCTTCCTAAAAGTCTCATTTTTGACGTTTTTACCCTATTTTTGATACTTTTTGTATTTCGCTCCCAAAATTACCTGAAGTTATAAAACACGCCCTTTTAGTAATCATCATATACGAACAAAGCCTAAAAACAAGTATAAAAGTGGGGAAGTAGCATCCTAAAAACATGCATAATTTTGGCTATATCATATGCAACAAATGTAGAAAAGGTTTGAGAATGTGATATCAGTAAAGGGAATGTGCACTAAAATCGGGACTTGAGGTGTTACCTAATAATTCTGAAATATGTGGCTAAATTGTCTATACCTGCCTCAAAAAGTGAAATAGGTCTCTCCCGATTTTAGAGTGGTGTCTCTTTGTTATGCAAAACAGGTGTGAATTCTTGAACTGAATGGGAGTGTAGGCTCTAGTTAAAAAATATAGTATCTTTTAATTTACTTCTAACGAAATTCCTTCCTCTTTGTTTTACTTATATGAGATCTTACTAGACTTTAGCCTAACACTTGTTTATGTGTCTGTGATTTACAAGGTTTGTTAACAGCAGACCAAAGTAGAGACGGGATGCTGACTAGTGCAGTTTGGGAGCACTTATGGCTTTTGGGCTTCAGAGAAAGATATTTTTTGGATATCACTAAAAAGTAGAGACAACAGTTTAATCTAGTGTATAAAAACTAGATTGCTTAGGTTGTTGTTAGTTGTATCTTGTTCTTGAGTCACTTGTCTATTCTACATACATTCGTAGAGAATATTTTTCATTGCCTTTAGAATGTTATAGTTTAAATTATTCAGGTAACTGAGATGTTTAAATCAAGCCATGCCGATTTTTTCTATCATTTTTGTTTTGAAAGTTTTAGGGTGTTAGAAAGGTCTTCTCTGCTATTTATACCCAACGTATTTAATGCAGATCAAATAACTTTCCACGTGCCATGTGGAGACTACTTAGCTAGTAATGCAATGAGTTTACTTCTTAGAGGTACCTTGGTTCAAGCCCCCTCTAACCCACTGAAGGGTTTGCTAAGTTGTTAACTTCAACACACATCAATTCCTAGAGATGCACACAAGATAAATTTATCATATAGGTCTTTCTATCCCAAACTAGTGGGGTAAAGCTCATTGTAGTAATGATACTACCACTGTAACAAATGAACTTCCTTCTAGTCTATAATGTGGAAAAGTAGACTAATGTTTCGATTTCATACCCCAAACAACTCTGAAACAAATAAAAATGTAAAATAAAACATCTAAGTTCTATAATACATACCAACATGCAACATACTCTATCATTCTTCTCTAGATTGACTTGAAATAACCAAAGATATATTCCCATCCTTTTCTTGTATCACGTTTTGAAACCACAAGAATCAGATAAATTAGCCTACATGCAAAGCAACCCTTAGTCAGGGCCGACCCTGGCCATGCCTAACCCCTACACAGGGCATCACAAGCCTAAGAAGATTAAATTTTGATATTTTATTATGTATGAGATCGTTTTGCAGATATTATTTTTCACTTGCGTGACATTAGCTTTATATAACCTTAACTCTTTTAGTTAAATCTAACTTTTTTTTCTTCTTTCAAGTTCCACCAATATGATAAATATAATGTTGATCCAGCTCTCCTAAGACCTGATGAAATGATAATGATCCTGCTACTTTACTTAGTGAATAGGTTTTTACTTCTGTTATAGCTTGAGGAATTATCACTGAATCTGTTCAGTGTTATTCCATGTTACTTATGCTGTAACTTATTTTTATAATCATCAGGGATCAGGATCAGGAGATGAACGAGTCTGTTCTGCAGTCTACTGATCCTGACCACCGAAGTGAAGACCTCCTGAAGACATCAAGATCATACTCAAAGAACCATCAGCGACGTCGAAGAATTAGCTGATGACAGGACTAGCATGCTCGTGATCTGAAGACGGAACTCAGTGATAGCAGGCTGCTCAATATCGTATGACATCCTGAAGACTCATCAGGATACAAGTGACCCTGAACAACATCAGTATCAGGACTCTACTCACTGATCAGTATCCTGATTCTGAAGGATTAGTGTAATGTCTTAATCTAATGCACAAAAGGATTATCCGCCTTTACTGACACAAAAGTACATAAGGACAGTCTCTTTACTGTTCCCTCCGTACTTATCAGACCTCAAGGCAACTGTTTACTCACATCCTCTTTTGCACACCATGCTAAGAGTATTTGTTTATAGTAAATAGTACAAAGGACCACTTATAATGTGACACGTACACAAAAGTGTGTCTGCATGCATTTAATGCATTGGGTATAAATAGGACTTGAAGAGATGTTCTCCATACTTCTTCTTCATCCTAAAAAAATACCCTAATCCTTTCTTTCTTATTTCCTCTATCTTCATTCTTTTCTTATCTTCTCACTTTAGTGCATAGTGAAAGAAAGCTTAGATTGTTTAGTTTAGACTTATTGTCTTTTCTATTTCCGCAACAATCTGTAAATTCATATTGTTAATATAACAAAGAATTTAAAAGTGAAATTTTGTGTGATTATATTCAACCCCCCCTTCTATAATCCCATACACTATCCTTACTTGAAGGTCACCTCATTGGGACCAACAAGTGGTATCAGAGCAGATACAAGCTCTCATTTTCTTCTCTAAGAAAAATCTTGTGATCCTCTCTTCTCTTAATCCATGGCTCTTCAAGCTAAGGATAACTACTTTGATACCGGCTCTGCTGGAAAACCTCCAAGGTTTAACAAAGATAACTTCTCTCTTTGGAAAACCAGGATGGAACTCTTTCTTTCTGGTTCTGATCCCCAGATTCCTTACTTTCTGGAAAATGGACCACATGTGCCCACACAAACAGTTCATGCGATTCCTACTGCAGGCAACCAACCAGCTTTACCTGAAAGGGAACTGGTAAAACCTGTGACTGACTGGAATGATGAAGACAGACGCCTGGTCAACATTGACACTAAGGCTAGGTCTCTCATTGCCATGTCACACCCTGATGATATATTCCACTCTGTCTGTCACCTTCGCTCTGCTAAAGAGATTTGGGACACCCTCTGTGTTCAATATGAAGGTACTGCTGTTCTCATGGAATCAAGAAAGATTTTCTTGGTCCGACAGTATGAAAGCTTTATTCATCAGAAGGATGAAACTCTCTCCCAGCTACATCAGAGATTCAACTGTGTTCTGATTGACCTGAAGACTATCGGTACTACCTATCCTAACTCTGAGGTGGTTACCAAGTTCATGGAAGCTCTTCCTGAACATTGGGAAATCTACACCTCCTGCTTAACTATGTCAAAAGACATAAAGACACTCACACTAAGTGAGTTGTACGGTATTCTTCTAAACCGTGAACAACAGAAGAAACTGAAAAAGAATCTCATAAGAGATACTAAAGATACCAAAAGTAACTCTGTTGCATTGGTCTCTGATTCAGTTCCTACTGTTGCTACTCCTTCTTCGGTAACTATTACTAAATTAGAATCCTCTGACTCTGAAATGTCAGAAGATCCTGAATTCAATGAATCTCTTGCTTTATTAACTAGATCCTTTAAAAAGTTTGCCAAAAAGGGAAACTTCCATAAAAAGAAACCTCTTTCTATAACTGACAAGCCTAAATCAGAACCTGTTGATAAGGCTATTGCTATCTGCTACAACTGTCAGGGCAAAGGACACTTTGCTAATGATTGCAGGTACAAAAAAAGTCAGTTTTCTCCCTCTTCTGCCAAATCTTCCTCTAAGAACCCCAAATACCAGCGCCTGAAAGAGAAATACAAGAAGATGAAAATTCAGCGCAAAGGTAAAGGTCTTATCGTAGAAGACTGCGATTGGGATGATGTCTCCTCTGATGACTCATTTGATGAGGAAGATACTCAAGTGGCACTGATGGCCATTATTGAGGAACCTACCTTAGCTCTCATGGCTAAGATAGAAGAGGTCCCTGAAGAGGTTCCTACTCAAGCTCCTGAAGCTTCTTCCTCTACGACTCCTGAAGCTTCTACCTCTGCGACTGATTCTCCCAGTCAGGTACCTATTCCTCTTGTCCCTCTTGAAAGCTTGACTCAGCTAGACCTGGTTACTCTTGATCTCTACAAAGCCCTGAATGGTAAAACCTCTGCTGAGAAGATGAATATTGATCTTCGTGATCAACTCAGAGAGTGCCAAGAAAAAATAAAACAACTTACTATTCTGGAAGAAAACTATAAAGACCAGGTCACTGTTAATAAAACCCTCTGTATTGAAAGGGAAACGGCTCTTGCTGCCAAAGAAAGAGCCCTGGCTGAGTTAAATGCTGAAAAAGTCACCATCAAAGGATGGAGTGACGCCTCTGAGAAAGTTGATGAAATATTAGCTTCAGGGAGAAATGTCAAAAACAAAAAGGGTCTTGGATTCACTAGTGGATGTCCTAGACCTGATCGTTCCATGCTTAAATTTGGAATGTTTGTTTCTTCTATCCCTGATCCTAATGCTCCTGAAAACATCCCTTCTCCTTCCAACACACACACTGAAGATGCTCCTAAGAGCAAAAAGAAAACAGCCAAGGAAAAATCCAAAACTATAACACCTTCAAAGACCAAGAGTCCTAAACCCAAGAACAAAGTTCTGGGTGGTGGTCCTTCAGTCTCAGGATCAAAATCTTTTTCTCAAAATCCTGTTCCCAGACTGAAGATCGACCTAAAGCAAAAGACTCTGGAGAAGAAACCAATTCCTCCTCTGTCCAATGCTAAAGGCATACTTGGTACTGGTCCTGCTCATCTGAAGTTCAAAGACTTCCTGGACCTCACTAAATGCTTTCAACATCGCAAAGGTTATCACTGTGGATTAAATGACCATATTGCGAGTAAGTGTCCTGATGCTACCAAAGCTGAAAAATCAGCTAAGGTAAAGAAAAATCCTAAGACTAATAATTCAGTCAAAGGAAAGAAGGTTGTCAAGACTGTCTCCTCAGTCAAGACTCCAGCCTCAAGTACTGGTAATTCAGTAAAGGCAGCCACTAACTCCACCAATCCTACTGATAATTCTGGATCCATAGTCCTATGGGTACCAAGAAAAACTTAAACTCTAAATTTTACAGGATAAGGGCATCTGGTACTTGGACAGTGGATGCTCTCGACATATGACTGGTTCTAAATCTGTCCTCTCTAACTACCGTGAAGAAAGAGGTCCTGCTGTGACCTTTGGTGGAAACGGTAAAGGCCAAACCCGAGGGTATGGCACACTAACCAACGGAGTAACTACGTTCAAAAGAGTTGCTTATGTTGAAGGCCTGATGCATAATCTTCTGAGCATCAGTCAACTGTGTGATAAGAATCACAAAGTCTCTTTCTCAAAGAAAAAGTGCAAAGTCAAAAACAGACGTAAAGAAGTTATTCTCACTGGAGGGAGACATGCTGATATCTACATCATCAACATGAATACTTCCACTGACAACTTCTGCTTTGTATCTCGTGCTTCCTCTGATACAAATTGGCTATGGCACAAGCGTCTTTCTCATCTCAACTTCAAGACGATAAATCAACTCTGCATCAACAATCTTGTTGTTGGTCTTCCTGACTTTCGCTATACAAAGGTATCTTTTTGTTCAGCATGTGAGAAAGGAAAACAGACCAGGGCTAGCTTTAAGTCCAAGCAGATTTCCTCCATCAGCTCTCCTATACAACTTCTCCACATGGATCTCTTTGGACCTGTCAATGTCCAATCCATTGCTGGAAAGAAATATACTCTGGTAATCGTTGATGAATATTCCAGATATACTTGGGTATTCTTTCTTCGATCCAAGAGTGATGCTCCTGAAGAAATCATTCTGTTCGTCAGGAAGATGGAAAGACTCAACAACCTTACTGTTCGATCAATCAGGAGTGACCACGGAACTGAGTTCAAAAACAGTACCCTGGAAACCTTCTTCGATCAGAAAGGTATCTCTCAGAACTTCTCATCTGTAAGAACTCCTCAGCAAAATGGTGTTGCTGAAAGACGAAACAGAACCCTGATTGAAGCTGCACGATCTATGTTGAGTGAAGCCAACCTTGCCACTCAATTCTGGGCTGAAGCTATCAACACAGCTTGCTATACTCAGAACAGATCTCTGATAGTAAAGCGCTTCAGAAGAACTCCTTACGAACTCTTTCGTAACAAGAAACCCTCAATCGAACATCTCCATATCTTTGGTTGTGTCTGCTACATCCTGAACAACAAAGATAATCTTGGAAAGTTCGATTCCAAGTTTGATGATGGAATCTTCCTTGAATACTCCTCTATTTCTAAAACCTACCGTGTGTTTAACAAACGAAGACAAACCATAGAGGAAACGATTCATGTCAAATTTGATGAATCGGGTCCTACCTTTCCTCACCCTCATGAAAATTCTAAAATAAATCAGTGGGCTGACTCTTTCTTTCAAGTCCCTGAAACTCCCATTATTGATCCAACTCCTCAAGACCTTCCTGATGGTTTTGAAGAAAATCCCTTACCCCCACTGAAATACACACTCCACCTCTAATAAATGCCACTCCAATTACCCAAATCACACCAACTGAACCTGATCAATCCACTAACAGTGAAGACTTTTCTCAAACCACTGATAGTGAACCTGGTCCTACTAATCTTCTCCCTGATCCATCAGTAAATGAAGCTTCCACTTCAGGACAGGTGTATCAGCCACCTGGTCTTCGATGGACTAAGAATCATCCTATTGATCAAGTTCTTGGTAATCCCTCCTCTGGCATTAAAACTCGACGTCAATCTGGTAACGTCTGTCTTTATGTTAATTTCATTTCTGAAAATGAACCTAAAGAAATAGATGATGCCTTGCGTGATCCTGCCTGGGTCTCAGCCATGCAGGAGGAGCTAGCAGAGTTCATCAGAAACAATGTCTGGCTTCTCATCCCTAGGCCTCGAAAACGTACTATCATTGGTTCCAAGTGGATTTTTCGAAATAAGCTTGATGAGATTGGTACGATTATTCGAAACAAGGCTCGCCTTGTGGCTCAGGGATACAGGAAGGAAGAGGGCATTGATTACGATGAAACCTTTGCTCCTGTGGCTAGGCTCGAAGCAATTCGACTTTTCCTAGCCTTTGCAGCACATATGAACTTCAAGGTTTTTCAGATGGACATCAAAAATGCCTTTCTGAATGGAAAACTTAATGAAAAAGTCTATGTGGCTCAGCCTCCTGGCTTTGTAGATCCTAAGTTCCCTGATCACGTCTACAAGTTAAACAAGGCTCTCTATGGGTTAAAACAGGCTCCTCGAGCCTGGTATGATACCCTGTCAACCTTTCTTCTCTCTAAAGGTTTTGTTCGTGGTAAGATCGATAGCACTTTATTTCTTAAGAAATATCCTAAGCATATCCTTCTTGTCCAGATATATGTCGATGACATTATCTTTGGATCAACCAATCCCAAACTCTGCGAAAAGTTTGAGTTGCTCATGAAATCTGAATATAAAATGTCTATGATGGGTGAACTTACATTCTTTTTAGGACTTCAGATCAAGCAATCTGAAAAGGGAATCTTTATCAATCAAGGTAAATATGTACATGAGATGCTAAAGAAATTTGATCTCACATCATGTACACCGATGAAGACTCCAATGGCTCCTCCTCTATCACTTGACAAGGATTCCAAAGGGAAACCTGTTGATGTGACTCTCTACAGAGGAATGATCGGCTCTCTGCTGTATCTCACAGCTAGTCACCCTGATATCATGTATTCTACATGTTTATGTGCTCGTTATCAGGCTGAACCCAAAGAATCCCATCTGATCGCTGTAAAGCGAATTTTCAGATATCTGAAGGGAACTCCTAGTCTGGGTCTTTGGTACTCCAAGGACTCAGGGTTCGATCTAACTGCTTATTCTGATAGTGACTTTGCAGGATGTAAGATCGACATGAAAAGCACCACTGGTGGGTGTCACCTGCTAGGTGGCAAGTTGGTAAGTTGGACTAGCAAGAAACAGAACTCTGTGTCCACATCAACTGCTGAAGCTGAATATGTTGCAGCAGGAATCTGTTGTGCTCAAGTCCTGTGGCTGAGAAATCCACTTCAGGACTATGACATACAACTTTCTAAAATTCCTATCTACTGTGACAACACTTCAGCGATCGCCATCGCTAACAATCCTGTCTTACACTCCAAGACAAAGCACATTGAAGTGAGATATCACTTCATCAGGGATCATGTGATGAATGGTGATATTGAACTCCATTTTGTCCCTACTAAATATCAGCTCGCTGACCTCTTTACCAAACCACTGGATGTAACGCGTTTGAATATGCTCATCAGTGAACTTGGGATGTTAAATCCTGATGATTGAAGTTTATCAGGACAAACAGTTGTTAAATCCTACAGAATAACTTTTCTCAGGACTCTTTTCTTAACAACTCCTGAATAATACTCTCATCAGGAGATAACTCTATTCAGTACTTACAAAATCTTTGTTCAAAATCCGAATACTGATGATTCTGAGGTAAGTACCTCTGCTCCTGAAACCTTATCGCATTAAATGTGATAAGAGGATTTTCCCAAAACAGTACTTATCTGATAAGTACTCTAATTCCCAGAAAACTCTTCTTTCATCAAAATGGAATTATCCCCTGAAAAGGTGGTTTTTAAGTTTTCGAATAAAACAAACTTTTCATCTGCACTGACACGTAATGGGACGTTTCCTGTTCCCCACGACGTGTGTCAGGCGCGTGAACGCGCGTAGAACTTCTTGTTTCATCATTACGTTTGAAATTAGCCGCTCTTTTCTCTCTCATCCATTTTCTCTCTCCTACCACGAGGTATAAAAACCTCACTCGTAATCCATTTCACCCTTTACGCTTACAAAACTCTCTACGTACTCAAGCAAGAAAAAGCAAGAAAACTGTTAAAGTTTCTAATTCACCAAGAACACCAAGAACACACACTCACTACTTCTCCTCAAGAATCAATCGTAAGTGTTACATTCCTTCTTGTTCTTTCACAAACTAAGTTGATCTTTGCTCTAAACAACTTATTTTGATAAACGTTTTCACAAAAACCCTAAGATCACTTCGTTTGATCTTAGCTTTTCCTAAAATCTTCTTTGATTTTTGTTAAAACTGTTTAAATGATTATTCTTATTTCTTTTAAGAAAAATCATCAACTCCTATTTTGATATAATTTCATCAAAATAGAAGTTCTCTTTAATACCAAAACACATTCCTTTTGTGCATTTTGGTATCCAATCTATTCCAAGTATAAAGGATTTCACCACTTTTATGAACATATTCTTTGTTCATTGAAAAGTGAAGAAAAATGCATATTTTGGATTCTTAATCATCCACATATGTTATTTTTGTTTTTAACAGGATGGCTGCTACTACTTCTACTTCACTTGACGCCCAGCTCTCCTCTGAGGCCACCACTCTACTCACTGCTGCTGGAAGCCTGCCGGTTGTCATCCCTCAGCATGACATCCAGTTCAAGGCCAACAATCTCATTGGCCAATTCGACTTACCTGCCAGCAAGGCCTATCTGAAGCCTGCTAGGGACTTTCTTCTCAGTTGTCCCCTGAAGACGGCTCTCACCCTCAACCCGAAGCCAAACAAACCTCTGCTACTCCAACTGTGGTCAACTGCCACAGTAGCCCAGGAGAGAAACTCCAAGGGCAAAATGCATGAAGTAATAAAGTTCCAGATAAAGGAAGACATCATTTCCTTTGGAATTGGGACCCTGCGAAACGTCCTCCAATTCCCCAAGAAGAAGAAATTTCCTCCTCCTCCTTCCTCTGACGACGTCATCTCTCTGCTCGACGCGATTGTCTACAAGTGGCCTGAGAGGGAAGGTGTCCCTCTCGCCAAGACTGCTGCTACTGTCCACAAGACAGGGCTGAACGCTACGTTCTACTACATATGGAACACGTTCGGTCTCTGTCTGATAGGGAAGACGGGGAGCACAGAACAATTCCCCACTGCAATCCAAAACATGGTCTACTCTGTGATCAAAAATCGCAAGTTTGACTATGTTCGCTGTATATGGGACGACATGGTCAAGAAAATCAAGAACAGAACCCGGGTGGTCAATGTTCCCTTCACCAGGTTCTTCTCCGCTGTCCTGGCACTGCATATGGGGCCTGCCTACCCCAAGGAAGGAACGTTCAACAACTACGCCCTCGGGCCCAAGTTCCTGGACCAGGTTTCTCCAAAACCTGAAGACGTTCCTCTCTCTGCAGTTCTGGTTGTCCCTGAACCAGATCTAGAAGCAGACGAGCAACCCACCTCTCCTCCTGGTCAAGGTATGTTTTCTTCCCTCTCATCCAAACCATCTTCTTCTCTTTCCCTGCATGCTATGTCAGTAGCTAACCCATTACTGACTTCCCCAGCTGCAAACACTTCTTCCGCGCTCCTGAAGCGCCCACCTCCTTCTGGATCCACTCCTCCTCCTCAACCCAAACGCGCCAAATCTAAGGCGCAGAAGAAAAAGAAGCAGGTTGCTGGTAAGAAATATTACCTCACTCTCCCTGCAATTTTTAATAGAACCTCTCGTTTATCTAAATCTTCTGTAGGACCTCTTTGTTGTGAAGAGTCAGAATCCACTATCTTTACTTGCTTTCATTAGTTAGTTTAATCTTTCCTGTTATTAGTTTAACTATTTCTTTGCCCTTGTTTAGAGGTATGTATCCTCGGGGGCCTTTATCGTACATTTGTGTAACTTGATCTTACCTATATAAGGTAAGAGATGTTAGGGTTTTTCTAATGAAATCATTATTACCATTTTTGGGCAAATTCCACCATTGATGAACCTTTGTTAAAGCTCATATTGATTTCAATCAAATTCAAGGATTTCCATCCATTTCTTCATTCGTTTCATTGTTTTTGGGACAACAATTGGTATCAGAGCCAAACTTGTTGATTCCTTGGCTTTTGCTTTTTGATTTTGATATGTTTTCAAAAGGTTTTTGAGTTTTGGGTTTTTCAAAACTTTTGGGTTTTCAATCCAAAAGGTGTTTTTAAATGGCTTAAATTAAGTGTTAAGTGACTCCCCAATGGTTTCTTAGTTTTTTCCTACATTTTGGGGGTCTAAACACTGATTTTTAAGAGGTTTTAAGCGTTTTTAAGAAATTTTTCGGAGCTTTCTGTGCAGGTTTTCCGCATCGGAAAACGAGAGCTGAAATATCAGCTCAAATTTTCCGAGTCGGAAATTGCATATTCTCCGAATCGGAGAACTCTCCTTTTCCGAATCGGAAAACTCTGTTTTCCGAATCGGAAAACGAGTCTCTGACTTGGGGTCTTGCTCTTGAGAAGTCTCTTTTGAAAAATCCCTTTTTCCGCACCCAACTTTTCCGAATCGGAAAATTGCATTTTCCGAGTCGGAAAAGTCTGTTTTCCGCATCCTGTTGTTTTGAGCCAAATCCGAATCGGAAAACATCTGTTTCCAAGTCGGATTTCGCCTCTTTGAGCCAAAACTCTTGCAGTTTTGTTTCTCAAATCCGACACTGAGCTTGCTTTCAAAACATTTTACTTTTTCCAAGCCTTTTGTGTCCAGAGGCGCTCGAAATACCAGTTTTTTCAAAACCTTATCTGTTTTTAAAGCCAAGTGAATAGTACAAGGAGGTCTCATTCCTTTTTAGAGATGTCGAAGGAAATCCTAGGGATTGGTTCCGAGACTCGCCCTCCCGTCCTGGTGATGGGCGAGTACCAGCAGTGGAAGCGCCGGATGATCCACTTCTTGGACTTACTCGATGAAAACCTCATGAAGTCAATCCGTGAGGGCCCAATCCGACCGACCGTCACGGTTGCCGCAGTTCCCCGAACAGACGCATGCCCGGAACTGCCAGCTTACTCTGTCGAAAAACCCATCGACATGTATAATCCAGAGCAAAGAGCCCGGCACCTCGTTGACAAGCGCGCACTGACCCTTCTGATTATGGCTCTCCCGAATGATATGTACGCGAGAGTGGATAGTCTGACAAACGCACGAGACGTTTGGTTAGAAATAGAGCAGCAGATGCAGGGAGGTGACACCGCCCTCGAGAGTCAAAAGGAGAGTGCCCTAAATGCTTACGAAGGCTTCAAAGCCAGGGAAACCGAATCCCTCAGCGAGTCTTATCAAAGACTGAACGCCTTCGTGAATGACCTACGAAGACTCGGGGTAGAGAAGTCAAAATATGAGGTAAATGTTAAGTTCCTGAAGAACCTAACGCCGGCATGGCAAAATCTGGCGATCAACTTACAGTTGAGCCGAAATCTGGGGATTATGGGTCTACATGACCTTTTTAGCATGATGGTTCAGCATGAGGAATTCATCACTGGCGGCAAGTTCAAAAATACTGTTGACCCTCTGGCACTCGCGGCAGTGCCATGTGCAGGATCAAACTCAGCTCCCTTCCAGCATCAGCAGTACAACAACTCATCTCCTCAGCAGTACAACCACTCACCACCTCAGCTCTATCAGGAGAACTACAACCAGGAGTTCAACGGGAACTATGGTCCAAACTACCAAGAGTTCAACTCGAACTATGGTCCAAGCTATCAACATCCAGATGATCCGCTAATCATCTCAATCTCTGATGATGAACTCTTCCATGTGAATGAGTCTCTTGCCCTCATCACTCATAGCGTACAGAAGCTGAATTCCAACCGTGGATACAGCAGACCTAGGGGATCTGGATACCCCAGTGGAGGAAGGATGGGGCAAGGCCGAGGTGGACACTATCAGCAGGAACGAGTTCAGTTTGGGAATCAAGGAAGAGGAGGATACCAACAAGGGGACAGATTTCCGAGTCAGCATTCAGGAAGATACCGGGGTGATCAAGGCCGGCATAGGGAAGTGAGAGGAAGTTACAGAGATAACACCTACCTGGACTATCAAGGAGGCCCTGTAGATCAGGGAGATTGGAGAGGACAGGTCTCTAATATCAACTATCGCCAAAACCAGAGAAACTACACTCCTGAATCAGGATACATTGATCGTCAGGGATACAGCAGCGGGTATGAAGGTGGCCAAGATGGAAGACGTGAAGATGGAAGATATGGAAGATTTGAAGGCGGTCAAGGTGGTCCGGGATATGGACAAGAACAAGAAAGGAACTACCGTGGATTTGAAGGACAAACAGATCACGGGAACAGAAACTATCCAGAAGGCAACCATCAGAGTGGTTCTTCTAGGCAAGCTCCGAGAGAAGGACATCAACAAGGTCCAGTTGAAATTGGTGATCAAAGGTTGAATGCTCCTCCAGCTCCAGTGAATAGTGGTGCTCCTACCCCAGCTCCTCAAAAGACCGCTAGTGCCACTACATCCGGCTTCAAATGTGGCAAGCTGGGTCACTATGCGAACAACTGCCCTGTCAGATACAAGGATGCTGCATACTTTGAGAAGAAGGCAGCATTGATGAGGAAGAAAGAGAAGGGAGTTGCTCTGCTAGTCGATGAGGAAAACTGGGTGTGTGAGGAAGAAAGCTCAGACGAGGAAGATCACCTAGTGGGGGGTCCGTGTTTGATGGCAGACTTCGAAGGACCTGAAGCTGTTGGCCCCAGCACATATCGAGACCTCGACGCTTCTGAGGTATCCACTATTCCTGACTTAACTGATGATGTGACAATGTTAGAATCTAGAATTTGTGAACTTGAGAGATGTCTCCAATCGGAACGATCTCTCGTCACGAAATTTAGAATCGACAGTGCCATATACAAAAGCTCTCTTGAGGACTTGACCATAGTGTACAACCGTGAGACTCTTGAGTCTAGCGTCAGAGAGTCCAATTTGTCCAACAAACTCAGTTGTCTTCAGAAAACCCATGAGGAACTTAACAGTGACCATGGAGAGCTCCAAATAAAATTCCAGTTGCTTTCAGAAGAAAGAACTAGACTGTTTTCCAAAATTCAAGAGCTTGAAGATAACAACTTTAAAAGAGGACAATCTGAACAGACCTTGAGCATTCTTACGCAGCATGCCAATAAAAATCCTTTCTATAAAGCCAGACCCGGACTTGGACTGTCTGAAAACCATGTTTTAGAAAAGGCACCTTCTTATCTATACAATTTTGAGGACATGGCCGCCTCCAAACCCAAACCTGCCTTTGTAGGAGGACACGTCACCGAAGAATTTGTTAGGCAGACGATCACTTACACGGAAGTAATTAATGGTGAAACCATTACCAGAACCACAAGTCCGCCCAATAGTTCTTCGAGTAGTCCACCCTCAAGTCCCGCTCCTAACAAACCTATATTTGTCCCAGCCAGTGATCCAACAAACACTAAGTCCACATGGGAAGGCATCAAAGCTAGGATCCCTAGGGTAGCTATGCCTCCCATCAACTACTCAGACCTTAACACTAGTTATGACACTAGGAAGATGGATTATTCAGAGGAGACCTTAGTTATCCCACCAGAGGATGTTTCCGCAACTAAGGGTCCCGACCTAGTCGAACTAGAGAAGGAAGTGTTTGGACTTAGACTAAAAGCCATGGATCTGGACGCATGTCAACATCAGATACTGAATCTGAAAGTGCTTATTTCAGAAAAAGACAACTTGGTTCACACTTTGAAGAAAGACTTGATCGAGGCAAATGCCGAGAGAATTAGAATGTCTTCAGAGTGTGAGACCGCAGCCTCAACCTTTACTGATTTTCAACTTAAGGTTGCGGATCTTAAGGCACGATATGTTCTCCTAAATGTTCATTCACAAATTACAAGAGAACTTGATCATGATGAAAAGATCAATTATCGTGTGGCCTTAACCAACCAACGTGTGTCAAATTCCATTTTGAAAAGAAAAGTCATGTACTTTGAAAACCTTTCAGACTCAGTTGATGATAGGACTACTCCACTCCTCAACCATCCGATAGTTAATTCCCAAACCAAATCTGTTACGGATCTAGAGGACTATTACACCCTACTGTCAAATGATGATGAACCCCACAACTCACACCACAGGATAGCTGAACCAAAGACTATCCATGATCCTAATGTTGAATACGATCTGAAGGTGTTCTTAGATGAAGGTGATGATCCTTCAGGCTTTATTCCAAAAAGGCCAAAATCTGTTTTTGTAAAACCTGAAAAGTCTGTTGAGTCACGAGCTCCTGTTTCTGAGAACAGTAACCCTAAGGGTGAAAAATGTGTTGGTACTGACAAGGGAAAGTCAGTTAAGCCTCACGCACCCAAAGGACTCCAGAAAAAGCATTCAAAGTCTAACGATGCTCGTAACTCAGCTAAACCCATTAAAAGTCTTGACCTTAATTCAAGCAGCTTTGATGTGGGTGAGACCTCTCAGTTAAAACCAAAGCAACCTTTCTCTTCCACAAAACCTAAATTTTCAAAAACATCTTCTGGAAAGGGTGGCAACTCTTCTCCTATTAAACCGTCATCTAACTCACACCATGCTCTTAATGCAGATGGGAGGAAGAAGGATGGTGGACAGGAAGTGAAGCCACCAAGGAAGGATCACCGAGGAAGACCCAACTCTTTTCAAGCTTTCCCTAAGCAGCATAGTCCTAACCGTGCGGGTCTTGGCTATGCTCACCTAGCGTAGGAATTAATTCAAACATGTCTGTAAAACGTAATCAACATTTAACTCATGCTTTTGACTCTTTGCGTAATGACATGTGCTTTATGTTTGACAATTTTCTGCGCTATGGTGTTTATAATTCTTTTGATGCTGATGTGCCTAAAATCAAATCTCGAAAGAGAAGAGGGAGAAAAAGAGGAAAGGGAAAACCTTCCACGTCAGTGCAGTCCCCTGAGCCTAAGGAGAAATCCGAAAAGGAGACTGCATCGACCAACTCAACTGTTTCTGACCCTAAGGAACCCATTTGGCAATGGGTCCCTAAACAAGCCTAATTGTTTTGCAGATCAGTCATGTGTGGTACTTTGACTCGGGGGCTCACACACACATGACTGGGCAGCGGTCCTTCATCTTCGACTACGTTGAGAAGTTTGAGGGATACATAAAGACTGCCGATAGAATGCCGTTGCCGATATTAGGGTCAGGAAAAATTACCAATGGAAAGTACATCATCAAGGGTGTACGTTATGTGGAGGGATTGGGGTACAACATGTTTAGCTCCAGCCAGTTCTGTGATAACGGATACTGGGTGAAGACCTTTCAGTACGGAAGTGACGTGAACGATGAAGACAACAATGCTATTCTCTCCGCCAGGCGAAATGGCAATCTCTACACAACCGTCTTCCGTTCAATCCCTCAAACACACCCCCTGTTTGAAGCTAAACCGAAGAATGCAATCTGTCTGCTCACAAAAGCATCAAAAGGGGACAGTTGGTTATGGCACCGCAGACTATGTCATCAGAACTTCAAAGATATGAACAAGCTGGTTTCTAAGGGTTTAGTCAGGGGACTACCTGAGCTTCGCCTTTCCAAGGACACTCTTTGTCCTGCGTGCGAACAAGGAAAGATGACCAGAAGCTCTCATCCACCGAGAATGGATACGAATTGCCAAAGTCCCCTCGACATGATACACATGGATCTTTGTGGACCTATGAGAGTAGAAAGTCTTGCCAGAAAGAAGTATATGCTGGTTCTCGTAGACGAATTCTCTAGGTTCACTTGGCTTGAATTTCTTCGAGTCAAATCAGAAGCTGCTGAACGAATCATAGCCTTCATCAAACGCACACAAGTTCTCTTGGGTCGTCGGGTGAGGAAAATACGTAGCGACAACGGTACTGAGTTCCGCAACGCAAAGCTGCAATCCTTTCTCGAAGAAGTGGGGATCACTCACAACTTCTCGGCAGTTCGCACACCTCAACAGAATGGGGTCGTAGAAAGGAAGAACTGGACGTTGGTCGAAGCAGCAAGATCCATGATGGCTCATTCTGGAGTTCCTCAACAGTTTTGGGCTGAAGCCGTTTCCACAGCATGCTACACGCAAAACCGGACTCTGATCGTAAAGCGGACTGGTAAAACCGCTTACGAGATGGTCGAACAGCGTAAGCCAAACATTGACTTCTTTAGAGTTTTTGGTTGTAAATGCTATGTTCTCAATGACCGGGAGAATTTGGGTAAGTTTGACCCTAAGTCTGATGAGTCTATCTTCATCGGATACTCACATAACTCTAAGGCTTACAGGGTTTTCAACAAACGGACCCGAACTATCCTGGAAAGCTCAAATGTTGATTTCTCTGAATCTGAAACCTATCTGAATGCTAGTTCTAGTAATGTGTCTGCATCTTTCCCTGAACTGTTCCCTTCACCACCGAGCACAGATCCGTCTTCTAACTTTTCTGCTTTAGACTTTTTAGATCTCGCGGAATACGATCTGCACACTCTAACGAGTCCAATCGTAGTTCCCGCTCCAACAGGTTCGACCACAACCACAGTGACATCCGATGCCTTCGTCACGGAGCCCTCCTCCAGCACTTCAACTCACTCCGTGACACCTGAGTCCGCGGCTCCCCCATCTGAAGTTTCATCCGCAGCTTCACCGGCACCTGATCAAGAACAGACTCCGCACCCTGTTCTTACTCCAATTCCAAAAGAAGCTCCACTACCTTCCCCGAGCACAGCCCAACGATCATATGCTCAGGTAGTCAGAGAGCCCCGGTTAGAGGCTGCACCGCGGATCAATCAGGCTGAAGGCTCATCAAGTGGGAACCTAGAAGAGATCTTTGCCGTACAAGATGAGAACGACGCCACCAACAACCGACAGGCTTATGTCACTCACCCTCACACTCGCAGGTGGACAAAAGATCATCCCCCCTCCCAGATCATCAGGAGTCCCTCACAACCTGTAACCACTCGATCTGCAAAGCACACTGAAAATCTGATCCTCTTCGGTGGATTCTTGAGCGATTTTGAACCATCGGATGTTTGGCAAGCTCTCACCGATCCCGACTGGGTGATCGCCATGCAAGATGAGCTGGCCGAATTCGAGAGAAACAAGGTCTGGCGCTTGGTAGAACGACCATGGGGAAAGACAATCATCGGCCTCAAGTGGATACTCCGGAACAAAACCGACGAGAATAATCTCATCATCCGGAACAAAGCTCGCCTTGTCGCCAAGGGTTATCGCCAACAAGAGGGTATCGACTATGATGAGACGTACGCGCCAGTAGCCCGAATTGAAGCAATCCGAATCTTCCTTGCGTATGCTGCACACAAAAACATGACAATCTATCAGATGGATGTCAAATGTGCCTTCTTAAATGGAGTTCTTCAAGAAGAAGTGTACGTAGAACAACCGGAAGGGTTCGTCGATTCTCGATTCCCGAATCACGTCTACATTTTGGACAAGGCGCTTTACGGTCTCAAGCAAGCTCCAAGGGCATGGTACGAAACTCTCACTGACTACTTACTCGGAGTTGGCTACAAGAAAGGTACAATCGATCTCACTCTGTTTCTCAAGAAGTCAGGTAAAGATTTAATTATCATTCAGATATACGTGGATGACATCATCTTTGCATCTACGAAGCCTGAGATGTGCCAAGAGTTTGAGAACACCATGAAATCCCAATTCAAAATGAGCATGATGGGCGAGTTGACGTTCTTTTTAGGACTTCAAGTTCGACAACGCCCTGATGGCATTTTCATAAATCAAGCCAAATATGTTCAAGATATTTTAAAACGATTTGATTTCGGTGGTTCAAACTCTGCGGCCACACCAATGCCCAGAAATTTTCAACTATCTGCAGATACTTCTGGTAAATCGGTTGACCAGAAATCCTATCGGGCAATCATTGGTTCCCTTTTATATCTCACGGCCAGTAGACCAGATATCGTTTTTTCCACGGGTGTCTGCGCTCGTTTTCAGTGTGACCCACGGGATTCACATCTGTCTGCAGTCAAGAGAATCCTTAGGTATCTGAAGGGCACACCGGATTTTGGCCTTTGGTACCCAAAGGATTCTGGTTTTGAACTAATTGCATATACAGACTCAGACCATGCAGGTTGTAAGCTAAACAGGAGAAAAGCACTTCTGGTGCCTGTCAATTTCTCGGGGACAAGTTGGTCAGTTGGTCATCCCGGAAGCAGAATTGCGTCTCCCTATCCACCGCGGAGGCAGAATATGTAGCTGCCGCTTGCTGCTGCTCGCAAGTTCTGTGGATGAAAACCCAACTAGCGGACTTTGGATACACCATGCATCGAATTCCCATCTACTGCGACTCCAAAAGTGCGATTCAGATCACGGCAAATCCGGTTCAACATTCTCGAACGAAGCATATCGACATCAGATATCATTTCATCAAAGATCACGTCGAGAAAGGTAATATTGAACTATACTTTGTTGAGAGTGACTATCAGCTTGCTGATCTGTTCACCAAGTCGTTTGACGAGAAGCGTCATTTTTTCCTCCTAAGCAAGTTAGGAATGCTAGACCTCCCTGCCTGAGGTCTAAGGGGAGTCGGGAGTTCTCATAATGTATGCATGTGTGTAGGGGGAGTCTGTAGGAACTCTATAGATATTGCATGAATCGAAGGGGAGTACTAAGTCCTGTATTTACTGTTTGGTGTGCTCACTAACGTTCTCGGATCCACATCACCTTGGATACCTCTCTACTATTCTATTTTGTAGGTATGGATCCTCACTACGACTTCTGGTTACTTCAGATCAGAACTCGCGCAAAACCTTGTCGAGACGTACCAGGTAAGTCTCGTTTCTCGGGAATCGAGCACTGAACTTGTAAATTTTTGAGAACTTGAAAGTTCAGGGGGCGGTAGAGTACATGTCTTGAACTTACAAGTTCGGGGACTAACTTTGGCACTTTCTGTTTCTAAAAGTTCGGGGACTCGTTTTGCAAATCTTGTGAAACCTATAGTCCAGGGTCTGTTTTGAAACTTTCTGAAAATACAAGTTCAGGGACTTGTTTGTAAGTTTCCCCAAACTTCAAGTCCAGGGGTGGCTTTTGCCAAATGGTGAAAGTTGGGTTAAGAGAGCCAAAAGGAGAGCCAAACACAGTGTTTTTGACCCAAACACAGTGTAATTTGGTAAAAATATAAATACCAAGTTTCAAGATTAACTTTTCACAAATTTCAAATTTTCATCTTTTTCTCTCTGGATTCTCACCCGAACCCACTTCGCGCTCGATTTCGAATCTCGTTCGTTTTTGCTCCGATCGTCGATCTTTTTACATATTCGGATTTCTGGTAAGTAAACGATCAACCCTTGTATAGTTTTAACATCTATATCTTCTGTTTTAAGGCCTGGATCGAAGCCTAAAAGTTTTAAACTTACCCGAAACCCAAACATCTTGGAATGGGATTTCGGGACGTTAAAACGATCCTTTATTGCTTAAAAACTTGTTATGAACTGATTTAGGATGCATGTTGATAGTTTAGGGCTTTAGATCGATGATTTTTTGAGCGGTTTTTAAGTTGGAAATACGAACAGTCTTCGTTTTCCGACTCGGAAAACTTGAACATTCAAGTTTTCCGATTCGGAAAACTTGAATGTTCAAGTTTTCCGCTTCCTTAAAACGATGATCAGTTATGTATGTTTTCCGATTCGGAAAACTATGTTTTCCGAATCGGACTTGGTCTCAGTTTTCCATTGTATCTTTTCCGACTCGGAAAACGTGGAACTACCCTTATGGGTTTCCAAGGTTTTCCGACTCGTTTGAGAGACCAAGTTTTGCCAAAAATTTTCTAAGTATCGTGACATTTTCCGAATCGGAAAACAATGTTTTCCGACTCGGAAAACCTACAAGTTTTTGTTCTCTTATTTTTTCAAGTGTAGGAGTTTTCCGAATCGGAAAACACCCTTTTCCGAATCGGAAAACTTGTCTGTTTAAATGTATTCTATCTTTCCAAAGTGTTGAGTTTTCCGAATCGGAGAACATCCTTTTCCGAATCGGAAAACTCCCCTCGTATAGTTTGCTCGTTTTTCGACTCGGAAAATACGAAACACTCTTTATTGGGTTTTCGAGGTTTTCCGACTCGCGCCTAGTCGAGGGTATAGTCTTTTCACGTTGTATTATTTCTAACACTTAATGTCTTGCAGAAATGGCTGATCAACAACCAATTGCTCCTACTTCACCCGTCGCCAGTGCTGCTGATCTCGCACTGATCAACCCGGCTGAAATCCGCGAGATCCACCAGAACAACCAGTTCGTTGACTTGGCGAACTTCACTGTCCAAGATGACGTTGTTCTCGAGATTCTCCGAGCTCATCCCCTTGCATACGCGATGCAAGCCACTGCTGACATCCCGATGATATATCTGCAGCAGTTCTGGAACACTTCCCGTGTCGAGAACCGGGACGGAGTGCCAACCATCATCGGCCGAGTGGACCAGACTGATCTGGTCTTCACTGTGGAGGATCTTCGAAGAATCCTTCGTCTGCCAGCTGAAACTCCAGAGGCCCCGTTTGACCCTCTCGTATCTGGACCTGAGCTCTTCAGCGAAGTGCTCGCTCTCGGAGTCCACTACACCGAAAACAACAGGCCGAAAGGAATCTCCCAGATCACTCAGGGAATGCTGCCCCCGATCTGGTACTCTTTCTTCAACATCCTCAACCACACGCTCTCTTCCAAGACCCATGGCGTGGACAAGGCATCCACCCAGTTCTGGCACATCATCCATGCGGTCGCCTACGGGAGGCGGATCGACTTTGCTCAACAACTCTGGGCAGACATCATCAATGACGTCAGAGCTGGGCCAGCACGTGCGAAACACACATCCATCCCGTGGATGCGCTTCTTTAGTCTGATCATCCGAGACCACATGACTCAGAACCGTGCTGTCCGACGCAGATCAAGCCATCTCCGCTTCGAAAGCCAGCAGATCGGCCGAGCCAACAAGAAGAATCTGAGGCCTGGTCAGGTAGAGATGCACATTCCAGCAAACGTGCTCAACATGGCAGACCGTAGGTCAATGAGTGTTAGGATGTACCGAATCTCCATAGGTTTAGAAGACACGTCTACGAACTCCTCAGAGCCGAGGAGCCCTGCCCAAGACGTGCAACCCGTCTTACCTAGAAGCCGTACCTCTGGTACGGCGGGCCAGAGCTCCAGTGGGGGAGCTTCTGGCTCGGGAGTGATGAGAGTTGACGTTAGGGGAGGAGAGGGTAGAATAGTTGGTACGTCTGCCACTCCACACACTTCTCGAGCCGGTGCATACCAGACAATGATCCAGAACAGAGCCACTCGTGCCCGCACTCCCACTGTTGTGAAGGAAACTTCTGATGCCATCCGCACACGCGAATACACGAGTCATTTCCGGGTAAAGCAGTACATGGGCACCCTTCAGCAGTCCCCGATCCATTCGTCATCGGAAGAACGCAGATCGCCGACGCCGCCGCAACAACCTACTGGGGAGGACGTGGAAGCTTCCCCACAAGAACAAGCACACGCTCCTCCACCATCTCACTCGGCGGTCGTTGCTTCTCAGGGAGGCGAACCCTCCGGCGACCCATCTGACGATGACTCCGACGGTCACGAGTCTTCCGAGCACACTCCTACGGACCGTCGTGAGCCCGATGACGAGGCAACTGATTCAGAACAAGTGGACTATGGCTCCGACTCGGAGTTCCAGCTTTCAGAACCACCAAAGGGCGGGAAGGCCCAAGTGATAGATTTGGATGAAGCCACCTCTTCCTTCAACGACGACCGGATTTTCGGTGATCCAACTCTGATTGAGGATCTAGCGTCTGATGACCGAACCATCGGTCAGGAGGAAGTAGGTGAGGCCGAGGTTAATTCCGGCTTAGGAGGGAATGTGAGAGAAGAAGAAGAGGAAGCAGAGAGAGAGAGGGGAGAAAAGGAGAGAGAGAGCAGAGAAAAAGAGACCGAAGACGTTGAGGTCCAGTTAAGCGAGCCTTGGGCTCAATTAGAGGAGGCGGACGTAGAAGTAGAGCCGCACAGGTTAGCAACGGATGATTCCTTAACCCTGAGTCCAATCCCCAGAGAGGCAACCCTCACACAGACCGGTCACTCGCTGACGTCGGGTCAAGTCGCTGGCAGCCAACCAGCGCAATTGCACGCCCAAACCGACCACTCGACCATCTCTCAACAGATGGTCGTTTCACATTCTCACGGGGACTTAGCTCAACTTCCACCAACCACTCGTTTGGAGTCTGTTGGTGTTGAAATGAGAGAGGAACCGCCCCGCCTCTCGACTTCTTTTCGTGCACCAGTAGTCCTAGAGCCCGTTACTGAGACCTTTAGGGTCGTTCATTTGGATAGGACACTGTTGGATGCATTATCTGTCCGCCCGAGTGGCGAGGCCGGAACGGGGAGAGTCGGTGCGTCAACAGACGCCCTTCGAGGATCCACCGGAAGCCCCGACACCGTCAGCATCATACCAGCGGTGACATCGGGCCGAGAGAGTACCTCTTTAGGACTCTTCTCGTCAACTGGAGCCCAAGTGGCACCGGGTTTAGTTCTTCCGGGACAGGGTCCGACAGACTCGAGCAAAGTCTATAAAGATGCTCACGCAACATCGGGGCTTCTGAGCCTGACGGATTCTGGTGGAATCCCTAAAACCACCACAGTAACAACGGGACTTATGAGTCCGACGGATTCGGACGACATCCTAAAAGTCGTCCAAAGCAGGTTACTAGCGGTGGAGGAAGCCAACCGGGCTCGCGATGCACGGGTCGAGGCACTTGAGAAAGCCTTGGCCGAGACGGAGAGGAAAAGACTGGCCGATCTTGAGGCGTCACGCAAGCTTCAAGAAGACCGGGACGCGGAGCTCTACGAGCTCAAACGGAAGATCAAGGGCAAACACTCTGAGGCTGCCCCATCTACTGAAGCTCCCATTCCCAGGCCATCAGAAGACGTCCTCAGGCTCGCTCCTCCGACTTCGGGCGAC
The DNA here is from genome assembly GCA_030169165.1 of Centaurea solstitialis. Taxonomy (NCBI): domain Eukaryota; kingdom Viridiplantae; phylum Streptophyta; class Magnoliopsida; order Asterales; family Asteraceae; genus Centaurea; species Centaurea solstitialis. The sequence goes on along the minus strand of CM058044.1, from coordinate 13,038,417 downwards.
CTCTCCTCCGATCCCAGGCTACGTCACTGAGGTGGAACACTTGATGCTGATCACTTCCTACACCACTCAGAACGACCGCCTGTCCACCCAAGTCAGAGAGCAAGAGGCTCAGATCGAGCTACTCCAGCAAAGGATTCGAGAACTGGAGGCCGTGTGTCGGTCCCAGGCTCAGCCTTCGAAGAGGAGGCATGATGACGCTGATGACTCCGCACCAGGTCCTCATGAGGGGGAGGTGCAAGCTGCAAAAAGGCTTCGCACCGACCTCCAACCTGGTTCCGGATCCGGTTCGACAGCTCCAGGTTCCTCAGCCGCTCCCTCGAGTGCTCCCGCAGACTCCGATGTTGCCGAAGCTCCCTATGTCGACTCTGAGACAGAAGACATTCCGGACATGGGAAGTTGGCGATATGAGCGGATTCCGGAAGGGGAGTTAGTTCAGTTTCCCCAGATGACGGACACGGCTCAGATTGATGCCGTTCTCCCAGAAGCAGCGCCGACTGATCCCTCAGAGTTCCAGATTCCGGAAGCAGCCCGGAAGATCTTGCGGTCGCTCGCTCAGAGTCTAAGGATATATCAGAAGGGAGACGACATTTACCGGGATTCTGACTACTCCAACCTCTCCGCGGCATTTGTATTCCCCACACCAGACGCTCCACGGACTGTTCACACCACTGATCCAGAAACCGCCGCTCCTACCGTCATCCAGCTCAACTGGAACCACTCCATCATCTTCCGTCCATTCCTTGAAGAATCGTTCACCCGCATCTTCCAGCAAGAGAAGCTGCACGCCTGGTCCCGAAAGGTCTACTTCGGGATCTCTCACATCAAGACCAAGAGACGAAGGACAGCGTACGTGCATCAGCGAATGTGCAACTGGGCCACTCATGGACGCCAGAGGATCAGACGTCGTTTTATCAAGGTAACTGCTATGCGCCCCTACAAACATGGCCATCAGTTATTCCTTGAGTATGATGTCCGCATGTACGGCACCGGTGTTCCTCGAGGTGAATTGCAGAACTGGACCTTCACGGAAGCTGATTTAGATCGGATGCATCTGGAAGACCTTCTCACGATCATCAAGTACCTCCAAGGCCCGATCCTCCGACCAGAACACTACAGAGATGGCACAGAAATATTGAAGAAATACGTCCGTCACGCAATCTCTCTCGCGAGAGTGACGGACTACCAGCTTGCCATCGAAAGCCGCCAGCCGAAGGTCAACCTGCTGAGACCAAACCTGCTCGTTCCTGGTATCGATGCCTACATTCCGTACATGCCAACCAGGATACCTGAGCATGGGGTTCTTTACATCACTCAGAAGAAGAAGGAGCGCCGGTTCATGAGGTTTGGAGAGCTCTCCAAGTTCTGCGACGGGACCCTTCTTTATGTCTACAATGGCATGCAGAGCAGACTACTGGCGGATCAGGTACCAAGTCGGAGAATCATAGACGGAAAAGGAAAGCTGCTGGAGGCGATGAGGTTGATCGAGAGGAAGCTTAAGGAACGGTTGATGTACAGACGGGCAGAGGCTGCAATGCAGATGAGAGCGCGGATAATCGGCGAATGGGAAGAGTACCTGCAGATGTCCAAGTGGGAGCCAGCACTGGAGCTTCCACCACCATTCTGACTTCTTCACAAAGGGGGAGATTGTAGGACCTCTTTGTTGTGAAGAGTCAGAATCCACTATCTTTACTTGCTTTCATTAGTTAGTTTGATCTTTCCTGTTATTAGTTTAACTATTTCTTTGCCCTTGTTTAGAGGTATGTATCCTCGGGGGCCTTTATCGTACATTTGTGTAACTTGATCTTACCTATATAAGGTAAGAGATGTTAGGGTTTTTCTAATGAAATCATTATTACCATTTTTGGGCAAATTCCACCATTGATGAACCTTTGTTAAAGCTCATATTGATTTCAATCAAATTCAAGGATTTCCATCCATTTCTTCATTCATTTCATTGTTTTTGGGACAACATCTTCTCTACCCGCAGATACTCCTGCACCTCAACAATTAGAACCTGAGGTTGTTCATCTCGAACGCTCAGAGAATGTGGAGGGTAATCGCTCTGATACCCTCCTAGCCTCAGGTAATACTTTTAAGCAAATTATTGCCATTTCTTCTTCTGTGAAAGCTATTGAGTCTTCTAGTGCTCATTTAGCTACTTCTTTTACAGGTTCTTTTGGAGCTACTTCTCAGGATCATCCTCAGCTTCAGGATGATTGCTTCGACGAGTTCGTCTTCACGGACTCCGAGCGACAACTGAATGCAGCCGAGCTCCGTCGTCAGTCCGCTGAACGACAACTCCAGGAGGCTCGCACAGCACTCCAACAGCAGGAGGATGCGCACCAAGCCCGTCTCCAGGCCTTGGAGCTGGAGCTTGCCTCGGCAAAGGCCGCTGCAGCTGCCGCCGCCACTGCCACTGCTGCTGCTACCGCTGCCACTCCGCCGCCAACGGTTGTGACGTTGACGATTCCTTGTCTGGATACTATCCATGACAAGGTCTCTCAAGTGGCTACATCTTCCAACTCCCTTCAGGCGTCTATTGATGACCTGAAGGCCACCGCCCTGTCTGCTCTCTCTACTACGGTAACCAACAGCACCAACTCTCTCACCACTTTCCAAACTACAGTGGTTCAGAGATTGGATGCTCAAGAGGCAGGGCTCCACGCTCTCCAGGAGCAGGTGACTGGACTCACCACCGCCGTCAACGCCATCACCACTGCTCCTCCGCCACCAGCGTTCTCAAACGCTGACAGGGATCTGCTTCAATCCCTGGTCAGCTCTTCCATCGTCTCCGCCAAGCTTCAAACAGATATGGCCTCTCTCCTCCAGAGGTGTATATCAACAGCTGCCTTTTCAAGGGAACCTGTTGAGGGGGAGAGACAGCCTCTGCAGCGAGACCATTCCGTTTATTCCCCCTCCACCAACTGGAGAACAAATGAACAGGGGGGAACGAACGAGGATGATGATGAAGATGATGATGATGATGAGGAAGATGAAGATTTCATCGTCCAGAATATTCCTACATCAACGCCCACTCCAGGGCCTGCACAATCTCAGGGGGAGAACCCCGGTGCACCTGGTATGTTACCTCAACCATCCTCTCCCTCATCTTCTGATAACATCCCCATATCTTCTCTTCTTAAATCTAAACCTACCCCTGAAACCATTACCATTAATGACAGCTCCTCTGAAGACTCACCCACAAACAACCTACAACTGGTTATCTACCAACCACCCAAACAACCTACCCCTGAACCAACACCTCAACCTACTCCTGAACCAACCCCTAAACCTAAAAACCAAGCCGACTCTGAATTTCAGGATGTTAACTTTGGTTCTGTCTCTGGTGAGATTGTTCGCCTTATGGAGAATAGTCCATCAGAACGGACACGAGCCGAACTGAGCAGAATGACATTCAGAGTAACTCCCCTAAACCATGAACCCATTCCTTCAAACCCAACCCGTTTTAACTTTGAAGCTTCTTCCTCCAGAACCCCTGAAATCCAAGCCCCTCCTGAGACTATATGCCTATCGTCAGATGATGAATTCATCTCTGCTGATTTCTCCACTCCTGCTTCTTCCCCTAGATCTCCTCCCTCTAATTCTCCACGTTCTGAAGGAGAGAATTACCCTGACACTTCTGCTGCTGTGAACAGGGATGGGAGTTTAGACGCCGTGATAGAGCGACTCGAGAGTACAAGAGCAAAAATTCCTCTTCGTACCTCTTGGGACTCCGAGTTTGCCTATCTATCACAGGAGGAGTACGACCTCGCTTTACAGGCTCAGGAGGAACACAATAAGAAGCAGAAGGAAGCTTTCCTTTCTGCTCAAGTCGCATGACGGCTCGCGTCTGATTTTGTTGATGAAGACGACGAAATAAGTGCTGGTCTTGTTCTAGCACAGAAGGCCGTACTGAAGGTCTTCAACAGAAATGCAGAGGAACAGGCTGAAGAAGTGAACTCAGAGCTTGACTGGTGCCGAGATCGTCTACATCTCAGGAAACATGGTGCTGCTATCTCAGGAATCCATCTTAGTCGAACGCGCGGCAAGAAAGCAAAAACCTGGATCACCGTCAAACGCTCAGGAGTTAAGGATGTGCAACACACTCTTGACAAGCTGGACAGATACAACTTGTCAGAGTGGAACGAAATTAGAAGCCTACTTCCAAAAGCCAACAGAAACTACAGGGCTGAAGTAGAAGAAGTCATAAATGGACTTATAGCACGCATCAGAAGAACTACCGAAATTCCTAATGACTTACTCCAACCTTCTTCAGCACTGCCTCAGCCTCCTGTTCTAAGATCAGCAGGCACTTCAACAAGGAGACCCACTCCTTGCATGCCCAGGACTCTTATCAAGCCACTGGATCTCTCGATGCTTGATCTTTCTTTTCCCTCAGGAGTATCTCTCTCTGAAGGTCAAGTCATCAGAGAACATGTTCATGGTATTTGTGTAAGCGACAACTCCAAAATCCTTCGCTTTCAGCGTTTCAGCGAGCTACACACAGCACCCTATGAACACTTGGTATCAGTTCTCTTTATCGCTCAAAAAGAAAAGAAAAACAAAGACAATAAAGAAATCATTCGCACTGTCAGAGCTCTCCTCGATCAAAGAATTGCCTTCGGAGCAACTCCTATTCCCATTCAAGTCAAGACTGAGGTAGTTAGTGAAGATTCTGATAGTTAGGAATTTTTGTAATTTTCCTTTCAGTACTTCATTTATGTACTTATGTATTTTCTTTACTCTTGTAACCTTTATTAAGATTAATGAAAATGCAATTCAGTGCATTGTACTTTACTCCATCATAGTACTGAAAAAGATCCCTCAAAACAGTAAATGGGACATGTACCTTTATGAGTTCTATTTCCTACTGTTTCATCTAGACTTAGAAATTTTTTTCTTTCTAGACTTAGACAATTTCTCCATTGTCTTATCATTATCATTTAGGGGGAGATTGTTGATCCAGCTCTCCTAAGACCTGATGAAATGATAATGATCCTGCTACTTTACTTAGTGAATAGGTTTTTACTTCTGTTATAGCTTGAGGAATTATCACTGAATCTGTTCAGTGTTATTCCATGTTACTTATGCTGTAACTTATTTTTATAATCATCAGGGATCAGGATCAGGAGATGAACGAGTCTCTTCTGCAGTCTACTGATCCTGACCACCGAAGTGAAGACCTCCTGAAGACATCAAGATCATACTCAAAGAACCATCAGCGACGTCGAAGAATTAGCTGATGACAGGACTAGCATGCTCGTGATCTGAAGACGGAACTCAGTGATAGCAGGCTGCTCAATATCGTATGACATCCTGAAGACTCATCAGGATACAAGTGACCCTGAAAAACATCAATATCAGGACTCTACTCACTGATCAGTATCCTGATCCTGAAGGATTAGTGTAATGTCTTAATCTAATGCACAAAAGGATTATCCGCCTTTACTGACACAAAAGTACATAAGGACAGTCTCTTTACTGTTCCCTCCGTACTTATCAGACCTCAAGGCAACTGTTTACTCACATCCTCTTTTGCACACCATGCTAAGAGTATTTGTTTATAGTAAATAGTACAAAGGACCACTTATAATGTGACACGTACACAAAAGTGTGTCTGCATGCATTTAATGCATTGGGTATAAATAGGACTTGAAGAGATGTTCTCCATACTTCTTCTTCATCCTAAAAAATACCCTAATCCTTTCTTTCTTATTTCCTCTATCTTCATTCTTTTCTTATCTTCTCACTTTAGTGCATGGTGAAAGAAAGCTTAGATTGTTTAGTTTAGACTTATTGTCTTTTCTATTTCCGCAACAATCTGTAAATTCATATTGTTAATATAACAAAGAACTTAAAAGTGAAATTTTGTGTGATTATATTCAACCCCCCCCCCCCTTCTATAATCCCATACACTATCCTTACTTGAAGGTCACCTCATTGGGACCAACATATAATTATTTTATTTTTACCAATATGATAAATATAATTGTTTTATTTTTATCAAGAAATGCATAATATTTTTAGTTGATGTATGTTGTTGTAAGGGGGCGTTTGGTTCGCAAAATGATTTGTGAAGGAATGGAATTTGTCAAAGGAATTGGAATCTGGAAGAAATGGAATGGAATGTTATCAGGTTTGACTAGGTGTTTGGTTGACATGAAATAGAATGGAATCTGTTAAATAAATTGGAATCTGTCTGTTTGGTTAACAAAGTGTAGCTTTGGAATTGTAAAGAAATGATGACAAATGACCAAAATACCCTTTTATGTTTAAAAAAATACTAATAAAATACCATTAATAATGTTGAACGGTAGTGGTGGCCGGCGGCGGTGGTTGCCAAAGGCGGTGGTGGCTCGTGAAGGTGGTTGTCGGAGGCGGTGGTGGCCGGAGGCGGCGATGGTGGTCGGAGGTGATGGTGGCCGGTGGCGGTGGTGGTCGGTGGTGGTGGTGGTTGCCGGAGGTGGTGGTGGCTGATGGCGGTCGGATGAGGGTATTTTTCTCATCAACAAAATATTGGAAGGAATGAAATTCAATTCCATCTCATTTGATAAGGAATGACCAAATCCACAAGTGAAGGAATTCATGGAATTCAATTCCATTCCTTAGGCAACCAAACAACATGAAGGAATTTGGTCAATGGAATTGACCATTCCAATTCCACCAGATTTCGATGGATTCCTAAGTTTATGTCATGATTTATTTTAGGGTTTGTGTCATCTTTTAGTTATATTATTTTTATTATATACAATAAAAACAACATGATGGTTAGTTGATTAGTTTAACTAGATTCCAAACCATTTAAGTTAGTATAGTGTTTGTAAAAAATAGACGTGGGACACTTTATTAAAAACCTCATAATCAGCCCTACCTTTAGCCATAATAATTGATAAAAAAAATCAGAGCTAAAGTAATTGTTTACATCAAAATTCATAAAACCCTAATCAAGTCTACCTGAAAATCCCCTTTTCAATATCCTACCATTAGCAACACAAATAATAATCGATTATTTTGATTGAAACGCGAACAAACTAATAAGATTCAAAGTAATAACTACGTGTGAGCGAATCCTGATCCAACCCAACTTATCCAATTGACCCAAACCGAATCCTTTCTATAAGTGGAAATCCTCTCCCTCTCTCACACTTTTTTTAATTAAATTGTATTGGGTATTTGGTTTAGCGGGTTGTGGTACTAACCAGGGTTTCAGAAGGCTTATAATGAATCTATGATTAAACTAATGTAACGCTAATGTAGCATAAATACGACAATAGTCTCAAAGGACTCGACTACTGATAGCCTTGGGGCGACCCATCAAGCTACAAATCGACTATCGTTTTCTTTCTTTGAGAAAAGCTGTTCCTAATAGAAATAGGAAAACAGATGGAGTTTGCTTTCAAGGATAAAACTACAAAAAGGGTTGTAGGAGAATGGAGCTCGACGTGCACCACCTAGGTTTGCGCACCAATAGGATATTAACAAATTGATATTTGGGATTATGAGGGTTATTTATAAAGGAGTAATTTACATTTTTAGTCCTTGTGGTTTGTAATTTTTATTAGAGCTAGTCTTTTTTTTTAGATTTTTGTCATTTTATTTGTAATTTTCATTTTAGTTGATGGAATGTGATGGAATTGATAGGATTAGAACGTTTAATTCCGTTGAGTAGTTTCATTCCCTTGTTTGGTTTTGAGAATGTCAATATTGAAATCAACAAACAAAATTTATGGATAAAGGATTTTAACATTCTATCATAAAAGATTTCATTGAAATAAAATTGATATTTTCATAATTCTAAATTAGTCTTTTCAAATTTTTATGAAATTATTTCATTAAAGAATTAATATTTTTTTTATTAAATTATTTGATTAAAGTATTTATGGATTATTTTAATAAATTATTTATTCAAATATTAATTTATTTTGTTAAATTTGCCACGAAAATTATTTAATAATTATTTTATTAAATTACTTAGTAATTAATATATTTGTAGTTTAAAAAAATAAATTATTTAATGACTATTTTATTAAAACATTTTATTAAAAATTTAAATTATCAAAAAAGATATTTTGGTCATTTACCAAAATTTCATTCAAATTCCAAATCCAAATACTGTGAATGAACAAGACACTTTTTTAATCAAATTTCATTCTAATTATGTCAACCAAACACATTCAGACAAAATTCCATTGGATTTAGTTACCCAAAATGTATCTAAGTTGTTACCTTTTGTTATTGTGTGTATTGTACTTGAAAACCTACTATTTAATGCACCAAAGTTTCAAAACCTACCGTTTAGTGTATCGTGACCTTTTGCAGCAGGTTACTAGCCAGTCACACCCACTCCGACGACCACATCACTCCGATGACCACACCACCATCTTCTCTAGTGACTTCTCCACGTACGAGTAACACCACATGGATTGATATCAAAGGCTTCTTGGAAATACTTTGTTGTATTTGAAACATGAGGTAAGTCACATCCTCTCTCTATACCATTTCATCACTTATTTTCTTCTTGAAAGATTTGTTAATGATTTCTCATTATCACTGTAGATATAAAATAACATCCTCCATCGTTGATCTTTGTAATTTATAATTAGACTATATCACCAAATATTTAGTTAAAAAATTAAGTACATGTTATCATTCATTAGTTATTAGTAATTAATTTATGTTTTTTTAAAATCCATAATTACTACTTTTGCCGGAGGAAAATGTCGTCGGCAAAAGTCTCAAAAGTGGTCGGTAAAAGCTCGAAACCCTTTGCCGTCGGACTTTTTCATCGGCAAAAGCTTCCGTGAAAAGTTGGCCGCTAAAAGGGTTTTTGCCGACGAATAATATCGGCCGCCGGTAAAGACATCTTTGCCGACAAAAAATATTCGTCGGTAAAAACTCAAGTCGCCGGCAAAAACCTCTTTCAAGTAATCGTAAAAAATACTTTTCCCGACAAGCAAATACTTTTCCCGACGCATTTTTTCCGCCGGGAAAAGTTTTCTTTGACTCTTTGGTCAAACATTTATCGGCCAAAAAACCCGTCGGCAAAACAATTTTTTTTATTTATACATAAACTTTTTACCAAGGCAAAAGATCGTCGACAAAAGTCAAATTTTATGGTTTTGATCACATTTTTTCCCAACACAAAAACTCGCCGGCAAAAGTTAATTGTATTTCTTGGTCTACCTCTTTCCTGACGCTAAAACCCAATATAAATTGTTGTTCTTATGATGAAACATTTATCAACACGTTTGGATAAATTTGTGTCAATAAAAAAACCACTAAACAAAAATCAAAGCAACTTAAAACATAAATTCAACTAAAAGAAAATATATTTTTGACACATTAGAAAGTAAAGATAGACAAAATGTACTAGTCAACATTTTCTACATAATCATTTTCCTCATGGAGTGACAATAACGACTCACTAGTTTATAGATACATGATCAAAGATAACCGACGATGTAAGCAATGGTCACACTGCAGACTACAAATGATAGGGCACACTTAATCTAAACATAAAGCCTTGAATTTGTTGAAACAATTTCTTCATCTCATTTGATCAATGTGCTTATGTTGCATGAGACCGGAGTATTTGCCCGCTTTTTCCAAATGCTTTGAGTCTAGGCAATGATCAAAATCCTTTCTTAACTAAATGAGCTTCAAAATGCCCTCCTCATCTACTATGATCTTTAACTTCCATCTTGCACTATATATTGAAGCCAACATAATGTTTTTCTCGTGGCAACAAACAAAGCTCCATAAGCACTCTTCAAGCCCTGATAATAAAAATGAACACAATTACAAAAGAATATAAATGTAGTGTAATGAAATGGCATTTGAGTTTTACGCAAGAACTATATATAAAACAATAAGCATTAAAGGCATTGGTGAAAATCAATATAATGTATAAAACATATAAGTTCAAACATGTCAAAAATTTCTCATACCTATTAGGAGATATGCACAATTGAAACTGACCAACAAGTATGATATATTGCCTAGACTTTATAAAACAATAAAAGTATTAAAAAGCACATTTATATCCAGGTAATTATGTTGAATGAGCCTTGATAGCTATTTACCATGAGATCTTGATTGACCTCCAAAACAGAATTCAATCTACCATTGTACTCGTAATCTGCATGTTAATATCTGAAATTCATAACAAAAACAAAACCCAAATTAAGAAGTGAAAAAGATTTAAAGGGGGTAAATTTATACTAAAAGCATCATTAGAAGAAAATAAACCTCAATCTATTAGACCATTTATCGTAGTTTGCAGATGGGTGTAAAGTCTAGCCATCTCTGTCACCAATGTTGAAGATGTAAGCCTGAGAAGAAAATAAAGTTGTGGATGATATTTGGGGAAGAAAACCGTAAAAGAAGGGAGGGAGTGAAAAAATTTGGAAAATTAGGCGGGAGATGAATTTTTGGGGAAGGCGGGACCGATTCGTTTTACACCAAAAAGAAATTACATTATATCATATTTTGACTTTTTCAAAGTTTAGTGCGGTAATTTCGATTTGTTTTGATGAATAAATTATTTTAATCAAAAACTATTTAAATAATAAAATATAAATGATGTAACTTGTTTTTATTTTAATGACACGTGTTTTGTTAATAAAAATATAATAACATATCTTTTCGAAATAATAAAGATTATTATCTTGTATTAGATGGTTATCATGTATTTAAATTTGTTTATCGGTTTAAATTTTATAAAATAATGTAATATTTTGATATTTAGGGAGCATTTGATTTGTATAATGATTTTTGAAAAAATAGAATTTGTCAAAAAAAAAATTGGAATCTGGAAAAAATATAAATGAAATGTTATCAGGTTTGATCAGCTTTTGTTGATATGAAATGAAATGAAATCTATTAAATGAATTAGAATATGTTTGTTTGGATAACAAAATGTAGCTTTGAAATTGAAAAAAAAAATGATGACAAATGGCTAAAATACTCTTTTATGTTTTTTAATATACCAATGATATCATTTAATAATGTTGAATGGTGGTGGTGGCCGGAGGAGGTGATGTGGTTGCCTATGGTGGCGGTGGTGGCCGAAAGCGGTAGTGGTGGTGGTTGCCGGTGACGGTGGTGGTCGGAGGTGATGTGGTTGCCTATGGTGGCGGTGGTAGCCGGAAGCGGTGGTGGTGGCCGGAAGCGATGGTGGTTGCCGGTGGCGTTGGTGGGCCAAAGGTGGTGGTGGCTGACGGTGGTCGGATTAGGGCATCTTTGTCATTAACAAAATATTGGAAGAAATGAAATTGAATTCCATCTCATTTTAGAATGGGCAAGTCCACAAGTGAAAATTCGTGTCGGTTTGGTTTCGTGTCGGTTTGGTGTCGTGTCGAGAATTGTCATCCCCGGTCATAATTGATTACAGTGGGTTGTAATGGGCTGTATAGGGTTTTATCGGGTTGTAATAAGTCATATTTGGTTCTATTGCCCTGTAATGGTCCAAAATGGCAGTAATGGGTCCTATTTGGTCATTTTGGTTAGTAATGAACCGTATTGGATTATGTAACACCTTAGGCATTGTTGGGAATCGAGGGCTACAAAACATGCACAGCGGAATAAAATTGCCCGATTCCCAATCGAGGATCCAATCCTAAACTCATACAGACACAAAAGAGGGTTACGAAAAATTACCTCGTTGTTAGTTTACGCGAACGAAACTGGACTGCTGGCGGGGAGTACACCACTACTGCACCACCGTGAGATCGGTTGCTAGACCACCGTGTGTTCCTTCTTAAGATCGATGGAGAGAGAGAGATGGGAGGGTTTGTAGTTTTTCTCTGGGGTTTCTTTTCAGTTAAGATTGATTCGAATGAATAAACTGACTAGGGTTTGCCATATTTATAAAATTAAATATGGTAATACCCAATAAAGAAAGCCCGTTTGATTAAAAGGCTCATTAAGGTTATTTAATCAAACTCAAACTCTTTATTTAATTAATAAACTATTAATTAAATAACTTAACCCTTTAATTAATTAATTAACTATTAATTAATCCAATAAAATATTCTAACTGATATTTTACATATAACTAAATAATAAATTACTTTTATTTATTATTTATTTCTCACTCAATAATTAATTTGTACTAATTAATTATTCCATCAAACCACTTGATCTCTAATTGAGTGTGTAGCAGTGTGACCCACTAGTGTCTTATAACATTGGACACGGTAAACCTTGTTACTATCTTGCACATAATCCTAACAGGCATATCCCATATCGGGCGTGCACATGAGTGATGCTGGGTGTTATAAGTAATATCTTGGCATTCCTAACAACAACGCGTTTTGGGGCCTAATACACGGCAGGTTCTTGGGACGCTTCAGTTAAGCGTGCTAGGGTGGGAGTAGTACTAGGATGGATGACCTCCTGACAAGTCCTCACCAGGTCACTAGAAACAAAGCCGTGAGCCGGTGGGGCAAATCGGACAATATTGTTGTTGAGGTAGGTGAGATGTTACAGATGGTACCAGAGCCACTCATGTGCCGTTCGGGATATGGGTCAAACCTCATCGAGGACGATGAGTCCCACGGGGGTGTTTGTAACACCTTAAGCATATCCCATATCGGCCGTGGACAGGAGTGATGTTGAGTGTTATAAGTAATATTTTGGCCTTCCTAACAACAACACATTTTGGGGCCTAATGCACGACAGGTTCTTGGAACGCTGCAGTTAAGCGTGCTACGATGGGAGTAGTACCAGGATGGGTGACCTCCTGGGAAGTCCTCACCAGGTCGCCAGAAACAAAGCCGCCGGTGGGTAAAGCGGGCAATATTGTTGTTGAGGTAGGTAGGATGTTAAAGATGATAGTTGGTCGTAACAGGTAATAATACTAATCATATTGGAATGCAATGGGTCGTATTTGGTCATACTTGTATGTAATGTAATAAGTCGTACTTGATGATAGTTGGTTGGAATAGGTATAATGCATCATATCAAGTAGTACCGGGATCACAATGGGTCTATTGGGTTTGTAAAAGGGACAGACCTAAGAAACTTTTTTAACGGTGACACCATTTAACAAATAGGAACTTTTGTAGAGATATTTTTTATTAAGTCAATATTGATTTAGTGGTTGGTTTCCTCGATTTTTAAATGAAAAGTCTCTTGTTTAATTTTTGCTATTACAATTTTTTAAAAAACATAATAAATATGATATTAAAAGCTAAAAACTAATAAAAAAGACTCAAACAAGATTTGAACCCATGACCTCCTCTTTAAAAAACAACGAACTAACCAACTCAGCCACAAAGCATTTGTGTCATTAGTGGAGTTTCAAAATTCATATGGTGGCATACAACAAATTAATACGGTTACACTTTTACGACCTTTACACTGCGATGGATGAACGACATGGTGGCACGTGTCATCGTCGCCACCAATACGGGTCCGTCCCTAGTTTGTAATAGGTCGTATTAGACAGTAATAAATTAAGTTGTTGTTGAGTCTTATTGATTTATATTGGCTCATCTTATAGTACTATATTATAAACAAAAAATTTGCATTTTCTCATTTGATTAGAAATTAAGTTGATTAATTTCTTATTTTTTCTTACAATAAAATAAGTAAAAGTTTAATATGTTTTGCCATTAAGAAAACGCCTTCAAAAAGCATAATAATTTTCAAAATATTTGTGCTAGAGCATTAGGAAGTCCGTGTTAAAAATACAAATAAAAAAAATTTAAAATCAAAATACAATAGGATTTCGGAAGTCCACCACCAAAAATGTAAATTGATTTTTATTAATAATATAAAAATACTTTTGCCGACGAGTTTGAAAAGTTAGTCGGCAAAAGTCTAAGTAAAAAAATAATTAATTATAATAAAATAACTTTTGCCGACAAGTTCGAAAATTCGTTGGTGAAAGTTTCATTCATTTTTTTTAAAAGTACTTTTGCCGACGAGTTTGGGAAGTCGGTCGGGAAATGTTTAAGTAAAAAAATTATTAATTATAGTAAAATAACTTTTGCCGACGATTTGGTGAAATTCGTTGGTGAAACTTTCATCCAAAATTTTAAAAATACTTTTGCCGACGGGTATGAGAAATCCGTCGGTAAAAATATCTTTTACCGGCGACTTTTACGAAATTCGTCGGCAAAAGTTCATCTTTGCCGGCGAAAATTTTCTTCGGCAAAAAGTTTAACTTTTACCGGAGGCTTTCGTCTAAGTCGTCGGTAAAAGTTATTTTTACCGACGAACTTTCCAAACCCCCCGGTAAAAGTGCGATTTCTTGTAGTGACGTAATATTTTGGTACAATTTTTGCAGCTTCACTTTTGAAAAAAAAAAAAAAATACTAATCAACTGTAAGTTGAAATATATTTATCCTACTATGTAAAAATTATATCTAAATAATACTCAATTCTTATTTTGACTGTGTAATATAATTAAATCTTTTGTTCTGAAAGATAATAGAATTTAGTTATTAATACAATAATTAATTGAAAGCTACTTAATAAAATAGTACTGTATGTATAAGTGTATTTTGATTTTAAATAATATATATATAGTCCGATTTTGTTGTTAACCACTATTTTTGTGTTAACTGTGTTAACCTATCACAACCATTGATTATTTTAATCTACGGTCAAGATGAGATCCTTATAATTAGAGAATTTTGAATAATTTCAATTTTAAAAATCTAAAAAACACAAATGCATGGGGTTATTTTGGGAAAACCCAATAAATTATAATCTATTCAATATTCAAACAAAATACATTCAAATTTCAATATTCAAACAAAATACATTCAATTCCAAAAACCCTATGCATCCCGACATAATACAAGTCCACTCCGACGGACTCCGATACACTCCGGCGAAACACATGTGCACTTCGGCAGGGGGGTGAAGATGGTGCAGGAAGCCGGCAATACACATGTGTTCTCATCGTGTACACACATGTGTTTAGATGGCGGAGGAAGGCGGCGACGGCGGTGTAGATGTAGGAGGAAGCCGGCGAGACACATATGTTCTCATCGTGTACACACATGTGTTTAGACGACTGAGAAAGGCGGCAACGGCGGTGTAGATGGAAGAGGAAGGAGGCAACGACAGTGTAGATGGAGGATGAAGGAGGCGAAACACATGTGCACCAACGATGGTGCACCAGCGGTGTATATGGAGGAGGAAGCCGATGAAACACATGTGAAAATGGTGGAGGAAGGAGGCGGTAGCGTTGGTGCAGAAGATGAAGGACGGAGGCAACAACGGTGGTGCAGACGGTGGAGGAGAGAGGCGACGGCAACCGTGCAAACAATGGAAGAGGGAACCGGTAACAGTGGAGGCTGCGCTGATGAAGGGGATGGGGTTACCGCGACGAAGACGACCGAGTTTACGGCGGCGAAGGGATAGGTCAGCACTGTCGATGGAGGAGCAATCGGCAGCGGGGGAAGTCGGCAGCGGTACGCACAGTGAGGGAGGAAGTCGGCGGCGGTGTGCACGACGGGGGAGGAAGTCTTCTACGGCGGGGCACACGTTAGAGGAAGACGTCTATGGCTGTGGAGGACGGTAGCGGCGGTGGAGGCTGATAACGGCGACGATTCAACCGGTAGGGGAGGTTGACAACGGCAAGATGCATGGATGAAGGAAGATAAAAATGGCAGTTCTTTGTATTTAATTCAGTTGCCTATCACTTCCTAAATTATTTACTATAAAATTGGAAATAACATAATAGATTGGTAAGACAATATTGCCCTTGGATACATAATATCAAACCAACTGAAACTCTTCATTCCTATTGTAGAAGGGTTAACATAGTTAACACAAAATATGAGGTTAACAACGGAATATTATATATATATATATATATATATTGAAAAAGAGGGAGGTTCATTTGTAAACCACAAAATATGTGTAAACTGTGTAAACCAGTCATAGCCGTTGATCAAAAAAATCAAAGGAAGATATGGATTTATAGAAAACATGGAAATGTGAAATATATGGTAAGTCATTGATTATTGAAAGATGAAAATGTGAAATATAGAAATGTTTTTAAAAATCAAGGGTGTGGATTGGTTTACACGGTTTACACATTTTTTGTGGTTTACAAATGAACCTACCTCTATTGAAAAATCTTTTTAAATATATAGAAGAACGTGTCAATAACAATAACTTTTAAGGTTTAACCTCAAATCTCTGTAATGCCTAAATCAAATTTAGTACCATACTCAATGACCTAAATATACTTTTTCATTCCCTATTCGAAGTCATGTTTTTTAAAGAGAAAATGATGCAATTCTTTTTTATTTATATCTGAATAACTAAATGTCATTATATTCATAATATTACAAGTTTAGCTAAAAAAACACCAAAAACTCGATTTTCCTATAAAAAATTAAAGATGGCTATGTTCATGAAAATACCTTTTTTTTCTTTTAACAAAAATTGAGCAAATTTGTTTTTCGTATTTTTTAGCTAGGTTCGCAATAGTGCAAACTTAATCACAATTAGATAAAAGTAAGAAAAAAAGATATGTTTATCGAGAGGGACCTAAAATAGATGAAACAAAAAGAGTTCTTGAAGGCTAAGTTATTGTTTCAGAATTATATTTCACCCGTGCTGCATCGTGCGGGTAGACTACTAGTTATTAAATAAATAAAAGAAACATGGGATAACCTGTTAGGAATTATGTGCAGAGTTGACAAACCAAGTGATTATACATCCAATGTTACAAGACACTTGAGGGTCACACCTGTGAGAACCTATAAGTCGAACAAGTTAGATGAAATCCCGAAATGGAGAGTTAGGATTTATGATAGTGTATTATAAATCTATTGGGTAATTTCAGTCAGAATTACCAAAGTTGGAGGGTTATTAATTAATTAGGATATTATATATTTATTAAGATAAATAAATATATAATAGTTAATTAATAAAGATTTTATATATTAGATAAATATATAAATCGTAATTATCGTATGCAAATTCTTTTCCAGCTAATTAAATAAGGAAAGGATTTGAGATAATTATTATAAGGAAACTGGATTCCTTACAAACTGTGTTTTTCCTCCATATAAATAAAGCCTATGGGTTAAGGAAAAACATTAAGCCTTTTCAGTTGAAAAATCAGTTTTCTGTCTCCCCTCCTCTCTCCCAAAAACCGGCGCACACAAACCCCCCCTTTCGGGTCGTTTTTGTTGTTCGGATTTCACGGTTCTGCTAGAGGAACGTTCGTTGGTTGATTACGGGTGGACTAATTCTCAAGCATCCAGGTAAATTAATCTAACCTAATCCTTTAGGTTTAGAGCTACAAACGATTAAGATCATTAGGCTTTATGGGTTTTTTAGCTTTTATCGCTTCCGCATGATTGGATCAGAAACAGCGTGTTTCTGATCACGTGGGTTTCAACAGTTTGTATTAAACCTACGAGATATATCAAACCAGCGAGGTTTTGATAGATCTGAGATAATCCTCGGATTAGTTTGATCTAAGGATACCCACAAAAACCCAACAGTGGTATCAGAGCCATTGTTAAATCGTTTTTAGCTGTTTATCAATTTATCAGTTCTTGCGAAATCCGTTAAAATTAAATTGTTTCTAGCAAAAATTCTGATCTTTATATGTTTTTATAAAAACCTTGTTTATCGTTTTCAAAAACCCTAATCGACATCACCATCATCACACCGCCATGTGCGGTGGAGGACCGATCTGAACGTCACCGGAATAGCAACCGGGCCGCACCACAGCTGGTGGTGGCGGCATCGGTCCCCCGCACATAGAACCTACAAACCGCAACCACCCAGACGGTGGTGGATGCGGCGGCGCAAAACCCAAAACCACCCAGCCTGTGGTGGTTGACCACCGTAGCCGCACCAGAGACCGGTGGTGGTGGTGGGTGGCACTATTCGGCTGCCAACCTTCAACACCAAATAATGATCGGCGGAAATCCAACCACACACGCAACCACAGAACAACCGTGGCTGCTGTTGACCATCACACCAAAGCCACGGCATGGTGGCTCTCGGCCGCGATCGGCTGCCACAGCGTGGTGGTGGCTGTGAACGGCGGCAGTGGTGGATGACATCGGCTAAACCATGGCCGAACCACCAGCACGGTGGTGGCCAGGTAACGATCGTCAACTCGATTGCCACCAGTTGGTGGTAATCGATAATAGCTTTTTAGCGGTAGGCTTGCGACGGCGCTGTGGCGTCGATCGCAGCAGCAACGGCGGCGACGGTTATGTGATAATGGACGAGCGGTTGATCGATGGACGATGGCGAAGATTTCGTGACCGCCAAGCCGAACCACCAGCGAGGTGGTGGCGGCGATTCGTGACCGCCAAGCCGAACCACCAGCGAGGTGGTGGCGGCGATTCGTGACCGCCAAGCCGAACCACCAGCGAGGTGGAGGCGGCGATTCGCGACCACCAAGCCGAATCACCAGCAATGTGGTGGCCGGCGGTTCTGATAATAAGCTGCGGTTGGAGCGCGGCCAAACCACAACCACCAGAAGCCGCTCACGCGGTGGTGGATGGTGGTTGCGACAAATGGTGGTGATCGATTAGGTTGGTTGGTGTCGGTAGTAGCATTCCTTTGAACACTAATGTCGTTACCAATCGATGATAATGATTACGTGACGACCGTTCGACAAACCACCAGCGTGGTGGTGGACGTTGATTCTCGACCATGGTTTGTACCTAAGTTTTTCCGTTTTGGGTCAAGTTACGTTATCAGGCCCAAAAGCCCATTTTTGGACCAAGTTATGGCCCAAAAGAAATTGTTTTGGTTTTTAAGATATTTTATCCAAAATAAGTTTACTTAGGATTTTTATCAAGTAAATTTTGGTTTTTCCAATTTAATAAACTTTTATAGAATCAAGTAAATTCAAAACACTAAGGTCAGTATTAAAAAGTTGGATCGTTAAAACCAGTTTAATATTTTTGGGTAAAAGGATTAAATGGTTTTTGTTTTAAGATTTATTATAAATCTCGTTTTTAAGATAAAAACCATTCTTCAGTTTAAAGATTTTCTTTTAAGATTCATAAAACAGCTTGTTTTTCGAATCAGTTATAAAACCAAGTTTTTGCGATAATTGAAACAAGATAATTTTAACGGATCCAGGTTTGTTTTCTCGTAATTATAATATTGCTTTTGTTGCATATATACATATAATTGCGTGATTGCTTGAGTTTTATATATGCATCTCAGTTTGAGTTTGTATACATCTATTATAGTATTTGCCAAACTAGACCCTTGACATATCAACGGGGAGGCCTGCGTGCCATTTACAACCCCTTATGTAATAATGACCCTAGGATAGTTTTTTTTCCTTTTGGGATGACAAGGCCAGTGGGAGCTTTTCTTCATCTTACGGGAATTCTAACAAGCATGACGAAGCCAGTGGGAGCTACGCGAAGTTTTGAAGTTGTAGAAAAACTAGGTCATTATTGGTCCCTAGGAACAAAGTTGGCAAAACCTATAATTAGTTGTTTGCGTAGTTATAATTATCCGTGTGCATGATTAACTGCGTAGTTGATGCTAATAACTGTTAGTTTATTAGATATGTTTTAAAAGGAATTTTTTAAAACAAGAAGAAAATAGGTTTTATTAATTTTTCAATCGAAAACCTTTAAAGTGAAACACTTTAATAAAACCTAGTGTATTGTTATAAAAGAGCAAAATTGACGGAACAGTTAGCTTTTGTCAGCCGGAAAGGTTATCGAAACAGGTAGTTTCGATCAACCAGTACACTTTAAATCAGTTGATTTCAATCAGCCGATGTTTTAAACAGTTGGTTTAAAATAACATGAATATTTAAAACAGTTAGTTTAGAATATTAATTACTCTTTATAACAACGTATAGATGATTGTTTTATATAAAAGGTTAAGTTGATAAAAACAGTTAGTTTTAATCAACTAGGTGTGCTATTAAAACAGCTAGTTTTAATTAGCAAGTGATTTTAGAACAGTTAGTTTTAAAATTACATGTATGTTTCAAACAGTTAGTTTAAAACATAAGTAGCCTTTATAAACAATCAGTTTTTCAAAATCCTGGAAATAAAGTTTTTCAAAACCCCGAAAATCATAGATCAGTAGTGCAACCCATCTAAGGGCACCTTCGGCGTAAAGTACATAGGCGTTGTAAGTGATCACACATTCGACGTCTGTGTTCAAACTGAAGCTGAAGGGGTTACATAACTCTGCGAATTATCTCCGGGTGGTACCGGCCAGAGTATAGTGATCAGGTCCCCAAAATGGTGAGATCTGTTTTGGTACTATAATGTTCACCGGGTGGTACCGGGCCAAAAAGCACTTAGAGGGACTAAAACATGCACAGGTAGTTGCCACAGTCCCGAAAAGATCTAGGAGTCATGTCAGTTAGACATGATTGGTAAAAGTCCTTACCTACCGAAATAAATACGGTTCTGGTGGAGCAAGAACATTACGCACATCAGGACGTATGAAATAAGGATCCTAGTCCAATAAATTGATCATTTAAGGGTTTATTGATATTTTATTGGAAATTAGTCTATTTACAGTTGCTAAGACCAAAAGTTTTATTTTGTGTAGATGGCAAGCACTGTTACCAGCACTAACAATCTTTCCCTCCGCTCTATCCTAGAGAAGGATAAGTTGACCGGCCCTAACTTTCTTGACTGGGAGCGCAATCTGATGATTGTGCTCAGACATGAAAGAAAGTGGTATGTGCTTGAAGAGCCACTTGGGGAGGCACCTCCGGCAAATGCTCCGGCTGCTGCCAGAAATGCCCACAAGAAGCACTCAGATGATCTCCTTGATGTTGCCTGTCTGATGTTAGCAACTATGAGCCCAGATCTGCAAGCAGGGCTCATAAATACGAATGCTTACGACATGATCCGCCAGCTGAGGGACATGTTTCAGACTCAGGCTCGTACAGAACGCTACGATGCCACCAAAGCATTCAATGAATGCAAGATGGTCAAAGGGACATCAGTAAGTGACCATGTCATGAAAATGAAACGGCACTTAGATCATCTGGAGAGGCTGGGTCATCCCGTTCCGTTGCAGCTAGCAACTGACACCATACTCAATTCACTGTCAGAAGACTACAGGCCCTTCGTAGTCAATTACAATATGAATAACATGGAGAAAACAATAGCAGAATTGCACTCCATGCTTAAGACAGCTGAACTGAATATGGGGAACAAGAACAAGACCAAGGATGTCTTGATGGTAAAAGACGGAGGGGTGAAAAAGAAGAATGGGCAAGCTAGCACCAGTAAAGGAAAAGGACCAGTCCAGGCCATCCAGAGTGCACCCAAGAAAGGCAAGGGCAAGGGCAAGGGCAAGAAGGTTAAGCCAAACAAAGCTAGGACCGAGAATCGCTGCTTTATATGCAATGAGATCGGTCATTGGAGGCAAAACTGCCCTAAGCGTCATGAAGCAGGTATGTAAACCTCAGAAAATTTATGATTGCTTTGTTTTGACACTTCTTACTTGTTAGCTTACAAGTAAACTGACACCTAGAGCAAATGATTATTGCAGGAGGTCAGAAATGAAGTGAAGTGCCCAGAGGTTGCTGAGGATCAAAACACGAGATATTTTAAGTCAAGACATTTTTGAATTTGTAGTTTTAAAACAGTTTTTTTTTGGGGGTTTATGTTTTAAACAAGATTTGGATAATTATATTTCGATGGTTTTATTTTTCAAAAGTTGTTGTCTTGACAAATATCTGATTGTGCTTAGTGTTTGTATGATCCTAGTTGTTGATGCCTGTTATAATTACTTTAATGAGATTGAAGTAATTTGTATAAAAACTATCAAAACACACGAGATTCTATAGGAATGTGTTTTGAGAATAAAACATTTATGAATAATAGTTTTATGATCAAAAGGAAGAATTTAAGATATTAACTCAGATAGCGTTAATAACAGCATTTATAAACTAGAAAGATTCCAAGTTCTGGAATTAGGATTTGACCAAATCCAGTTAAGTTTTATAAAAGAAATTCTCAAGAATTAACTAATTAAGTTTGATCAAGTTTTATTCAAATGTTTTAAAAGGAGAATTTAGGATATTAACTCAGATAGCGTTAATAACAGTATTTATGAAACTAGAAGGATTCCAAGGTTTGGAATTAGGATTTAACCAAATCCAGTTGAGTTTCATAAAAGGGAAATTCTCGAAGTTCATTACTTGAAATTAGGATTGACTAATCAAAGTCTTGAATAAGTCAATAGTAAATTTTGAGTAATAGTTAGTTTTTATGCAAGCAAGTGGGAGCCCGATTATTCTCTATCTAGTCTAAGATAAAAGAATAAAAGACATAATTATTGATATATCTCGGAATTCATAAATCCAGGTAGGATAAGAATTCATAAGATATAATTTACCCTTTTAGTTAAAAGGATAAAAGTTTCAAGACCCATGAAACAAAGGTCGTAACTGACTTAAAAATCAATAATTAAAAGTGTTGGATTAAAATATATAGCATTCCAGTAGATTTGCCAGGATTGCAAATGGAATCGGATTTCAGGTAGAAATCATTCATCTACACAGCAACTAAGGAAAGTTGCAGTTTTACATATTCAGGAACTGGAAGTTAGTCCAGGTCTCCAAGTTCATGGAATATGATAAAAGTCTAGTTATTGTTCTTATAAGGTGTTTGCAGAACAATAATTAGCAGATACAAGTAGATCGTATGAACAGACTTGTGTTTTTGGTTATCACTTTGATTAAAATGGTAAACTTTAATCAAAGGGTTTAAACTAAAGATGGGTGATACTTTATTTTAGACCAGTATTTAACAAATGTTAAATAGATAAAATGAAAGTTGTTAGAAGAAAAGACATTCAATCTTGTTATTATTACAGCGTGTAATATGGACTATACAAGATTGATTTCTTTATCACTTTCACATTTTTGCATGTTTTTAATTAATCCAGGAATGAAACCAGTTTCCAGTCTTCATTCAAAAATCTGTCCGTGACAACTTATCATTGTGGGAGCATGATAAGGCGTTAAAGTCATTGTGAACTTTTAGGCGTTAAAGTCGGACGTGATCCGCGGTTGAGATTACTTCTTGGAAAAGGTCATAAGTAAATCTCACAGTGGTTGTCCCTATCACCTGAGGTATCTGATTTGATATCATGAGGACTACTGAATTCTTAGTGCACTCAACCGCTACGCCGTAACAGGGTAGCTATAAAAGGTGTAACTAGATTCAGCGGAAGCCGTGGTGTTAAAGGCAGATATGCAAGATGGGATTTGCACCTCTTCTCAGAAGAGAGATATTTCTGGGCCCATCTTGACTGACTAAGTATACTGATGAAGTGCATGGCCATGCCCAAACGAACTGATTAGTTCTTTGTCGTTTACCTATCAGTGAAAGTCAGATAATCAAGAGAACAGAATCTTGAGTACTTAGAGTTGACATTCTCCAAGCTCATACTCACAGATGAAATATCGCGTTGCAAAGGGAAAAGCCAAGATATACCCAATCAATGAACAGTAGTTTCATAGATACCAATTCCTCACGGAATGTTTATATCACCATATCTGGGTATAAGAGTTCTTGTAACCTGGTCAGCCTAAGTGCCTGTCTAGGGGCCTCCTTAGGTCCGTATAATCAAAGGTGGTATTGCCAACTTGCACAAGTGGGAGTCTGTTAGGAATTATGTGCAGAGTTGACAAACCAAGTGATTATACATCCAATGTTACAAGACACTTGAGGGTCACACCTGTGAGAACCTATAAGTCGAACAAGTTAGATGAAATCCCGAAATGGAGAGTTAGGATTTATGATAGTGTATTATAAATCTATTGGGTAATTTCAGTCAGAATTACCAAAGTTGGAGGGTTATTAATTAATTAGGATATTATATATTTATTAAGATAAATAAATATATAATAGTTAATTAATAAAGATTTTATATATTAGATAAATATATAAATCGTAATTATCGTATGCAAATTCTTTTCCAGCTAATTAAATAAGGAAAGGATTTGAGATAATTATTATAAGGAAACTGGATTCCTTACAAACTGTGTTTTTCCTCCATATAAATAAAGCCTATGGGTTAAGGAAAAACATTAAGCCTTTTCAGTTGAAAAATCAGTTTTCTGTCTCCCCTCCTCTCTCCCAAAAACCGGCGCACACAAACCCCCCCCTTTCGGGTCGTTTTTGTTGTTCGGATTTCACGGTTCTGCTAGAGGAACGTTCGTTGGTTGATTACGGGTGGACTAATTCTCAAGCATCCAGGTAAATTAATCTAACCTAATCCTTTAGGTTTAGAGCTACAAACGATTAAGATCATTAGGCTTTATGGGTTTTTTAGC
This sequence comes from Centaurea solstitialis, assembly GCA_030169165.1. NCBI lineage: Eukaryota > Viridiplantae > Streptophyta > Magnoliopsida > Asterales > Asteraceae > Centaurea > Centaurea solstitialis. The sequence goes on along the minus strand of CM058044.1, from coordinate 13,014,134 downwards.
TTTTATCGCTTCCGCATGATTGGATCAGAAACAGCGTGTTTCTGATCACGTGGGTTTCAACAGTTTGTATTAAACCTACGAGATATATCAAACCAGCGAGGTTTTGATAGATCTGAGATAATCCTCGGATTAGTTTGATCTAAGGATACCCACAAAAACCCAACATAACCCACATCCCATGGAAAGTGCAGAAAGAGGTTTGGGAGAGTAGGATCCAGGTTGTTGAAGTGTTTATCAAAAAACTAAGAATTATCTCTTGGGTGGGGAGTTCTTTAGAAAGGAAGAGATAATGTGGGAATAGAAGAAAAAGCAATGTTACTGTGAAGTCCGAAAGGAGAAAACGAGAGGAAGTGACGAAAGTCTAGCAAGAGGCAACAGGTTGAAGGGCTCGATTCAAGCTTGGTGCAAAAAGTTTTCGAGATTTAATCGTTGCTTTTTGGTAAGCAAATCTCACTCATTCTCATTTTCGTTTAGCTTTATTTGGAGTTGTGACCCTTTTAGGGGAAATTGGCCCTTATACCCAAAACCCTACCCCATCTTAACAGCCCATGCCCATGAAAAGGAGTTAAAGGGGAGTTAAAACGGACCTAGGGGAGTTAAAGAGAGTTGAGGGGAGTTAAAGGGGACTTTTAACGGACCTAGGGGAGTTAAGGGAGTTAAAACGCCCCTTAACGGACCTAAGGTCCGTTAAAACTCCCCTTTAACTACCCTTAACTCCCTTCCACTCCCCTTAACTCTCCTTAATTCCCCTAGGTCCGTTTTAATTCCCCTTTAACTCCTTTTCATGGGCATGGGCTGCTAAGATGGGGTAGGGTTTTGGGTATATGGGCCAATTCCCCTTTTTTTAGTTTAGCGATGGAGTAATGTTGAAAAAAGTCTAGATGATGCGTTGTAAGTGTTATAAAGTTACCGTTGAGAAGATACAACAAATGGAAAAGTGGTCGTGGCCATAGTTTCTTCCCTGTACAAATGTCGATCTTCTGTCCGGTATGGCCTCCACACTGTGGAGATCGAGTACAGATACGAGAACAGTTTGGACTCTAGAGTTGCCAAAATAATGATGAACATTAGTTGCTAATTTGACCTTGCTTGAAATAGACGAGCGTGACTGTGGTGATGGCCATAGGTAAGTGGTTCACGCTAGTTAAAAAATAGAAACAGAAGAGGAGGAGAGTGAGGGCCATGGACATGTGGCTTTTGATGGTTGTAGGACCTCTTGTGTTGTGAAGAATCAGAAAGACACTATCTTTAACTAGCTTTCTAGTTCAGTTTCCTTTATTTGTAAACACTTAACTTTGTTAGTGCCCCTGTTTGAGGTTTGGAACCTCGGGGGCCTTTATTGACATTTTGTGTAACTTCCTCTTACCTATAAAAGGTAAAGGATGATTAGGGTTTTATTGTTGGAAATACTTTACCATTTTTGGGCATTTTCTCCATTGTTGCTTTGAAGCTTTATATCATCATCTTGATTGTGATTTCCATCCTTTTCTCTTGGTTTATTGAATTTGTGGGTGTGATCAACACGACCGACGATGTGATCAACACGACCGACGATGGTCTGCACACCATCTCGAGTCTCCACAGTAGATGAAGCAAAGAACTGCTGAAGGTAGATCATGGGAATGTTGGCAGTGGCTTGCATCGCGTACGCCAGTGGATGCGCACGAAGGATCTCCAGTACCACCTCGTCCTGAGCAGTGAAGTTGGACAGGTCAACGTACCCGTTGTTTTGGTGGATGGGACGGATGTCAGATGGTGCAATGAGTGCCCGGTCAGCAACGTTGTTGACCGGGGAAGAAGGAGCAGGAGCGTTCGATTGACTGGCCATTTCTGTCACGTCACAAAAGGATCAGTTAAGTGTTTAGAAAGATGTTGCGTTAAAAAGACTATACCCTCGACAAGGCGCGAGTCGGAAAACCTCGAAAACTCAAAAATGAGTATTTCGTATTTTCCGAGTCGAAAAACGAGCAAACACACGAGGGGGTGTTTTCCGATTCGGAAAAGGTGATTTTCCGAATCGGGAAACTCCAACACTTAGAAAAATTTTGAGTTCTACAAAACACAAGTTTTCCGATTCGGAAAAGACACTTAGAACTAGTGGGTTTTCCGATTCGGAAAACATAGTTTTCCGATTCGGAAAATGTGTAAAACTTAGAAAAATTTGGCATGACTTGGTCTCAAACGAGATTCGGAAAACCTCGGAAACCCGTAAGGGTAATTCCATGTTTTCCGAATCGGAAAAACTTAGCTTGAAAAACGAGACACAAGTCGGATTCGGAAAACCTGATAATCCGATTCGGATTTATCTGGTTTTCCGAATCGGAAAACGCATAAGATTATTCATCGTTGAAGAATTCGGAAAACTTGAACATTCAAGTTTTCCGATTCGGAAAACCGGGACTGTTCGAGTTCCAAACTTAAAAACCGTTCACCAAACGTCGATCTAAGGCCCTAAACTATCAACATGCATCCTAAATCAGTTGATAACAAGTTTCTAATCAACAGATGATCGATTTAAAGCCCCGAAATCCCATTCCAAGAAGTTTGGGTTTCGGGTAAGTTTTGAAAAGTTTAGGCTTCGATCCGAACCTTAAAACGACAGATTTAGATGTTATAACAATATAAGGATTGATCGTAAACTTACCAGGAATCCGAAAACGTAATCTGATCGACGAACGGAGCAAAAACGAGTGCAAACGAATCGAGCGCGAGAGCGGTTATCGGGTGAGAGTTCAGAGAGAAAAAGTGAAAATTTGAATTTTTGTGAAAAGTAAATCTTGAAACTGGTATTTATATTTTTACCGAGTTACACTGTGTTTAGGTCAAAAACACTGTGTTTGGCTCTCCTGATGACTCTCTTAACCCGACTTTCACCTATTGGCAAAAACCACCCCTGGACTTGAAGTTTCAAGAAACTCACAAACTAGTCCCTGAACTTGTAGTTTTAAGAATTTTTCAAAACAGACCCTGGACTACAAGTTTCACTTAAAGTGCAAAACGAGTCCCTGAACTTGTAAGTTCAAGATATGTACTCTACCGCCCCCTGAACTTTCAAGTTCACAAAAAGATACAAGTTCAGCGCTCGACTCCCGAGAAAAGAGACTTACCTGGTATGTCTCGACAGGGTTTTGTGCGAGTTCTGATCTGAAGTAACCAGAAGTCGTTGTGAGGATCCACACCTACAAAGGAAAATATAAAATGGTATCCAAGGTGTTGTGGATCCGAGAACGTTAGTAAACTCACCAAACATTGAAAACAAGACTTAGTACTCCCCCTCGATTCATGCAATCTCTCAAGGACTATTGAAGACTCCCCCTACACTCATGCATGTATAAAATGAACTCCCGACTCCCCTAGACCTCAGGCAGGGAGGTCTAGCATTCCTAACTTGCTTAGGAGAAAGAAGTGACGTTTCTCGTCAAACGGCTTAGTGAACAAATCAGCAAGCTGATAGTCACTCTCAACAAAGTAAAGTTCAACATTACCTTTCTCGACGTGGTCTTTGATGAAATGATATCGGATATCGATATGCTTCGTCCGAGAATGTTGAACCGAATTTGCCGTGATCTGAATCGCACTTTTGGAGTCACAATAGATTGGAATCCGTTGCATGGTGTATCCGAAGTCGGCAAGTTGGGTTTTCATCCACAGAACTTGCGAGCAGCAGCAGGCGGCGGCAACATACTCAGCCTCTGCGGTGGATAAGGATACGCAATTCTGCTTCCGGGATGACCAACTCACCAGCTTGTCTCCGAGAAACTGGCAGGCACCAGATGTGCTTTTCCTATTGAGCTTACAACCTGCATGGTCTGAGTCTGTATATGCAATTAGTTCAAAACCAGAATCCTTTGGGTACCAAAGGCCAAAATCCGGTGTGCCCTTCAGATACCTAAGGATTCTTTTGACTGCAGACAGGTGTGAATCACGTGGATCACACTGAAAACGAGCGCAGACACCCGTGGAGAAAACAATATCTGGTCTACTAGCCGTGAGATATAAAAGAGAACCAATGATTGCCCGATAAGTCTTCTGGTCAACCGGTTTACCAGAAGTATCTGCATTAAGTTGAAAATTTCTAGGCATTGGTGTTGCCGCAGAGTTTGAACCACCGAAATCAAATCGTTTTAAAAGATCTTGAACATATTTGGCTTGACTTATGAAAATGCCATCAGGGTGTTGTCGAACTTGAAGTCCTAAAAAGAACGTCAACTCGCCCATCATGCTCATTTTAAATTGGGATTTCATGGTGTTCTCAAACTCTTGGCACATCTTAGGCTTCGTAGATGCAAAGATAATATCATCCACGTATATCTGAACTATAATTAAATCTTTACCTGACCTTTTGAGAAACAAAGTGGGATCGATTGTACCTTTCTTGTAGCCAACTCCTAGCAAGTAATCAGTGAGTGTTTCATACCATGCCCTAGGAGCTTGCTTGAGACCGTAAAGTGCCTTATCCAACACGTAGACGTGTTCTGGAAATCTGGGATCGACGAATCCTTCCGGTTGTTCAACGTACACCTCTTCTTGGAGAACTCCATTCAAGAAGGCACACTTGGCGTCCATTTGATACACCGTCATGTTCTTGTGAGCGGCATACGCAAGGAAGATTCGAATTGCCTCGATCCGAGCTACGGGCGCAAACGTCTCATCGTAGTCGATACCCTCTTGTTGGCGATAACACTTGGCGACCAATCGAGCCTTGTTCCGGATGATGAGATCGTTCTCGTCCTTCTTGTTACGGAATATCCACTTCAGGCCGATTATGGACTTTCCCCACGGTCTGGTTACCAAGCGCCAAACTTTGTTTCTCTCGAATTCCGCAAGATCTTCTTGCATCGCCAAGACCCAATCAGGATCGGTGAGAGCTTGGGAAACATCCGAAGGTTCGAAGTCACTAAGGAAACCTCCGAATAGAATCAGGTTTTCTATACTCTTTGCGGATCTCGTAGTCACAGGTTGTGAGGGACTCCCGATGATCTGGGAGGGGGGATGATCTTTTGTCCACTTGCGAGTGTGTGGGTGAGTGACATAAGCTTGTTGGTTGTTGGTGGCGTCGTTCTCATCGTGCACGGCAAAGACCTCTTGCTGGTTTCTACTTGATGACCCGGCCGCCAGAGTATGCTGCGGTGATGCCTCCAACCGGGGCTCACGCACTACCTGAGCATACGTTCTCTGAGCTGAACTGGGTGAAGGTAGTGGAGCTTCTTCCGGGATAGCTGCAAGAACAGGTTGTGGAGTCTGTTCTTGGACAGGTTCTGGTGAGGCTGATGATGAGATTTCAGGGGGGGAGACCGCAGTTGATTCTGGTGACACTGAGTTAGTAGATGTGCTTGAGGATGGCTCAGTGACGAATGCATCGGACGTCACGGAAGTAGAAGTTGACCCAGCATGAGCAGGAACTACAATCGGACCCGTGAGTGTGGGTAGATCATAATCTGCGAGGTCTAAGAAGTCTAAAGCAGAAAGGTTAGTGGAAGAATCTGTGCTCGGTGGTGCGGTGAACAGTTCAGGAAAAGCTGCATTTACATTACTTGAACTTGCCACAGAATAGGTCTCGGTTTCGGAAAAATCAACATTTGAGCTTTCCATGATGGTTCGGGTCCGTTTGTTGAAAACCCTATAAGCCTTAGAGTTATGTGAGTATCCGATGAAGATAGACTCATCAGTCATGTGTCTATATGCGCCGGAATCGAAGTACCACACATGACTGACCTGCAAGACAACTAAGCTTGTTTAGGGACCCATTGCCAAATGGGTTCCTGTGGGTTAGAAACAGATAAATCAGTCGGTGCAGTCCCCTTTTCGGATTTCTCCTTAGGCGGAGGGGACTTTACTGACGAAGAGGATTTTGCTTTTCCTCTTTTTCTTCCCCTTCTCTTTCGGGATTTGACATTAGAATTAGGAGCATAGAAAGAGTTAGACACACCATAACGCAGGAAATTATCAAACATAAAGCACATGTCATTGCGAAAAGTATTAAAAGCATCGTTCAAGTTGCGATTAGAATTAACAGACATGTTCGAATTCTTTCCTACACTAGGTGGAGCAAAGCCTAAACCCGCACGGCTAGGACTATGCTTCTTAGGGAAAGCAGAAAAAGAGTTGTTCCTCCCATGATGATCCTTTCTTGGTGGCTTCACATTCTGTCCACCATCTTTCCTCCTCGCATCTGCATGAAAAGCACGGTGTGAGTTAGAGGACGGCTTTGTGGGAATGGAGTTACCACCTTTTCCAGATGATGTTTTAGAAAACTTAGGTTTTGAGGAATTGAAAGGTTGATTGGGTTGTAACTGAGATGTCTCACCCACTTCAAAGGAACTTGAATGAAAGTCAAGACTTTTAATGGGCTTGACTGAGTTACGAGTATCGTTAGACTTTGAATGCTTTTTCTGGAGTCCTTTGGGTGCGTGAGGCTTAACTGACTTACCCTTGTCAGTACCTACACATTTTTCACCCTCAGGGTTACTTTTCTCAGAAATAGGAGCTCGTGACTCAGTAGGCTTCTCAGGTTTGACAACAACAGATTTTGGCTTCTTTGGAATAAAGCCTGAAGGATCATCATCCTCATCTAAAAACACCTTCATATCATATTCAATATTTGGATCTTGGACAGTCTTGGGTTCGGCTATCCTATGGTGTGAATTAGGGGGTTCATCATCATCTGAGATTATGGAGTAATAGTCCTCAGTGTCTAAGACAGGTTTGGGTTGGGGAGTGACTATCGGATGGTTAAGGATTGGAGCAGTCTTATCATTAACTGAGCCTGAAAAGTAGAGATTTTCAAGATTCATTACTTTTCTTTTCAAAATGGAGTTTGACACCCGTTGGTTGGTTAAAGATTGGCGATACATTATCCTTTCATCATGATCAAGTTCTTTTAAAAGTTCAAAGTGGATATCTAGGATAACGTATCGAGCCTGAAGATCCGCAACCTTGTTTTGAAAATTAGTGAAAGCTGAGGATGCGGTCTCACACTCTGAAGAAAGCCTAATTCTCTCAGCGTTGGCCTCGAGCAAGTCTTTTTCCAGATTGCGTACCAACGTGTCTTTTCTCCGAAACAATAACTTTCAGATTCAAGATCTGATGTTGACATGCATCCAAATCCATGGCTTTTAACCTAAGAGCAAACACTTCCTTTTCTAGCCTATCTAAGTTGGGACACTTAGTTGCGGAAGTATCCTCGGGTGGGATAACTAAGGTCTCCTCTGAAAATTCCATCTCCCTAGAATCATAGCTTGAGTTAAGGTCATTATAGTTGATGGGAGGCATTGCTACTCTAGGGGTTCTGGCCTTGATGCCATCCCAAGTGGGTTTGGAGTTGGTCGGATCACTAGCCGGAACAAAAATTGGTCTATTCGGAGGTGGGCTAGTGGGAGGACTGCTAGAGGTACTGTTCGTTGGACTGATGGTTCTAGTTATGGTCTCACCGTTTATGACTTCGGTGTATGTGACAGTCTGCCTAACAAATTCCTCGGTCACATGTCCTCCTACAAGTGCAGGTTTGGGCTTGGAGACTGCCATATCCTCAAAATTGTACAGATGAGAAGGTGCTTTATCTAAAACATGGTTTTCAGACAGTCCTAGGCCGGGTTTAGCTTTGTAAAAAGGATTTCTCTTGGCATGCTGAGTGAGGATACTTAAAGTCTGTTCAGATTGTCCTCTTTTGAAATTGTTGTCCTCAAGCTCTTAAATTTTTGAAAACAACCGAGTTCTCTCTTCCGAAAGTAACTAGAATTTTATGTTGAGCTCCCCATGATTACTGTTAAGTTCCTCATGGGCTTGTTGAAGACAACTGAGTTTGTTAGCTAAATTGGACTCTCTAATTCCAGACTCAAGTGTTTCACGGTTATAGACTATGGTCAATTCCTCGAGAGAGTCTTTGTAAATTGCACTGTCGATTCTAAATTTCGTGACGAGAGTCCTCTCCGATTGGAGACATCTCTCTAATTCACAAATTTTAGACTCCAACATTGCCACAGTATCAGTTATATCTGGGATAGAGGATACCTCAGACGGATCTATATCTTGATAAGTGCTCGGTCCAACGGCTTCCGATCCCTCGAAGTCAGCCATCAAGCAAAGACCCTTCACCAAATGATCCTCCTCGTTTGAACTCTCCTCTTCACAAACCCAGTTCTCTTCATCTACCAGCAAGGCCACCCCTTTTTCTTTCTTCCTCATCAGTGAAGCCTTCCTCTCAAAGTACGCGGCATCCTTGTACTTGACGGAGCAATCTCGAGCGTAGTGTCCCAGCTTACCGCACTTGTAACAAGTGGTAGTGGGACTTGCGGTTTGTTGAGGAGCGGGGTTCTGGGTTATGGGACCCTTGGGATGATTTTCTCGTTGAATTCCTTGATCAGTTTGAATCGGTTGATCTTCCCTCTGAACTTGCCTGGAACTGTTTCCCGTGGAATCGCCTCCATTGTAGTTGCTTTTCCCGTGATCCATTCTCTCATCTTGCCTTCGATCACCTCTGTTCTGCTCATACCCATATCCTGGCCCTTGATCTAGCCTTCCACTCTCATGTCTTCCTCCATACCCAATCTCATATCCCTGACGATCAATATACCCAGATTCAGGAGTGTATTGCCTCATGCTGTTCCGGTAGTTGATGTCTGAGACTTGTCATCTCCAATCTCCTTGACTACTTTGGCCTCCTTGATAGTCAAGATACGTGTTGTCTCGTCTGGGCTGATCTCTGTATCTGCCTTGATCTTCTCTCAACCTTCCCTGGTTGTTCCGATAACCTCCTTGATCGTAAGCCTGTATTCCCCCTTGCTGATAGCTTCCTCTCCCTTGATTTCCGTATTGACCTCTCTCAGGCTGATAATGACCTCCTCTACCTTGCCCCATTCTTCCTCCACTGGGAAAACCGGATCCTCGTGCTCGGTTGTATCCACGATTAGCGTTCAGTCGTTGTACACTGTGTGAGATGAGGGCAAGGGACTCATTCACATGGAAGAGTTCTTCATCTGAGATGGAAATAATCACCGGTTCATCGGGATGTTGTACGCTTGTTCCATAGTTCGGGTTGAACTCTTGACTGTATTCTTCTGGATAGTACTGGGGAGAGACGTTGTTACATGGCATTGGTTGGACGGGAGCAGTGCTTGGTCCTCCGAAGGGCACGGCCGACAATGCCAGAGGATCGACTGCTTTCTTGGAGCGTCCACCGGTGATGAATTCTTCGTGTTGAACCATCATGCTAAATAAGTCATGCAGACCCATTGCTCCCAGATTCCGGCTCAACTGAATGTTGATAGCCATATTTTGCCATTCCTGAGTGAGATTCTTCAAGAACTTAACGTTCACCTCATACTTTGATTTCTCAACCCCGAGCCGTCTCAAGTCGTTGACGAAGGCATTCAGTCTTTGATAAGACTCAGTGAGGGATTCGTTTTCCCTAGCCTTGAAGCCTTCATAGGCATTGAGTGCGCTTTCCTTCTGACTCTCCACAGCGGTATCTCCTCCCTGCATCTGTTGTTCGATTTCCAACCAAACGTCTCGTGCGTTGGTCAGACTGTCCACTCTCGCATACATGTCGTTTGGAAGAGCCATGATCAGCAGGGTTAGTGCACGCTTGTCGATGAGGTGTCGGGCTCTTTGTTCTGGGTTGAACATCTCAACAGGCTTCTCGACCACGTATGCCGGAAGTTCGGGACAAGTATCTGTTTTAGGGACTGCGGCAACGGTGACGGTCGGTCGGATAGGCCCTTCTCGGATGGACTTCATCAGGTTTTCATCCAGCAGATCTAGAAAGTGGATCATTCTGCGTCTCCATTGTTGGTACTCGCCCATCACCAGGACGGGAGGACGAGTCTCGGATCCGATTCCGAGGATTTCCTTCGACATTTCTCTCTAACAGATAAGACCTCCTTAAATGACTCACTTGGATTTAAAAAGAAAAAGGTTTTAAAAAAAAACAGATATTTTGAGCGCCTCGGGACACAGATAGCGTTGAGATTTAAAAATTTTTGAAAAGCAGCTATGTGTCGGATTCGAGGAACAATTTTGCAAGAGTTCCGGCTCGAAGAGGCGAAATCCGATCTGGAAACTGATGTTTTCCGAATCGGATTTGGCTCAAAATGCAGGGTGCGGAAAAGACTCTTTCCCGATTCGGAAAAAGCTATTTTCCGATTCGGAAAAGGTGGAGTTCGGAAAATGCAAACAAGACTCGGAGAATGATATTTTCAGGAGCAAAACCCCAAATCAGAGGCCTGTTTTCCGATTCGGAAAATGATATTTCCGATTCGGAAAAGAGGAGTTTTCCGATTCGGAGTATAGTACAATTTCCGAGTCGGAAAATTTGAACTGAAATTTCAGCTCTCGTTTTCCGATTCGGAAAACCTGCACAGGAACTCCGAAAATCACTCAAAAACACCAAAAATCACTTAAAAGATAAGTGATAATACCCCCAATTTGTAGGAAAAACACTAGAAAACAGTGGGGAATCACTTATCACTTATAAAACCCTTTTTAAAACTACTTTTTGGATCAAAAACCCAAAAAGTTTTGAAAACCCAAAGTTTTTAAAAACTTCAAAAACCTTTTGAAAACAAAACACAAAGCCAAGGAATCAACAAGGTATGGCTCTGATACCAATTGTTGTCCCACAAATTCAATAAAACCAAGAGAAAAGGATGGAAATCACAATCAAGATGATGATATAAAGCTTCAAAGCAACAATGGAGAAAATGCCCAAAATGGTAAAAGTATTTCCAACATTAAAACCCTAATCATCCTTTACCTTTTATAGGTAAGAGAAAGTTACACAAAATGTCAATAAAGGCCCCCGAGGTTCCAAACCTCAAACATGGGCACTAACAAAGTTAAGTGTTTACAAATAAAGGAAACTGAACTAGAAAGCTAGTTAAAGATAGTGTCTTTCTGATTCTTCACAACACAAGAGGTCCTACAATGGTCAAATGCAAAGCATTTTTATAAGACCATCCTCAATGGTTTTACTTGGTGCCACCATCACCAGCTGCAACGTCAGCGCCACATCAGCTTTTCAGTATCTTACCAACACCTTACCAATCCTTACCATTTCATCCTCAATGGTTTTGACTCTTATACCTTAAACATTTTAATTTTTTTAAATACTAAAATATATAATTAAAACAGTTATTTTTAATACTATTAAACTTTTTAAATAACAATATATTAAAACTAAAAAACTTACATTAAGACGGGAAAAAATTACGTTAAAATTAAAAATAATTTTTTCTAAAAAAATCTAGCTACTCGAGAGGATCTCATCCGTATTTTTGGCGTAGCTCCTCCTTTGCTCGCAACACCGTCGTCAAATCCCCTCCTGTAAGATGATCGTGCGGTTGAATGTAGAAGGCGAGGTCCGTACTCTTTTTACTAGCCGTTTTAATATATGCAGTGGTTCTAGTTTGACCATATAATTAATATAAAGAATCATTTGATGATGGTAATTAATATTTAAGAGTATGAATTGGACGGTTTTAAAGATTGCCAATTATGTGTACGTAGCTAAGGTAGATCGTGGTTTTTGTTGAAACCTTTTTATGACATATTCAGTTTGTAATTATTTAGCATAACCTTGGAACCTTGATTATTTGTTAGGTGTTTGGTTCATCCCTGGCTCCCACTAATGACTCATAACTCTACTTTCAGCGGATCAAGTGAGTTTTCATGACTCATTTTTTAGGGGGGTGGGGCGGGGGATACACAACTACCTAGTTTGTTAGAGATTAATGTACAGTTTATTTATTCAATCATTTAGCCGTTGGGATTTATATATGGTTATTGTTGTTTTATATATTACTTACATGGTATAATCGTTAGTATACATTACAGACTGAATTAAACAGTGGTGCTCAGAACCGATTACCCGATTGGTAACATTTAAAATTAGCATGTCAGTAAAGATCTAGTACTTAAAATCTGTTTATTCGGTTGGGACTAGTTATGTTGTTTAGTTCGGTATTAGTACCGTTAGGCATTCGTTTATTGCAAGCAGTAGCAATTTACAGTTTACTGGTTATCTGTGATTTACTTGGTATTTGGCTGTTTTAGATTTGTTTATATGCACGACTATAATTAATTGTTGTTCTAGTACTTCATGAACTCACTTTGCTTTTTAAGCTAACCTGTATTGTGTATGTCAAGAGGCACACATGGAGGATTTAGCAAAGGAAATAACATGCATAGTTCGTTAGCTTGTTTCTTTTTAGTTTGTTTTTATATAATTTGATAGTATAACAAATAGTTTGGTATGGGACAGACTTATTAGAAAACTTTTGTTTCAGTTTGGAGATTTTCGTTGCTAGTCTTATTGGGTGTAAAGCTTTTTGAATCTCAGTCTTGTAAATCTTTTATGATCGAATTATTTAGATTCAATTTATTTTAGAACTGTAACGCCCCGTTTTCTAAAGTTAAGTTTTAACTTAGTTGTCAGGATTAAGTTAAATTGGTGTCTTAATTGTAAAATTTCAGGTTCGGGGACCCTAGGTGTCATTGTAGAAAGTTGGAGGTCATGTATGTCATGTATATAAGTGACTTGAAGGCCCAAAATCCCTTTTCTTTGATCAGTTATCGATTTTGAGAGAGAGGTTGGAAGCCTTGGCGATTTTTGGGTTCAAATTGCAAGGGAAGGATTATTCAATTGAGCTTAGCAAGTAACAATCATTGTTGTTGGTGTTTGTGGCTTAAGGTAGTCCTTGTTTACGTTTTGTAATTGTCTTGTTGGTAGCTAATTCAAGGGTTAGGGTTTTTATGGTTTGTGATGAAATTGGTGATCTTTGGATCACCATTTGGATGTAATATGATGTCATAAGGATTATAGGTTGTTAGTATATGCTTGGGGTTGAATCTATATGGTTCAATTTGGTTATTTTGGTGTAGAAATCGAGTTTGGAGGTGAAAATCCCGTTTTTGGTTTGATGACCCACGGGGTAAGTCGTGCAGGTAGCATCGACGGGTCACCCACGGGTAACCAGTCGCCGGCTACCCGCCGTTGCCGCTGTTCCCAAAATGCAAGTTTTGCATTCGGGTTCGGTTTGGGGTTTTCATTCATGGTTTCTCTTAGGGAAGTTAAATAATAGTAATTGGTAGAAATTGGGAGCCATTGAGATAGATATACTATGTCTATGGCTTAAGGGTACGAGTACGGTTTAGTGTTTAAGTTGTTAAGTTGTTTATAAGAATGTTATGTGTATGAATAGGTGCTTGAACCCCTACGTGTGGCTCTTATATCAGGTGTTTGTGATTTTCAGACTCTACTGTCAGGTGAGTACATTAATTTGCGCTTAATATTGCTATGCTTTGTGATCATGTGGTTATTTGTTGTGTTGTAAACTGGCATGTAATGTTATGATAATACCTATGGCGGTGTTTCACTCCTAGGGAAGATGTGGTATTTATATTCATAATGAAAGATGAGTTCACATTTGAACTTGACTTATATATATATATATATATATATATATAGGGGTCGTATCCGTTACAAATCGTATAGTTTGTACAAACTATATAAACCAATCTCCACCGTACATGTACATGATCAATGGTGTGGATTAATTCAGTTCCTAGATTTTCTCTCAACTACATTTCAAAATCACCTAAAAGTTAGGAGATAAATAAAATCAATGGTTAAAAAAACAAAATCAATGGCTAAGATTATGTTTGTAGAGTTTGTACAATCTATATGGTTTGCAACGGATACTTCCCCTATATATATATATATATATATATATATATATAGAGAGAGAGAGAGAGAGAGAGAGAGAGAAAGATAGAGGTTCAAACGAGAACAACTTTTTACGAGAACGCGGAGAGCTTTTTATGTGCAAAATCATGTATGATTCAGCACTTAATGGAAAAAAATCGATTTTTCGCAACTTAAGTTGCAGGTAAGTATTCAGAATCATATGTAATTTTGTACGTGAATCATATGTGATTTTGTACGTGGTTTTTTTATGTGAATCATATATGATTTTGTAGATCAAAAAGGTTTCTTGCATTCGCGTAAAAAGTTAGCGTTCTCGTATGAACCCCTCTCTCTCTCTTTATATATATATATATATATATATATATATAGAAAAAGGTTCAAATAATAATGCTAACTATTTACGAGAACATTAGGAGCTTTGTCAATGCACAAAATCAAATGTGATCTTGCACTAACGTAAAAAATGAGACGCTGACGACTTTGGACGCGACTTAAAGTTGCTAGCAAATTCGCGTGAATCATATGTGATTTTGTACGTGAATCATATGTGATTTTGTACGTTAATCATATTTGATTTTGTACATAAAAAAAGCACTTCGCATTCTCGTATGAATCCGCCCCCCTCTCTCTCTATATATATATACATACATATATATAGGTGTATTTTTTTATTAACCTTATAATGGTTGTAGACCATATAAACCAATATTTATAAAAATAATGAATGTTCATCTGTTTATAAAAAAATATTAGATTAGAGGTTATTAACTATAAACGTTTTATATATAAAAATTAAAGATAATCAACATATTTATGAAATTAAACATTTGCTAGATTTAATGAACGATTAAGATTGATTGAAAAAATTTATGAAGTTTACCACCTCTTTATATAATTCATCAAGTGTATGTCATGTGTCATACCGTTTATGAAACTTTCAATGAGATATGTTTAAACTTTAAAGTAAATGCAAATAAACACAAACACCAAAGTTTTTATTCCAGTTATGCTAAACACTCAAATAACATCAAATGGTACACGTGCAAGGAATACCAAGGTTACTCAATGACAAAAGGCAACTCTTATCCGTGAACAATTTATTCGTAGCATACTAGCAAGGACTTATGCCATCCTAACTTCCATATCTGTGTTTGCATGATATCATCTTCATGGTACAATATATCCTGCAATAAACAAAATTTAAATAAATAAGCATATGTTATATGTATGCAAACTGATATAAGAAAACCGTGAGTCGTCGCTAAAAATTCTTAACTAAGGCGTCGTTTATTTTTAATAGGTCTGAAATCTGAAGTCTGAAGTCTGATTTCACATCTAAATAATAAGAGGTGAATGGTGTACTTCTTAAATTTAAGAGGACGATAAGAAGTTTTCAAACTTTTTCTTAAAAATAAAACAAAAGGTTTTATGTTTACAAACCTTTTAATTTTCAAACTTAAGGGTGCTTTTGGTTGTGGAAAACTGTTTTCGTTTTGCTAGAAAATGTTTTCAGAAATGGAGTGGAGTTTTCATTTATGGTTTTTTATGAAAAATTTAGATAAAGTGTTTGGTTCAATAGTGGAGTTTTCATTTTCTATTTTAGAAAATTAGAAAACGCATTTTCTAAAATTTTATTTTCCTAGAAAGTTTTTCTTGGTAAACTCGAAAGTTTTCCACAACCAAACACACCCTAAGAGGTTTTAGGAGGTATTTTAAAAAAAAAAAAAAAAACCCCTAAATATAATATTTATAATTTGTGTACTTACTCCCACACTTCTTTCCAACTGGCCTACGTTTGATGTTACAACGCTTAGGAATGCTTATTGCGACTGCAGGTTTAATACCAGCCTTTTGAGCCAATGGTGAAAGCAAGACAGCGCAGAGACATTTCGGAGCAGTGTTGATTAAAGCATTAACTTTCGTACAACACATAGGTGGTACCTTAGCCCTGGCGTTCCCACCAGCGCCCAAACACGGGCTTAGGCTAAGGGCGGCAGAGCGAATGGGTGTTTTGCCGCACTCGCCTGCAGCACCGACTTCAGTGAGGAAAGTTTGGGTAGCCAACAAATACACAATCAATAGTGTTGCAAAGCCAAAGCATGACTTGGTTGCCATTAGGGATCTAGTAGGTTGCTATCTTTGGTTGAAAAATGTGGAGTTTTATTGGTGCATTTAAATAGAGAAATTAACAAAGAGGTGTGAAAAGAGAATGTGAGTGGAGTGGGTGAGGGATAGTACGTGTAGGGTGTATGTGGTTGAGTTGCATTTTGAGTACATGATTATATGAAAATGTAATGATTTTGTGATGTTGGTGGTGCATAACGTTTAGGTGACATAAGATATGCTACTTAATTTAGTCCCTTTTTCTATTTTGGAAAGAACGATAATAATTATAAAACAAAATTTGTATCGACATAAAAACCTCTTCCAAGGGAGTTAACGTAAGAGCATCGTTTGAGGGAGGCAACAAGTTGAACCTTAAACATGTCTTGTATCTGTAAAGAAATTGTCTTACCCTTTATTAACTGAACAGAAAAGGAAATAATATTTTTTAACAATTTTTTATAACAATTTTGTAATAGATACTTTTATTAATTTTTCTGACACTATTGAAAAAATCTATAACTTTATCTTTATAAACATATATATAAATAAATATAAATAGGGTAAATAAAGAGAGTTAAGGTGCCACCATGCAAGTTGACTATTTTCTAACGGTGAATTGTAGTTAAATTTTAAATAACACACGTTGATTAGACAAATGGTATATCAATTGAAGAGTTGAGTATATAAAGGATAAGGAGAAGCATTTGAAACTAAAAAAGTCATTTGGCCACACATATCATTTTTGATACCTAACTTTTAATAAATAATAGTTATATTTCAATAAACATTGAAAACAAAAGTGATACATCAATCTTGATCTTTATATATATAAAAAATAACAATCAAATAAAGTTGAGGTGGCATCATGTAAATTGAGTATTTCCAATTGGCGGATTGTTGTTAAATTTTGAGTTTTGCACATTGAAAAGTTATATCTATACCACTTTATAAAAGTTCAAAAAACCCCAACAAAGTATCTCATTTTGAATGGTTAGGTCCTTAAACAATTTTTTTTAATAAAAAAGCCATTAGACTTTCTTATTTTGATTGATTAACTCACTGAACTATTCTTTGAATGAAAAAAACCATTAAACATTGTCATTTTGATTAAATAAGTCCTCAACATTTTTTCCAATAAAAAAATCATTGAATTTTTAGAAATTTGCTACTTATATTCATTTAACCTAAACTAATATAGTTATATTTTACCGTCAAAACCTTTTTATTCGGTTAAAACTAAGTTTTTTAATTTTATTAAAAAGGGGCAAGTAACCAATTTTTGAAAGTTTATTTATTGAAAATAAATTGTTCAAGTACTTAATCATTCAAAATGAGAATGTTTAACGATTTTTTCATTCGAAAGAACAATTCAGTGACTTAATCATTCAACATAAGAAAGTTAATGGTTTTTTTGTTCAAAAAAATAGTTTAGGAACTTAACTATTCAAAATGGGATAGTTTGTTGGGTTTTTTTTTTTTAAGTTTTCCCAACACTTTACCCCTAAACTCTTAAAACCAACTTTTATTGCACAAGGTACTTTTATTGATCTTGGTTTTGAAAGATTTTTCGAATTCTGTTGTTTGGGTTTTGAACGATTTCACCCCATTCAATTCTTTTGGAGGATGAATCTATGTATTTTTATTTAATATTTGGTTTTTGTGTTGTATGAAATTAATATGTGAAATTAATTAGGAGTTGTGGTTGAAAAGTGAATTTAATGATTGTTGTTTCAAGAGAGTGTTTGGATGGGAAGATGCAACTTTTAAACCATCTTCAACATATTAGAGGGTATAAGGAATGAAGGCAAGCTTTTGACCTACTCAATCAGTTCATACAATTTCTTATATAAATGCATGAATACATCAAGTATGTTATATGTACATGTTTTCTTCAAGTGCATTAGCTTATTTGCAAATATTGTTATCCAACTTGAGACTCCTAAAAACCATCATGAATCTTTTTGCGTCCTCTTTGTGTTTGTGCTTAGTTTTATGCTTTGTATAATAACTGTTGCAAAGCAGGGGGGACGGACACATTAATCTTGGAATTTGGCCTAAGTTGTGGTTTTGGTGGGCCTTCTTCTGATTCAGTTTTGAAATTGAAATATTTAGATGTAAAACATTTTGATTTTGCATGGAATTTAGGTTCATAGATTATCTTCATGTGAAACATTGGGAGTTGTTTATTATATGGTGGCATAACTTCAAGAGCTATCAGTGTGCCTATTTGTTAATAGGAAAAAAAATGCCTTGTTGCTTTAAGTTTATTTCTTTTTATGTTGATATCTTTATAACTTTATTCCATTTGTTTTGTTTGGTGTGGAATTTGTGATCCAGTAAAAAAGACTAGTTGGAAGAAATGTATGTTGGCTGCAATGCCAACTTACTTTTGATGGTATATTGATCTTTTTCTAAGTGAATAAGATTTCACAGGACAACCTCACATATATCTCTTAAATTTTTTCTACTCAATCAGTACTTTTACTAACCTTGCATCAACTTGTTCTATATGACAAGTCTGAGGACCAGGTCATTGCGTTCACGGAGAAAGCAATGATTCATATATGGAAGCAATCTGCAATTTTTGATGATAAGTTTGAGTAAATCCTCTGATGATGGATGGTTTAAATTATCTTTCCTTCAAAAGTAGGCTGGATGTTTTAACCCACTTTTGATGCATGTTTTAACCATTGGTATATATATATGTATATGTATAGAGGAAAGTTCAAATGTGAACCACTTTTTGATTGTGAACATGAGAACGAATCTCAACCACTCATCCGGTCAACAAAGGCGGCCTTGTCCGGTCCCCCGTGATCACGTCCATCGTACGTAACCGCGAGATGTGTGGCTGAGATTTGTCCTCACGGTTCACAATGAAAAAGTGGTTCACATTTGAACCCACCCCTATGTGTATGTGTATATTATATATATATATATATATATGTTTACACAATACTTGCAAAATTTAACGTTAATGTTCTGCATGAATATTATCTGAGATTTAGGGGTTTTTTGCTGCAGAAAAACAAAGGCCGGAGAGGATGAAAATGTACGAATTTGGGGCCTAATTTGCTGTGAAAAAACGAACACTGGAGCCCACAGGGGGACGAAAACACACGAATTTGGGCTGCAGAAAAACGAAGGCCAGAGGGGGAAGTAACACACGAATTTGGGGGCTATTTTGCTGCAGAAAAACAAAGGCTAGGGAACCAAAATTCCTCAAATTTGGGGCTATTTTGCTGCAGAAAAAGTGAAAAACAAAAGCCAGAGGGGACGAAACAAAGGGTTGTTGGGAATAGTTTTGACAGCAACAAGGAGAGAGGATTCAACATGTGATTTAAGTTGATTTTCTCATTAGTTCTCATGAGTTTTAATTTGGTAGATATACTTGTTAATTTTAAATTTTAGGCACTGAAATAATGTTTAGTTGGTTGCGTTATCGTTGGCTTTGAAAGCATTGGATTGAGTTTTTGATAAATAGTTAGTATATATGGAATTTATTGATTGATGAGATTTGATTTTGTATAAGTTGAAAGTAATCTCGAGTTGAGTGGAACTGTGGAAGTCACATTCATCACTAGAGAGTTGTATATCAGATTTTAGATGTTTGATAGTTTACCAAAAACAATAGTCTTTAAGATTCGGATTTCGAATTCAGCACTTCTTAAAAAAAAACGTTACCATAATCTTATGAATAAAAAAAATCTTTTGTTTATATACATATGGACAGATAGAGACACAAATGGCCATAAACATAATGTAGTTGATGGCTTTGAGGCTCCTTTCGGTCAGGGAATTTTGCATGTAAACTTTGTATAATTTTATTTTTGTTAAATGAATTTGTATATTTATCAACCTATGATCAAGTCACATTAACTCACTGAAGAAATATGTTAAGGACAAATCTTTTTACCCAGTAATAGTTAAGCAAAGAACACTCACTAAGAGTCTTAATCAGTAAGTAAGAAGGACAACTCTTACCACAATTAACATTTATCAAGTAAATTGTTGTATTCCATTTTGTTTTGGTGGACTAAACTGTTACTTGATAAGTAAGAGAGAGTGTTTATAAGCACTTACTCACTAAGATTCTTAATCAAATTACCCCTAAGCAAAACCCCTAAAGCTTTAAAATTTCTTATATTTACGGCTTTCGTCGCATTGTGCAAGTAAACTACTAGTATCAATAGAAGGGTTGAGTATATAATTGATGAAGAGAAGCTTTTGAAAACTAAAAGAGTCATTTGGCTACACATGTCATTATCAACTCCTATTTTTTAACAAATAATTATTATTTTCAATAAAAATCTTTCATTTGGCTTAGAGTTGAGATAAAACCATGTAAATTAAGTATTTCCTAATGGTGGATTATAGTTAAAGCTTGAGTATCCTATATTAACTAGTATTGTACCCGTCCGTAGGCCGGGTATTCAACATGTTTTAATCTAGATTCACTCATTCGATATTTCCATTTTAACCTTCTGTAAACTTTATGTGTGAATGGAATGTAGTTTTTGCTAAATTTTAAGAGTCAATGAATTAGTTTGCTATAAATTGTTTTTTAGTGTTTGACAATATAAGTGGAGAGGGGGGTAACTTATCAATCAAGGTTATTTATACATGTAAAATACCAAAAAACTGATAAATTTTTGTACATCAAAATAAGATAATAAGTTAAAGGAGAATAACTTATCATAAACTCCTCATTACATGTGCCAAACAACTATAAACAGTTCTTTTTTCTTTCCATCCAAACACAAAAAACTTCTTATTACCAATACTACACCGCAATAAGGTGATAAACACTTTAAATAAGTAATCCCAAACACCCTCTTATAAAAAAAAATATTCACTACCGGTACCAAAAAAGTATAGGCACTTTCTTTTTAATTTATTTTTCCATACCACACAAAAATAAATAGCACTTTAAATTAGCAAATCCCAAACACCCCCTATGACGAAATTCTAAACAATATCAACTCACTTCCCCCTATGCTGCAATGGATTTGTCGGTGGCGTTGTTTCAAAGACCGATTTAGCCCATTTTTGGTATGCTTTTGTTGACCGCACCTCTCCTGCAAGTGAACAATTACATGACTCAATTTCTGAAATATAGATTCCAAATGAGATATTGGTTATTGCAATCAATCATCTAACCACAAGACTTATGTTTTCTGAACTTGTAGCTACCGAACCAAGTCTACAATATGTGAATTATGAAAAACAATTTACAAAACTCAAATATTAGAAAAAGGTATAACTAATTAGATCTAAGAAACATAAAGTTTCACCTTTTTGGGCGCTAAACTTAGGAAACCACAAACTCTAGCCGCTACTCCAATGCAACTCTGCGAGCTTAAAAGAGGGAGATATTTTGTTCCTATCATGGGTGGAAGAAGTTAGGGCGCTTTGAAAGAGAGAATGATAGAAATTAGAATAATATATACAAATGGAAGTGAACATTAAGCTTAAACTATACAAGTACAACTGTACAAGTGAACATCAATAACTTGGAGCAACATATACAAAATGCATAATGATGAATGCTTCGGTTGAGATGTGATGTTACACAGTAGGCATCAAAATGCTAGAGCAATATATGTATGCCTATAATCATCAAAACGATAAAATGAAACCTTCACTTAAGTAAATTGAGCCCAGGTGCTAATTAGTTTCGGTCCATCTTTTTCGCAATTTGTTTCTTTCGAATTTGTTTCCATATAAGCCCGACCAAGAAACCGGAATGCCCATCATGAATTTATGAAATATAGCAAAAACTAAAAATAACATAAGGAAAAAATTCTTCTTCTAGACAAATAACGAAAGTAAAATAAACCATGTTTAGCAACTCTATGTCAAGTTTGAATGAATACCATAGTTGGAGACGAAGTCCTTGATTACACATAATGCAAACTTATTTAGTTAACACGTTCATTGCAAAAGAAAAAAGGTTTTGTTGCTTACAATACAGGTTTGCCCAAATATGTTTAATAGTCTGGCTTTAAGACTTGAATCGTAAGTATGGTTCCTGCAAAAAAAAAAAAAAAAAAAAGACAATGCAAACAATTAGATGTGTCCAAGTTTCAAGCTTAACATGTAGTATCCACGACATTATCTAATTCTATAATTACGTTCCTACTTGTATACGGTGAGTGGGTGATTTGGTAAAAGGTGTAATAACCATACAGATAAATAATGATCCCAAAGAGGCAAATAATTTGACAAAGTTGTGTTGTCTTGTTTTTCATTCTTAGAAGCAGTACAAAAGAAACCACCATGAAGCAATGCCTAAACATAAGAAGACATAACCGACTGTTGTCTTAACAGATTCTGACCTTTGTAAAGTTGCAGGGTTTGCTCCATTCCTACAAAACCAATCGAGAAAACAAAGGGAGATAGTATATCATGCATTATTATTTGTTTTAAAGACCTTATAACTAAAAGCTTGACATAAAAAATCACAAATAATACCATATTCTTATAGATGCAATTAAAAGCAGATTCAAAAAACGAAAAAGAGAAGAATAAGAATGGACAAATCTAAACTAAAAAAAGTAGTAGACATGATGGGTTATATATGTTGATGATGATTTCGATAAATTTTGAGTAAAAATTCGATGTGGCAGTTGCACCAATTGGATTGATTTGAATTATAACATCAAAGATTATGTTATGTATCACAAATGCATCTTTAAATCCCCTGTTGCTGACAATTGAAATGGGCTGAGTTAATGCAAGTTTGAGAGTTTGTAGTACCACTCCAGCAAATAGGTGGCCCTGAAAATAGTTTTGTAAAAGGAAAAAAGGACAAATACAGGAAAAAAAGTCATGCTATAGAAACCTTGTTCTCATGGGAAGCCCAAATATGGAGCAGCATCAATCTACACTGCACACTCAACATACAGCTTTGTCTTTTTTGTCCTAAACAATGCCGCCTATATCATCTGCATATATTCAAGAAAGACTTGTTGACATACAAATACTTGTTTGGTTGGTGTGTGTTTGTGTGGGTAGATTTTGGTGCTCAAATTGAAGTGCATCAACATAAGTTAATTATTCAAAACTTATTTTTCTTGCCATAATGAAAACATAACAGAATGAAACAAAATGATCAAAATTTCTTGCATCAATTCAAATTTAAGACAGTAGACATTAGAAAATAACTCCATTGCATGACAAATAACTCATTAGATAATAAATATACCATCATTCATTCACAAATACAAAAATAATAATTAAGGGGATATGAGATCATACCCTTAAATTAAGGATGGCGTTTAAACCATTGGTTCTTTGAATTGGAACTAAACTAAAGAAACAGTAAACTACATCAAATTCAAAGTTATTCACCTGGATAAGAGGAATTAGTTGAAGGTAAATACCCTTATAACTTTTTGATTCTGAAAGTAACCAGCAGATTGACATCGCATCATGACAAGAAGCAGCAAAATTCGTTTCCATTGAAATTCCTTCGTTTCCCGGTATATATATATAAGCGCCAGATTGCGGAGAGTGGGGATGGAGATCGTGGCGGAGTGGGAAGAGGTGTAGAGGGAAAGTGGAAGGGAGTTGTGGAGATGATCGTGGGCGACTGTATGGAAGAAGGGGGTTGAGGTAGATGGAGAAGAAGAGGGCGTAGAAACAGGGAGGAGTGGGCCTGATGATGATACGTACGTGGGGAGGAGATGGGAGGGTATAATCATAACTGTAAAATAGGGTATTTTGAAGGGTCTAGATTAAATCTGAAAATGATCCAACGGTTAAGATTCACTCCCCTTTTTTCTGACTACTTGGGGTCATATAGATATATAATTAGACAACTAATAAATCAATTGACGAGTTCGGTATATAAAGGAAGGAGAAGCCTTGAAAACTAAAAGATTCATTTGGCTAGACATCATTTTTGGCCATAAAATTTTAATAAATAATAGTTAATTTTCTATAAACATTAATAAAAAAAAGTGATATATGAATCTTTATCTTTATATTTTTATATATAGAAGCAACAATCACGGAGAGTTATCAAAGCATTCGTATTCTAGTGGTCGGTAACCTTTTCGGGAAGGACAGTGGATGATATCTTTGTCTACCCGGGTTCGATTCATGAGGTGAGCATGTGGCGATACCCTGACCATGGGTCGGTCCATGACCGCCCATGATTAGTCGGGTGCTTGTATGGATCTCGGATATCTCGTCAACTTCATATCGGGATGTATGCATGAGTTATCTACCGTTAAAAAAAAAAAAATAACCAAGAAGTATTTTCTAATGGTGGATTGTAGTTAAACTTTGAGTATCCCACAATTAGACAAAGTGATTTTTCAATTGAAGAGTTAGGTATATAAATGACGAAGAGAAGCCTTAGAAAACTAATAGCATCCACAATGTATGAGCTTTTCATCAAACTTTTTCACAGCTTTTTTACGCATTATTACCACTTCAACAACCTAAAAACCTTTACATATTTCCACTATGTGAGAAACCTTATCCAAGTTTTTTCAAATTTTCGGGGTCCCACCATTTTAACTTTATATTATTTATATTTTTATTTATAAAAATAAATACAATAAAATTATACAAATACGTATTTATTTATATCAAGAAAATACTATTACATTAATTATGTATTTAGCATACATAGTTTTTTTAAATATTTTAATAAAATATACTTTAAAAATAAAACTAAATTAAATCATACTTATATTACAATAGTTGAAATTAAATAATAGTTTATATTACAGAAATTAAACATACTCGATATTACAATACTTGAAACTAAACAATACTTTATATTACAATACTTGAAAAAAGAACGTTTTCATTCATGATCGCTAAGAGACCAAATATGTTCAACCAAGCCGCAACGTAGTTGAAGATGAACTTCGTTTGAACGTATCTCGAAATTTCTTTGAAGGTATAAAAATAATACTAAAAAATTAAAAGCGAGTTAAAAATAAATAAAAAGTCGTATAAAAATCTTAACTTTGAGACATTTATTTAAATATATAAAATATATAACTACTTTAATATTTTTATTAAGGGATTACTTCTTCAAAATGTATCCAACTATCCCCAATATACTATTGTGTGTATCAACCTAAAAAAATTCCTTTTGTATATATCAAACTTTATTTTTGAGTCTATTATGTGTATTTTTTAGTATATTATGTGTATCCAACTATCCCACAATATACTATTGTGTGTATCAAAAATACACATAATAGACTCAAAAATAAAGTTTGATATATACAAAAGGAATTTTTTTAGGTTGATACACATAATAGTATATTGGAGATAGTTAGATACATTTTAAAGAAGTAATCCCTTTTATTAATATATAGTAAAATTTAAATCTGTAAACTTTATATAAAAAACATAACTGATTAATATGAGATTTTTATACAGTTTTATAAAGTTAAAATAGATTAAATACGAAAAACCTCTGAAAAAGCAAGTCGTGCAGTTACGACCTATGACGCAAAAACCTACGAAAAACCTAATCCGAAAAACTTTTACACTATGTAAAAAACCTCAAAATAAGGTTTTTGCTTTTTGAAAAACCTCTGAAAAACCTTTGAAAAACTACACTGACGATGCTCTAAAAGAGTTGTTTGGCAACACATATTATTTTTGACCCTCAGTTTTTTATAGATAATAGTTAGTTTTCAATAAACATTGATAAGAATAATAATACATCGATTTTTATATGTAACATCTTTAAATTTGGAAGCAACTACTAATTTAAAATTTTCAAGAAGACATTAAATAAGAGATAAATCCCTTTCTAAAATTTGATACTTGAATTACCTCAAATAAGAATCTAATTTTAACATCAAGTACATTCAAACCAAGTCTAAACCAACTCTTACGTCAAGATTAAGTCTAAGCCAGGTGTTACTAAAACCAATAACTGTCGCTATCTCCAAAAGATATGTCATCCAATAGCTAGATCCTTCTCCTTCCTCTAACTAGCACTCACTTCATGACAATAAAGCTAGTACCAAACCCCAACAAGGACCTGATGCACATGTCTACAAATAAAAAAGGTTAAGCTTAAGGCCTAGTGCATTCAAGAGTTTTCGCCAATTATATAAACCATCAAATTTTAGGAATGCTATTTAAAATATTGTTTCCAAAATGAAACGTATTAAATATGAACCAACATCTTTCTCAAAGCCTATTGTTTTCATGAATGGATATCTTTAACCAACAATATAATGATAGCAAAATCTACTACTCTGTACTCACTCAAAACATGAATAGCGAATAATACCTAAATACTGAAAACATTCACCAAATTCCAACTTCAAAAACATCCTAACATGTATAAGGTTAAATACTCAAAATCGTAAACAATGGATAACAATCCATACTCAAAACATCACTGAAAACATGGATAATACATAATATCCAAAATAATGCCTTACGATGAAGGGGGAGACCTGATTCCATCGAATGTGGTGGAACATAAAGTTAAGCCACATATGTATGTTAATAAGCCCCACTACCGGTTAATGGGATAACTCATTCACGAGAAATTACAGTTAACGGTCATTTGCCGTTGCACGAACCCAAAGATCCACAACCATTAACCATTTTAACCTCTAATCCTATGCAATTCAACATAATACAATCACATCATCAAAACTAGAGGTTTAGCCATCATATCTCTTGATTATATTGATTTGTCAAATGATTAAAATGAGAGGAAAGGGTAAACACAAAGTCAAAGTGTTTATATCAATAATATGACAACTCTTATATAACAAACCTAGCTACCAAAAGCTTTATATATGCCTAAGGGTTCATTTGGTTTGTAGGAATGGAATGGAATAAATTAGATTTCATGTAAGGATTTAAATTTAGAGAGATTTTGATTTGAATACCTTTGTATGTTTGGTTTATAGGATTTTGAATGGATTTAAATTCCATTATCTATAAAAACACAAAAAAAATATAAAATAATTAAATTACCTATTTAACCGATTATTAAAAAACAAATGTTTTTAACATATTTTAAAACATGATTATATACACATCTTACAAAATCCCTTGAAATCCTAACCACTCCCTTGGAATTTCAAAATCCTATGTTTGAGGGATTTCAATGAAATCCGAGGTGTTAATCTAAAAGAATCAACAACATGATATAGAGATACACTCAATCATAGGTACACATGAGAGAGAAAGAGTCATGTATCTCGCTTTCATTAATGGTCATGTTCAACTTTACAACACAAGGCTTAAATATATCAAATGGTCCTTTGACTTAAGTATAAACAATTACACCAACATTCTCCCCCTTTTATATCAAAGCCTTATATCCTTTCTAGACCCACTGGAAAACTGTCTCCTTAGCTTGAACTTGTAACACCTCAAAATTTGGAGCTAACAAAAACCTTCAAAGAAAGGTTAGTACAATAATAAACGCCAAAGCATGCACTTATCCCAATAAATAGAACAAAAAAACTATATAATTACATAAAACGTAAGCTAATAGAATAATAATAACATTAACTAACTAAGCTCTCCTAACTAGAAGAGAGAGATTTCAAGGCGGGTTATTATTCTAAGGTATGAAAATGGTCCAAAAGACCGGTCCCCATAAGCATCCCCTGATGCTCACATCGCACACACATACGCCTGCTTGCCACTAGCACATGAGATGCACATTGACACCACACAAGTGTTAGGCTAGAAAGCCTAGTGAGTTGTACCAAGCATATAACAATAATAAAAGCATATAGATGAACATAATAAATGTACTCTTTTATTCTTTATCTTTTATATTCGGAAACAATAGGAGCGACCCACTTCCATCAACCAATGTCCCACCTGTTTACTTCCAAACACCTTGATGCCATATCTATCATGACACCATCAGAGATCCGCACAATTCGGAGCCACTCGAAAGGCGGCGACATAGGTGCATACCCTTCCGGTACCTCCCAAGACTGTTTGGTGTGGCAACATTGCATTGGATCGTCCATTATTATTTATACATTCCACACATCCGCCAACAAGTTCCACCTTTTTACTTACAAACACCTCGATGCCATATCTATCATGACACCATCAGAGGCCCGCACAAATCTAAACCACTCGAAAGCTGGCGACATAGGTGTATACCTTTTCGGTACCTCCCAAGACTGTTTGGTGTGGAAATATTGTATTGGATGTGTTTGTTTACAAATGATTTCCGTATTTTCACATGGTTTAAGAGACCATACAATATTCTCAACCTTCCCTGGTTGATTCCATAATCCAACGATTAATCCCATAGAGTCTTTCAACCCCTAATTAACATGTCATTGATGTCTAGTCTATTTGACCTTAACACAAACCACAAACTATTCATGTTATATATTCAAATATTCCCGAAGGTCTCATGACCTTCATTTTACACAATGATGTCAATTTATTGGAAAATCACTTCCTACATATCATATCATGGCATACGTAACATATCATGTGTCATACACATAATAATCAACACATAGGAATATAAATTAGTTCACACATCAACATATCACATCCTAGCTCATTACCTCCATATAATTACCATTAATTCATATAACTGTAATTATCCTCAAATCTCAACAATTTAGGCATTTAATTTACAATGAACATTTATTGCCAAAAATCAAGAGTAACATGCTAAAACAAACAAGATGATGTGTACCCAGTTTTAACAAAGGTTTTATAACTCACCTTAGGGCTTGAAACCCCAAAAGCCCCAAATCTCCCAAAAACCCTAGTTAAATGCTTGAGTGAGCTCCTAAATTGATAAGGAGTTAATACCCTGGATTATTTCAGATCTATAACATATAAGACTAGATCTATGCTTAAAACCATAGATGGAACTTACCCCTTCAGGTTCTTGAACAAAACCCTAAGATGGAGAAACCTTCAACAATGGTGGTGTGATGGTTGGAGAAGATGATGGAGAGGGTCTAGCTACCATAACTTGCTAGCTTGAAGGTTGATCCTTGAAATCCCATGGAGATGGAGCATTCCATAGCTACAAAATCTCTTCCAAAAATAGAGAAAAAGAAGATGGAATTTGGGTGAAAATGAGAAGAGAAAGAAGAAAGATGGGTTTTATGGATCTGACATGGCTCGCTCCGCGAAGCCTAGGATCGCTGGTGCGAGCGGTCTCAAATAACCAACTCCAAAATTGGCCAAACTTGGCTCGCTGGCGCGAGGTGGCTAGTGAGCCTTTTGACTTTGTTTTTCGACTACAAACTGTTTTGGCCATAACTTATTCGTTTTAGCTTCGATTTCGCTTCCGAAAGAACCGTTGGATTTGTATTTGAACTCCCCATCCAACAAGACCATAAAATCTAGGATTTAATCAAAAGTCCTAATTTTCATATTTATCTTAAAAGGTCCAATTCTGAAAATTACGGGTGTTACAGAACTTCATCTCAGTGATCCTCATATAGTCTCTAACCTTAAGTCTTTCTTCAACAGTCTTCACAAAATGTTCAGTCGTGAACCTCTCTTGAGCTTCCATAACACTGAAAGTTATCTTATCCTTGTGAAATCTCTTCTTTTGTTCCTTGAGAACTATCTTTAGTGTGCCATCAGAGAATAAGGCCACTTGATGCATAAGCATCCTCTTTTTCACACCTTGTGAGTCAGGATACACATAACTGATCTCATCTTCTTCATCATGAAAGACATTGTATAGCTCATACTCTATCTGCTTATCATATAAGACTTTTGCTGGATTAATTGCATTCATGTTTTTCACCCAACTTTCAAGACCTAATTGGAAATCAATTAAACGAGCCAAAGTGATGGTAGCTCTAACATGACAGATGACATCTTCCAAAGCAACTATCCTTGTTTCAGGTCTAACAGGTTCCATCTTCAAATGAAATAGAACAATGTGAAAAACTTTCAATTCAACATTCTAAAAGTTAGCCTCTATGAATACCCAATCATTCATATCTTCTCTGACAATAGTGATCTTTGGATAATTGAACTTGTAGATTCTGAGTAGATCACACTTCTTCACATACAAAAACTTCAAATCAATTTTCACCTTTTCAACTGGTTTATGCTTATTCTTCCTCATGTACATGTATTAATCTTTAGATCATTATCCATAATTTTTTTAAATGACAGTACACACATACCCAACTAACCTACTCCTAAAATCTAATTCTAAATATACACCATTGCCCACGATGGGACTCGAACCTACAACCACAAGGAAGGGGAACACCTTACAAACTGTGAGTCCATAAATCAATGAGGATACGATGTATGGATCACTGCAAGCAATTACAATAGATAATAATGCTCAAACAGCGGTAATCAAGCAATATGCATGAAAGATATAGAATACGG
Source organism: Centaurea solstitialis (assembly GCA_030169165.1). Classification (NCBI taxonomy): domain Eukaryota; kingdom Viridiplantae; phylum Streptophyta; class Magnoliopsida; order Asterales; family Asteraceae; genus Centaurea; species Centaurea solstitialis. The sequence goes on along the minus strand of CM058044.1, from coordinate 12,983,965 downwards.
TAACACGATAAAGCATATAGAGAAAGTTGTCAGTTACTTGATTATTGAAAAACGTTAACTAGCGACCCGTATTTATAGAGCCGAAGTTACACAAAACACCCCTAGAGTCTATGACTCTTTTAAAAGGTGCACAAAAGATATTGTTTAAAACTAACTATTACAAACTTGTCAAAATACGCCCTTGACTTCTTAACAACCAAAAAGTCATGGTCTAACAATCTCCCCCTTTGGGAAGAAGTCAGAAAGGCGGCGGAAACTTGAGCGTAGGCTCCCACTCTGAGAGCTGTAAGTACTCGTCCCATTCCTGGATCGTTCTCGTACGAAGCTCCATTCCTGTCTCAACTCTCCTCAACATCAGCCTCTCCTTCACCTTGTTCTCAATCAGATCCAAGGCCTCGATCAGCTTTTTCCTCCCTTGATCGCCCTTGATCTTCGGCATATTGTTCTCCAACAGACGGTGCTTCATCCCATTGTAAACATACAGAAGGGTGCCGTCGCAGAAGCTGGATAGCTCACTGAACCGCATGAACCTTCGCTGTTTCTTCCTGAAAGTAAGGTACACAACACCATGCTTCGGAACCTTCGTCGGAAAGTAGAGCAGGTATTGGTCAAGTAGATTGGCTTCCAGGTTGGGACGAGGCAGATTTACCTTCTGTTGTCTACTTTCTATGGCCATCTGATAGTCAGTAAGGTGCGAGAGGTTGATCGTGTGACGCACGTACCTCTTGAGGACTTCAAGGCCATCTCTGAAGTAACCAGGTTTCAGAATCGGGCCCTCAAGATGCTTGATGAGAGTGAGGAGATCTTCAAGATCAATGCTATCAAGGTCAGCTTCGGTGAACATGAAGTCTCGAAGGTTGCCGTCGGGTCTGCCAGGGTTGTACATGCGAACGTGAAACTCTAGGAATAGTTGGTGGCCGAATCGGTAAGGTCGGACATCCGTGACCTTGGTAAACCGAAGCTTTCTTCTGATCTGCCCATGTTCGTTCCAACTGAGCTTCCTCTGGTAAACGTACGTAGTCCGGCGTCGACGTTTCTTCATGTGAGACAGCCCAAAGAAGACCTTCTTGGATCACGAGTGTAACCTTTCCTGTTGGAAGATCCGTGAGAAGGATTCCTCCAGGAAGGGTCGGAAGATAACCGTGTGGTTCCAACCAAGTCTGATAGGCTGAAGAGCTGTGGGAGCCGTAACTACCTCAGGCATCTGAACGGTAGGGAGAAAGGTATCGTATTCCGTGCTGGATATGATGTTGTTGGATCGTTTCCAAAACCGGAGGCTCTGTGCAAGCTGGTTCAGAATCCTCCTCGCCTCCTCAGAGATATGAAGCTCGGAAGGATCTGTCGGAGCGGTGTTTGGATCGATCAAGTTGACAACGGGAGTTACCTTCTCGTGTGGGAACTGAACGACCTCACCTTCCGGGATAGCCTCATACACCCAGTCCACGGCATCTGACGGAATGTCATCGTCGTCAGAATTAGAATCCCAAACATCTGTGGGACGATCTGCCGGATCTGTGGGATCTACGGGTTGATCTGCCGGAGGAGCGGTGTCGGTCGGTGTCGTATCTGCAGCTATTCCGGAGGCGGAGGGAAGGTCGAGGCGCGTCTCTTTGATGGTTGGACCTCCCCCTCATTAGGACCTGTGGCAGGGTCGTCAGGGTCATCATGTCCCCGTTTTGAGGACTGAGCCTGAGACCTGCACGTCTCCTCTAGTTCACGAACCCTCTGCAGCGCTATCTCCAACTAAAGATCCCTGGTGGCCACCGTCTGTTGATACTGACACACCTCCCTCTGTAGCGCATCAATCTGAGTAGTGAGGGAAGTGATGACCATCTGGTGCTCGGCTTCAGATACATAGCCGGGGACGTCGTCAGTGAGTGGTGGTGGTGCTAGGCGGAGGACAGGAGTAGGAGAGCGGCTCGAGTCGCCAAAAGACGGCCGCTCACCTTCAGCAAATGCCCTTAATAAGGTGTCTTGCCTCATCCAGCTCTTTCTGTCTGTCCTCGTCGGCTTTCCGTAGCTCCTCGATCTCAGCACGGCGGGCTCTGTCTTTTTGCTCTTTCACGGCTAAGGCTCGCTCAATAGCCTCAATCCGTTGGTTCTTAGCCACGTCCGTCTTCTCAAGGGCTTCCAACCTGCTTTGGATTTTGCATGAGTTCTGACACATGTGATCAGAAGTCGTAAAATTGATCATCGGGTCCTGAACTGAAGTATTTAAAAGCCGTACTTCGGTTCTACAACCTGCAATAAAAAGTAGGAATGGTATCCATAGCAGATTGGATCCGATAGAGTTAGTAACACAACACTTATACAATAGCTCCCCCTAGGTGTATGCAACACCGAGGCTCCCCCTATGCACATGCATATAAGGAGATTGGCTGTTTAGAAACCCATTGCCACATGGGTTTCCTAACTTCCGATGAAGTGTCCTTTTCGGATTTCTCCTTAGACTTAGGAGCCTTCACAGGGAGCGAAGCATTTTGCTTTGCCTTTTTCTTACTTCTTTTCCTAGGAGGACCATCTGGCTTACGATAACTATTGGCATTACCAGGAAAATCAACACGCATGTAATTATCAAACATTGAACAGATTTGATTTCTAAAAGCTATAAAGTTTTCAGAATTCACAGAGCGATTAGAGTTTACAGACTTTGAGTTCAAGTTTAAATTACAACTACGTGATTTGTAGCCAAGACTAGAATCATCTTGACCTCCCCATTTAGGAAAAGCAGTAAAAGAGTTCTTCTTCTTACGATTTCTCCTCCTCCTCCGTGGTTTCACATTTGCTGCCCCATCACCAGTTCTCCCATATGCATGAGTAGCAAATTGTGAGTTGGGTGACGGTTTAGCAAGAGTGGATTGACCACCTTTGATTTGTGCTGCCTTTTGAAAAACAGATTTTGAAGTATTCAAAGGTTGTTTGGGTTTGGAGTTCTCACCCACGTCAAATGAACTAGAATGAAAGTCTAGTCCCTTAATATGTTTGACCAGGCTACTTGCATCTGTAGATTTTGAATGTTGTGTTTGTGTTACTGTAGGTGTGTAAGGCTTAACCGACTTCCCTTTGTCAGTACCGTCACAAGTTTCACCTTCAGAGTTTATCACATACATTGATGCAAGTGGTTTGGTGGAACTGATTTGCTTTACAGCAGGTGCCTTTGGCAAAACAGGTTTTCGTGGAATATAACCTGAAGGAGGATCATCAGCATTTAAAAACACTTTCACATCATACACGACATTTGGATCTAATATGAGTTTAGGCTTGGTTGTCCTAAAGTCTGGTGTAATGGGTGTTCTACTGGTACCTGAAGACCAAGGATCAGATTCTTCTAACAAAGACAATCGATCTTTCAAGCGATTGATTTGACAATCCTGATTTGTAAAATATTGAGAATATAACATTTCCTTTTCGTAGAAGAATTCTTTTTCTATTCTGTTTGAAACAGTTAGGACAATGAGTTTCTTCTGGAGATCCGCATAGTTAATTTCAAAAGATGTACAAGTAAAATTTGTGGTCTCACATTGGTTTGACATACCTATCCTTTCGGCATTCGCCTCAAGATAGTTATGTTCCAATGAATTAATCAGGCAGTCTTTTTCAGAAAGAATTGATTCAAGGTTCTTGATCTTATGGTGACAGGATTTCAGTTCTACAGCTTTGGATCTAAGAAGGAACACTTCTCTCTCTAGACATACTTGGGATGGAGGCTGAGTTGCGGAAGAATCCAAAGATTGGATAACATCAGCACCCAAAGATGTATCTATCTCCCTAGTGTCGTAACTAGAGTTCATATTTTCATAGTTGATGGGAGGCATAGCTATCTTAGGTGTTCTAGCTTTGATGCCCTCCCAGTCTGAGAAAGTGTTATCAGGATTTCTGGCAGGAGTGAAGATGGGACCGGTTGCAACAGGACTGGAAGGAGGACTACTGGTAGAACTATTTGAAGGACTGGTGGTATAAGACACAGCTTTTCCGTCTATGATTTCGGTAAAGGTCACAGTCTGCATCACATAGTGGTCATTGTTTGATCCTCTAACAGTCGGTTTGGAAGCACTCATATTATCAAAATTGTATAGATGTGCAGGTGCTTTTTCAAGAACAGGATTATCTACAAGTCCAAGTCCAGGTTTGGCATTATAAAAGGGATGATGAGTGGTTTGCTTGGTAAGTAGACTCAAGGTATGTTCAGATTGTCCTCTCTTTAGATTGTTTTCCTCAAGCTCTTCTATTTTTATAAACAGTTTTGTTCTTTCCAAGGAAAGAATGTGAAATTTGAGCTTGAGTTCCTGACGACTGTTTTCAATTTCGTCATGGGAACTTTGAAGAGAGATGAGCTTGTTTTCCATGTTAGATTCTCTAATCCCAGACTCAAGCTCCAATCTGTCATAACTCAGGGTAAGGTCCTCTAAGGAACTTTTGTAAACAGCACTCTCAATTCTGAATCTTGCGACGAGAGCTCTTTCCATTTGGAGTTGGCTCTCAAGTCTCAGGATATCAGATTCTAACAGTTCAACACTATTTAACAGATTTGAGTTTGAAGTTACCTCAACTTCTTCCTCAGTTGAATCGTTAGGGGAACCAGATATGCATGGTTCCTCAAAATCTGCCATGAGGCAGTGACCTTGAACAACAATCGGACCTTCATCATCTAAGCCCATACTTACGATTTCTTTAGACATCGTGTCCTCACAAGATGGATCTGCTTTGAGTAGACTGTGTTTTTAAATTGAACAGAGTTTCCACACTCAAAAAGCCCCTTTTTAGAAATTCGAAAATTTCAAAAAGAAAGGCCAAGGAGGGAACAAGTCCCAATTCGGGAATTGAGAGTCCCAGACTTAAATACAATAACCAATACAATCATACCTTTGGCAAAGTTAAATCATCCACTTGGGGAGTCGATATTACCATGATAAGTACTACTGTTTTTCTTCTTATAAAGTTTAAATCGTTTTCTTTTTGCTTCTTAGTTAATTAGTTGTTTAATTAGTTGTCTTTTAATTAATCAAACCATTTTCCTAAACCCCCCCTAGCTTTTGATTAATTAAACTAGCTAAGATTATTAGTCTACATAACTTGACCGTTCCCAGTGGTAGATACGATACCTGGATTTTCCTACACTATATTACTCACGATCAGGTACGCTTGCCTGTGAATGTGGTAACAGTGGTTAGGCTTTAGAGGTTAAAACTTGTGTCGCTCTTTATATACAATAATTACCGCATCAAGTTTTTGGCGCCGTTGCCGGGGAACGGTAGTTGATAGATTTTTAGTTTTTATTAGTTTTGTTAATCGATCCTTGTGAGGGATTCCATCCCTTGCAAGTTTTTCGCTTTTTAGTTTTTAGTTAATTGTTTTTATCTCTTTGTTTCCCGCAAGTTGCCCGTAATCGTTTGTTGTGGTTTCAGTCACGACGGAACTGTTAGAGGCATTTGAGGAACCGGAGAGGGAGTTCAGAAAAAGAAACAAAAAAAGTCAAAAGCCAACAAAGTTCAACTGCGAGCTTTGAATTTCGAAATGGGAGACGATGTGCCAATGTGGACCGCCCGGAGGACCACTCCGACAGTACCCACCAATCCGATCACGAAGCCGGACTTAAACAAGGAGATCCCGAGGAAGCTTCTTCACATGATTAAGGACCTTACCTTTGACGGTAAAAACGATAGCAATCCTATCGTACATACGGAGAACTTCGTGGACATTTGTGATCTGTTCAAAACCGAGGAAGGCCGAGATGATGCTATTCGTCTTCGAGTTTTTCCTCTTACGCTCACCGGAGAAGCAAAAGCTTGGTTACGATCCTTGGAGCCGAGTTCAATCACCACTTGGGAAGGACTTCGCTCAAAGTTCCTTTCCCGATTTTTCCCACCATCCAAAATTGATAAGCTACGAGGCGAGATCCGATCTTTCGACAAGATGACGGGGAGACAATATCCAAATCGTGGGAGCGATTCAAATACCTTCTAAATTCGTGCCCGAGTCACGGATTAAGCAGGAGTGAGCAAGTCCAAACTTTCTATAGTGGGTTTGGTTATTCTTTTCGAGCTACATTGGATTCATCCGCCGGGGGTGTATTCATGTACAAAACTCCCACGGAAGGGTATAAGCTTCTCGAGGACCTGCTAATTCACAACATAGATTGGAGGACGGATAAGCGCTTGCAAATTCCGAGAATGGCCAGGAAAATCTCAACCGACTTCGACCCATCCGATGAACTAGCCGCAATGAAAAACCAACACGTTATGTTTGAACGTAAAATTGAGAAACTGATTAAATCTATTCATGCTTTGCAGGTTGGATGCGAGGAGTGCAAAGGACCACACTTAACAAAGGATTACCCGAACCGTCCAATGATGACACCCGAGGAGGTACACTTTCTCAATCGAGGTGATTACCAAGGGAGGTGGAACAACAACCGTAACTTCATCCCGAGACCTCCCGGATCCTTTGCACCGAACCAACAAAATTAACGAACGGAGGGAGAGCCGCGTGTTTCTATCGAGGACCGACTTATCCAATTCATGGACGCTCAAAAGAAGATCAATGATGAGGTAAGTTATTGATCCAGCTCTCCTAAGACCTGATGAAATGATAATGATCCTGAATCTTTACTTAGTGAATAGGTTCTTACTTCTGTTATAGCTTGAGGAATTATCACTGAGTCTGTTCAGTGTTATTCCATGTTACTTATGCTGTAACTTATTTTTATAGTAATCAGGATCAGGATCAGAAGACGAACGAGTCTGTTCTGCAGTCTACTGATCCTATCCACTGAAGTGAAGACCTCCTAAAGACATCAAGATCATACTCAAAGAACCATCAGCAACGTCGAAGACTTAGCTGATGACCGGAACAGCATGCTCGTGATCTGAAGACGGAACTCAGTGATAGCAGGCTGCTCAATATCGTATGACATCCTGAAGAATCATCAGGATACAAGTGACCCTGAACAGCACCAGCTTCAGGACTCTAGTCACTGATCAGTATCCTGATCCTGAAGGATTAGTGTAATGTCTTAGTCTAATGCACAAAAGGATTGTACGCCTTTACTGACACAAAAGTACATAAGGACAGTCTCTTTACTGTTCCCTCCGTACTTATCAGACCTCAAGGCAACTGTTTACACACTTCCTCTTTTGCACACCATGCAAAGAGTATTTGTTTATAGTAAATAGTACAAAGGACCACTTACATTGTGACACGTACACAAAAGTGGTTCTACATGCATTTAATGCATTGGGTATAAATAGGACTTGAAGAGATGTTCTCCATACTTCTTCTTCATCCTAAATCTACCCGAATCCTTTCTTTCTTTATTCCCTCTATCTTCTTTCTTACATCTTCTCACTCTAGTGCATAGTGAAAGAACTTAGATTGTTTAGTTTAGACTTATTTGTCTTTTCTATTTCCGCAACAATCTGTAAATTCATTTTGTTTATACAACAAGAATTTAAAAGTGAAAACTTGTGTGATTATATTCAACCCCCCCCCTTCTATAATCCCAAACACTATCCTTACTTGAAGGTCACCTCTTTGGGACCAACAAGTGGTATCAGAGCAGATACAAGCTCTCATTTTCTTCTTAGAAAAATCTTGTGATCCTCTCTTCTAATCCATGGCTCTTCAAGCTAAGGATAACTACTTTGATACCGGCTCTGCTGGAAAACCTCCTAGGTTCAACAAAGATAACTTTTCTCTTTGGAAAACCAGGATGGAACTCTTTCTCTCTGGTTCTGATCCCCAGATTCCATACTTTCTGGAAAATGGACCACATGTGCCTACACAAACCGTCCACCCCATTCCTGCTGCCGCTGGCCAACCAGCTGTACCTGAAAGGCAACTAGTAAAGCCTGTGACGGACTGGAATGATGAAGACAGACGCCTGGTCAACATTGACACCAAGGCTAGGTCTCTCATCGCTATGTCACTCCCTGACGATGTATTCCACTCTGTCTGCCACCTTCGATCTGCTAAAGAAATATGGGACACTCTCTGTGTTCAATATGAGGGTACTGCTGTCCTCATGGAATCAAGAAAGATTTTCTTGGTTCGACAGTATGAAAGCTTTATTCATCAGAAGGATGAAACTCTCTCCCAGCTACATCAGAGATTCAACTGTCTTCTGATTGATCTGAAGACTATCGGTACTACCTACTCTAACTCTGAGGTGGTTACCAAGTTCATGGAAGCTCTTCCTGAACATTGGGAAATATACACCTCTTGCTTAACTATGTCAAAGGACATAAAGACACTCACACTAAGTGAGTTGTACGGTATTCTTCTTAACCGTGAACAACAGAAGAAACTGAAAAAGAATCTCATAAGAGATTCTAAAGATACCAAAAGTAACTCTGTTGCATTGGTCTCTGACTCAGTTCCTACTGTCGCCACTCCTTCTTCAGTAACTATTACTGAATTAGAATCTTCTGACTCTGACATGTCAGAAGATCCTGAATTCAATGAATCTCTTGCTTTGTTAACCAGATCCTTCAAGAAGTTTGCCAAAAAGGGAAACTTTCACAAAAAGAAACATCTTACTATTACTGACAAGCCTAAATCAGACCCTATTGATAAGGCTACTGCTATCTGCTACAACTGTCAGGGCAAAGGACACTTTGCTAATGATTGCAGGTACAGGAAAAGTCAGTTTGCTCCCTCCTCTGCCAAATCTTCTTCTAAGAACCCCAAATACCAGCGCCTGAAAGAAAAGTACAAAAAGATGAAAATTCAGCGCAAGGGTAAAGGTCTTATCGCAGAAGACTGCGATTGGGATGATGTCTCCTCTGATGACTCATCTGATGAGGAAGACACTCAAGTGGCACTGATGGCCATTATTGAGGAACCTACCTTAGCTCTCATGGCTAAGATAGAAGAGGTCCCTGAAGAGATTCCTACTCAGGCTCCTGAAGCTTCTTCTTCCACAACTCCTGAAGCTTCAACCTCTGCGACTGATTCTTCCAGTCAGGTACCTATTCCTCTCGTCCCTCTTGAAAGCTTAACTCAGCTGGACCTGGTCACTCTTGATCTTTACAAAGCCCTGAATGGTAAAACTTCTGCTGAAAAAATGAATATTGACCTACGTGGTCAACTCAAAGAATGCCAAGAAAAAATAAAACAACTTACCATTCTGGAAGAAAACTATAAAGACCAGGTCACTGTAAACAAAACTCTCTGTATTGAAAGAGAAATGGCTCTTGCTGCCAAAGAAAGAGCCCTGGCTGAGTTAAACGCTGAAAAAGTCACCATCAAAGGATGGAGTGACGCCTCTGAAAAGGTTGATGAAATATTAGCCTCAGGAAGAAATGTTAAAAACAAAAGGGGTCTTGGATACACTCATGGAGGAACTAAATCTGATAGTTCCATGCTCAAATTTGGAAAATTTGTTTCTTCTATCACTGATCCCAATGCTCCTGAAAACATTCCTTCTTCTTCTAACACACACTCTATAGGTGCTCCTAAGAGCAAAAAGAACACAGTCAAAGAAAAATCTAACACTGTAACACCTTCAAAGACCAAGAGTCCTAAACCCAAAAACAAAGTTCTGGGTGGTGGTCCTTCAGTCTCAGGATCAAAATCTTTCTCTCAAAATCCTGCTCCCAGACTGAAGATTGACCTGAAGCAAAAGACTCAGGAGAAGAAACCAATTCCTCCAATGTCCAATGCTAAAGGCATACTTGGTGCTGGTCCTGCTCACTTAAAGTTTAAAGACTTTCTGGACCACACTAAACGCTTTCAATAACGCAAATGCTATCACTGTGGATTAAACGACCATATTGCGAGTAAGTGTCCTGATGCTACCAAAGCTGAAAAATCAGCCAAGGTAAAGAAAAATCCTAAGACTGACAATTCAGTCAAAGTGAAGAAGGTTGTCAAGACTGTATCCTCAGTCAAGACTCCAGCCTCAAGAACTGATAAATCAGTTAAGGCTGCCACTGACTCCACCAGTCCTACTGATACTTCTGGATCCATAGTTCTATGGGTACCAAGAAAAACTTAAACTCTAAATTTTACAGGATAAGGGCATTTGGTACTTGGACAGTGGATGCTCTCGACATATGACTGGTTCGAAATCTGTCCTCTCTAACTACCGTGAAGAAAGAGGTCCTGCTGTGACCGTTGGCGGAAACGGTAAAGGCCAAACCCGAGGGTATGGCACACTAACCAACGGAGTAACTACTTTCAAAAGAGTTGCTTATGTTGAAGGCCTGATGCATAATCTTCTGAGCATCAGTCAACTGTGTGATAAGAATCACAAAGTCTCCTTCTCAAAGAAGAAGTGCAAAGTCAAAAACAGAAGAAAGGAAGTTATTCTCACTGGAGTGAGACATGCTGATATCTACATCATCAACATGAATACTTCCACTGACAACTTCTGCTTTGTATCTCGTGCTTCCTCTGATACAAATTGGCTTTGGCACAAGCGTCTTTCTCATCTCAACTTCAAGACGCTGAATCAACTCTGCATCAACAATCTTGTCATTGGTCTTCCTGACTTTCGCTATACAAAGGTATCTCTTTGTTCAGCATGTGAGAAAGAAAAACAGACCAGGGCTAGCTTCAAGTCCAAGCAGATTTCCTCCATCAGCTCTCCTCTACAACTTCTCCACATGGATCTTTTTGGACCCGTCAACGTCCAATCCATTGCTGGAAAGAAATACACTCTGGTAATCGTTGATGAATATTCCAGATATACTTGGGTATTCTTTCTTCGATCCAAGAGTGATGCTCCTGAAGAAATCATTCTGTTCGTCAGGAAGATGGAAAGACTCAACAACCTTACTGTTCGATCAATCAGGAGTGACCACGGAACTGAATTCAAAAACAGTACCCTGGAAACCTTCTTCGATCAGAAAGGTATCTCTCAGAACTTCTCATCTGTGAGAACTCCTCAGCAAAATGGTGTTGCTGAAAGACGAAACAGAACCCTGATTGAAGTTGCACGATCAATGTTGAGTGAAGCCAACCTTGCCACTCAATTCTGGGCAGAAGCTGTTAACACAGCATGCTATACCCAGAACCGATCCCTGATAGTAAAGCGCTTCAGAAGAACCCCTTACGAACTCTTTCGTAACAGGAAACCCTCTATCGAACATCTCCATATCTTTGGTTGTGTCTGCTACATCCTGAACAACAAAGATAACCTTGGAAAGTTCGATTCCAAGTCTGATGATGGAATCTTCCTTGGATACTCCTCTATCTCTAAAACCTACCGTGTGTTCAACAAAAGAAGACAAGCAATAGAGGAAACGATTCATGTCAAGTTTGATGAATCGGGTCCTACTTTCCCTCACCCTCATGAAAACTCTGAAATAAATCAGTGGGCTGACTCTTTCTTTCAAGTCCCTGAACCTCCCATTGCTGATCCAACTCCTTAAAACCTCCCTGATGGTTTTGAAGAAGATCCTCCTATACCATCCACTGAAATATCTACTCCACCTCTTATAAATACCACTCCAATTACCCAAATCACACCATCTGAACCTGATCAACCCACTAACAGTGAAGACTTTTCTCAAACCACTGTTAGTGAGCCTACTCCCACAAATCTTCTCCCTGATCCATCATCAAATGAAGCTTCCACTTCAGGACAGGTGTATCAGCCACCTGCTCTACGATGGACCAAGGATCATCCCATTGATCAAGTTCTTGGTAATCCCTCCTCTGGCATTAAAACTCGACGTCAATCTGGTAACGTCTGTCTTTATGTTAATTTTATCTCTGAAAATGAACCTAAAGAAATAGATGATGCTTTGCGTGATCCTGCCTGGGTCTCAGCCATGCAGGAAGAGCTTGCAGAGTTCATCAGAAACAATGTCTGGCTTCTCGTCCCTAGGCCTCGAAAACGTACTATCATTGGTTCCAAGTGGATTTTTCGAAATAAACTTGATGAGATTTGGTACGATTATTCGAAACAAGGCTCGCCTTGTGGCTCAGGGATACAGGCAGGAAGAGGGCATTGATTACGATGAAACTTTTGCTCCTGTGGCTAGGCTCGAAGCAATTCGACTTTTCCTAGCCTTCGCAGCACATATGAACTTCAAAGTTTATCAGATGGACATTAAAAATGCCTTTCTGAATGGAAAACTTAATGAAGAAGTCTATGTGGCTCAGCCTCCTGGCTTTGTAGATCCTAAGTTCCCTGATCACGTCTACAAGTTAAACAAGGCTCTCTATGGGTTAAAACAGGCTCCTCGTGCCTGGTATGATACCCTCTCAACCTTTCTTCTCTCTAAAGGTTTTGTTCGTGGAAAGATTGATAGCACTTTATTTCTAAAGAAATATCCTAAGCATATCCTTCTTGTCCAGATATATGTCGATGACATTATCTTTGGATCCACAAATCCCAAACTCTGCGAAAAGTTTGAGTTGCTCATGAAATCTGAATATAAAATGTCTATGATGGGTGAGCTAACAGTCTTTTTAGGACTTCAGATCAAGCAATCTGAAAAGGGAATCTTTATCAATCAAGGTAAATATGTACATGAGATGCTGAAGAAATTTGATCTCACATCCTGTACACCGATGAAGACTCCAATGGCTCCTCCTCTGTCACTTGACAAGGATTCCAAAGGGAAACCTGTTGACGTGACTCTCTACAGAGGAATGATCGGCTCTCTGCTGTATCTCACAGCTAGTCGCCCTGATATCATGTATTCTACATGTCTATGTGCTCGTTATCAGGCTGAACCTAAAGAATCCCATCTGACCGCTGTAAAGAGGATCTTCAGATATCTGAAGGGAACTCCTAATCTGGGTCTTTGGTACTCCAAGGACTCAGGGTTCGATCTAACAGCTTATTCTGATAGTGACTTTGCAGGATGTAAGATTGACAGGAAAAGCACCACTGGTGGGTGTCACCTACTTGGTGGCAAGTTGGTAAGCTGGACTAGCAAGAAACAGAACTCTGTGTCCACATCAACTGCTGAGGCTGAATATGTTGCAGCAGGAATCTGTTGTGCTCAAGTCCTGTGGCTGAGGAATCAACTTCAGGACTATGACATACAACTTTCTAAAATTCCTATCTACTGTGACAATACTTCAGCGATAGCCATCGCCAACAATCCTGTCTTACACTCCAAGACAAAGCACATTGAAGTGAGATATCACTTCATCAGGGATCATGTGATGAATGGTGATATTGAACTCCATTTTGTCCCTACTGAATATCAGCTTGCTGACCTCTTTACCAAACCACTTGATGTAACGCGTTTTAATATGCTCATCAGTGAACTTGGGATGTTAAATCCTGATGATTGAAGTTTATCAGGACAAACAGTTGTTAAATCCTATAGAATAGCTATTCTCAGGACTCTTTCTTTAACAACTCCTGAACTAACTCTCATCAGAGGATGACTCTATTCAGTACTTACAAAATCTTTGTTCAAAATCCGAATACTGATGATTCTCAGGTAAGTAGCTCTGCTCCTGAAACCTTATCGCATTAAATGTGATAAGAGGATTTTTCCCAAAACAGTGCTTATCTGATAAGTACTCCAATTCCAAGAAAACAAATCTTTCATCAAAATGGAATTATCCCCTGAAAAGGCGGTTTTTATCTTTTCAAATAAAACAAACTTTTCATCTGCACTGACACGTAATGGGACGTTTCCTGTTCCCCACGACGTGTGTCAGGCGCGTGAACGCGCGTAGAACTTCCTTTATTCATCATTACGTTTGAATTTAGCCGCCCGTTTCTCTCTCATCCATTTTCTCTCTCCTACCACGAGGTATAAAAACCTCACTCGTAATCCATTACACTCTTTACGCTCACATAATTCTCTCTAAGCAATCAAGCAAGAAAAAGCAAGAAATTTTTTTTCTCTCAAGAACACCAAGAACACTCACCACTTTTCCTTAACAAGATCATCGTAAGTGTTTCTTTACTCTTGTTCTTTCTACATTGTAAGTTGGCATTCTTCACCTAAACAGCTTATTTTGTTATTCGTTTTTCCAAAAAACACTAAGATCACTCCGTTTGATCTTAGCTTTTCCAAAATCTTCTAAGATTATTGTTAAAACAGTTTATATGATATTCTTATTTCTTTTAAGAACAATCATAAACTCTTATTTTGATATCTATTCATCAAAATAAAAGTTTCTTTTTAATACCAAAACACATTCCTTTTGTGTATTTTGGTATCTAATCCATTCCAAGTATAAAGGATTTCACCACTTTTATGAACATATTATGTGTTCATTGAAAAGTGAAGAAAAATACATATTTTGGATTCTTAATCATCCACATATGTTGTTTTTATGTGTTAACAGAATGGCTGCTAATTACATCTACTTCCTTGGACGCCCAGCTCTCCTCTGAGGCAACGACGCTGATGACTGCTACTGGAAACCTTCCTATCATCATTCCCCAGCATGACCTGCAGTTCAAACCCAACAACTTGATTGGGCAATTCGATCTCCCGGCCAACAAGGCGTTTCTGAAGCCTGCCAGGGACTTCCTTCTGTCGTGTCCCCTGAAGACGGCGTTCACGATCAACCCAGCGCCCAACAAACCCCTGCTCCTGCAGCTGTGGTCCACTGCTACCACTGCCCAGGAGAGGAACTCGAGGGGCAAGATGCATGAGGTGATCAAGTTCCAGATCAAGGACGACATCATCTCATTCGGCGTAGGGACTCTAAGGAACGTCCTAAACTTTCCCAAGAAGCAGACGTTTCCTCCTGCTCCTTCCTCCGACGACGTCATCGCGTTCCTTGATGACATCGGCTACAAATGGCCTGTAAAGGAAGGCCAACAACTGGTGAAGACTGCTGCCACTGTCCACAAGACGGGGCTAAACGCGACGTTCTATTACATATGGAACACGTTTGGTCTCAGTCTTACAGGGAAGACGGGGAGCACAGAGCAATTCCCCACCGTTATACAGAACATGGTCTACTCTGCGATCAAAAATCGCAAGTTTGACTATGTCCGCTGTATCTGGGACGATATGATCAAAAAGATCAAGAACCGCACCAGGGTGGTGAACGTCCCCTACACCCGGTTCTTCACTGCAGTTCTGGCACTGCACATGGGTGACAACTACCCAACAGAGGGAAACTTCAACAACTACGCCCTAGGCGTGAAGTTTCTAGAGCAGCTGTCTGCGAAATCAGACGACGTTCCTCTGTCTGCAGTCCTGGTTGTCCCTGACGCACAACCAGATGCAGAGGTACAACCTACCCCTGCTCCTGCTCAAGG
Organism: Centaurea solstitialis; assembly: GCA_030169165.1. Taxonomy (NCBI): domain Eukaryota; kingdom Viridiplantae; phylum Streptophyta; class Magnoliopsida; order Asterales; family Asteraceae; genus Centaurea; species Centaurea solstitialis. The sequence continues at coordinate 12,968,772 of CM058044.1, read as the reverse complement.
TATGTTTTCTCTCTTCTCTTCCAAACCCCCTTCTTCTTCTTCTCTGCATGCTATGTCAGTAGCTAACCCAATACTGACTTCCCCAGCTGCAACATCTTCGGCACCTCTGAAGCGCCCTCCTCCCTCTGGCTCCTCTCCTCCACCACAGCCCAAACGCGCCAAATCCAAGGCGTCAAAGAAAAAGAAGGCACCAGCGGGTAAGAAATACTATATTACCCTGCCTCAAATTTTTAATAAACCATCTCCTTTATCTAAAACTTCTTCACCTGCAGATACTTCCATCTCTGCTCCTGTCCAACAAGAACCTGAGGTTGTTCATCTCGAACCCTCAGAGAACGTGGAGGGTAATCACTCTGATACCCTCCTAGCCTCAGGTAATACTTTTAAGCGTAATATTACCATTTCTTCTTCTATGAAAGCTAATGAGTCTTCTAGTACTCACTTAGCTACTCTGTTTACAGGTTCTTTAGGAGCAGCAGTTGAAGGGCCGTCCCAACTCCATCAGGATGACCCCTTCAATGACTTCATCTTCACGGATGCCGACCGACAGCTTAGCGCAACTGAGCTACGACGGCAGTCCGCTGAAAGGCAATTGCAGGAGGTCCGCACGGCGCTCCAGCAACAGGAAGAAGCTCACAAGGCCCAGCTTCAGGCCTTGGAGCTCGAGCTGGCCTCTGCCAAGGCCGCTGCCTCTGCCGCCGAAGCCACCGCAGCCTCTGCCACTGCTGCCGCTGCCACTGCTGCCGCTGCCGCTGCCGCCCCTGCTCCTACTGGTGTCACCATCACCATACCTTGTCTGGATGCCATCCATGACAAGGTCTCTCAGGTGGCTACCTCCTCCTCCTCCCTTCAGGCGTCTGTAGACGACCTGAAGGCCACGGCGTTACCCGCTCTCTCCACAGCGGTCGACAACAACTCCACCTCCACCACCAACTTCCAACAAATCGTGGTGCAGAGGTTGGATGCGCAGGAGACTGGCCTTCGCGCCCTCCAGGAGAAAGTGGCTGAACTGGCCACCGCAGTGAACTCGCTGACCACTGCTCCTCCTCCGCTGCCATCGTTCACCGCGGCAGACAGGGAACTTCTCCAATCTCTCCTCTCATCTTCCTTCATCAACAGGAAGTTGAACGCCGATATGGCCTCTCTCCTCCAGCGGAGTATTTCAACAGCTGCCTTACAGGCACCTGTTGTGACATCCGTCAATTTTTGACGTTCAGGGTAGCTACCTGTTTATTTTGCTCAGTAGCATTCCCTTAAGTGGAAAAAGTAGAAATTAAGTTGCCTGAATAATTTAGGTTAGTTGCGTGAAAAAGTTAGGCAGAAATCCTAAAAGTCCCGGAAAATGCCCGAAACAGCCCGTACCGGCCCGGAAACGTCCGAAAATCCTATAATGCCAAAATTTGAAAACGAAATGTACAAAATAAAGAATTTTGTTAAAAACATGAATAAACTGCTCCATATAGTCCAAAAGTGCTTTCGAAAAAGTCGGTTCCTACCGAAAACGCGCTAAAAACTGATACTGCGTTAAATTAAGCAGTATAAATTAAACCTTTTAAACAAGTAAAAAAAAAAATTTAAAAAAAAAGGGGGATTGGCCTAGATGGCCGGCCACCCCCTTTCCCATGTCTCTCTCTCTTTGTTTTATTTCAAGACCAACATCATTACACTTCATTCTCTTTTCATTTTTTTTCCAAAACATCACTCTCTCTCTATCATTTTCTCTCACAAAAATTCTCTCAACCTCCTCAAAACTCCAGCCATATTTCCATACAAAATCTGAGTTTCTTGAAGATTAAAACAAGTTTTAAGAGTATCATTTGTGTTCATCAAAGGTAAGAGTGTTGCATGTTTGTATAGTTTCGATTTTTGGCTCAATCTTGAGTTTTCTTCTATTTTCTTTGAGGTTTAATCCCTCCTTTATGTTTTAATAATCACCTTGATGTTTGGGGATGAGTTAGAACCTTAGAAATGTGTTTAAACATTCTATGAAGGTGAATATCTATGAATCCCCCGTAAGAACACAAGTTTGATTTCAAAAATCTTGTTGTTGATGTTTTTGATCATCATTTTGGGGATAAACTTTGCTAATAGTTCATGCATGAGTCTTGATGGTACTAAAATACGTTTAGTTTATTTTTCACTTGTATAATCTGATTTGGGGGTAAAATAGCAAGAAAAACCCTAAAAGTTTATGATTTTATGTGTTTTGGTGGTAAAAATGGTGTTGGATTCTTGACAGATTCTGTCAATGTTTTTGCATGTAGTTTACACGACCCAAAAAGGGTTTTCTCGAATTCATTTCTTCATGAAATTTTTATGGATCGATATTTAAAGTGTTAGGGTTCAAACCCCACTGGATTTGTACAAAAACACCAAGATTTGAACCCAAACCATCATTAAACATTTTCGTGTGCAACAGCACTTGGTCAGGAATTTGAGTCATCTTCATGCATGTATAACTCTTTGATAAATCATCCAAAATACAAACTTTTTAATTCTAAACTCAAGTACTCTGAGTTAGCTTTCTATATAATCCAAAACCATATCATTTGGTGGACTTTTGAGGCTTCAACCAATGAGATTAAGATAGTGGTGTAGGCTGTCCCCTTGTAGCAGATTACACATGCACTACTTTAAGAGGTCATATCTCCCTCAAAAACCACCCAAATGATATGAAACTTGTTCCAAAAGCTTGGTATATGTGTTGGCTAGAAAATCTCTTTTGAAATTCGTAATTTGGTGGTGTTATGAATTATTTATGAATAAAACATCACTGAAAGGTATTCTGGAAAATGAGAAAGTGCCACTGATTTTGCAAAAATGTTTAAAAATAGTAAAAGAACTCTAAAAATAGTGAAATTTGGTGAAATTGTTCCTAACATCCCCTAAATCAGAGGGTAAAAATTTAAGGACTTATTATTTGGAGGACCTAAGTTCAAAGTGGCAATTTTTACAACTTAAAATTTTGGCAGATTCTGGAAATTTTATAAAATCCAAATTTATGAACTTTGAACCTTCCAAAATGTTTGGAAGACTCCAAAATGTGATAAAATGAATTTTTACTATATTGGACTATATAAATAACATAATGGCATTATATGGATATCGGTACGATTTTGATAGGGACCGTTGAACTTAGAACTTACGTTAAAAAATTACATGTTTGATAGGGCGATCATAGTTCGGAGCCGGGATTAGATCACGCACCATCATTTACGAAATCGCACTAAACGCTTGAGGTGAGTATTCACAGCCCCACTTTTACCGTTTTTACGAGTTTTTGGGGTGAAAAGCATGCTTATGAATGAATGTGTTTATTTGTGAAAATGTTGCGGAATGAATTGAATTGAAATGAATTTTGAGTACCGAAAAGAATTGAAATGAAATGTTTTATTGAAATGAAATGAAATGAAATGTTTTGTGAATATTGAAATGAAATGAATTGAAATGTGTTTCGAGTATCGAAATGAATTGAAATGAAATGAATTTGAGTATTGAAACAAAATGAAATGAAATGTATTGTTAGTATCGAAATAAAATGAAATGAAATGTAATGTGAGCTAAATTTTGATATGTTGAAGCATGATATAGTGAGCACAAAATGAAAATGTCCCCTGCACTACTATTAACCCTCACAAATTGGGCCTATGATACATGTGGATAGCGCTATTTGGATTGGCATACCCACCTAAAACTGACGAGTGATAGGTGCACTGTATTGAAAAAATATTCACCCCGGCTGGAAATTTGTTTTCCCCCGGCAAGGCTGGATAGGGGCGTAGCTATGTCACAAAATGAAGGATTGTAGTAACTCACTGATATATATCATGTAATTAACACATCACCCGGGAAATTTACTCACTACTTGATACTAAACTGTTTATTAGGTGAATGATCTGATTCACCAAACTGCTATTTTTGGGGTGAATGAACTGATTCACCAAACTTTTTATAAAAATTGAGTGAATGAACTAATTCACTAAATTGTTTATTGGGTGAATGAACTGATTCACCAAACCGTTTACAAAAATGTTGCGAATAAATGTTTTATTGAAATTGATATTGTACATAACTGTTTTGTACTTATAAAAACCTGTGAACTCACCAACTCTCGTAGTTGACACTTGTTTTAACATGCTTTTCAGGAAACCCGAAGGTTTGATTTAGGCTTTTAGAGTTTTTTTTTGTGAACGCCAATCATGTTTCGATGTTATTCGGATTTTGTAAAAGAATTTGTAATTTATGAACTCCGGTTGGATTTATATGTCTTGTAAACATATTTAAATTATTAATGTTATGAATGATTGGTGTGTATATCTCCTATTGCTTTGAAATCGAGACTGTCGCACCTCGTGTTTCCGCTTTAGCGGGGTGTTACAGATTTGGTATCAGAGCCATAGGTTATAGAGAACATCGGTTTTTCATAGAAACCAAGTACTATAACCAACATTTTTCGAAAAGAAGTTAAAACTTTTAATCAAAAGATTTCAATGTATAGGAGAATTCAAAAACTCGTGTGATTAGAATAGGTGTTGTCCTGGTATATCATAGAAATGCGGAGCTTGATCACCTACGCATAGCAATGATATAAGTAGGATAAGACCTATGAACTAATCATACCGTTAGAATTTAAAAGCTGGAACCTTCGAAAAATTTCCTGAAAAACATAAACCGTGTGAGATCACATAAGCATATCATGATTCTGATATCTACTATAGCACTTACGCGTTTAAGTAAAGTAACGCCACTGTTGAACACTCCTGCGTTAGCGTTAGGACGTCACTAGTATTTGAATGCGCGTTAGTAAGTGATGCGGACACTACAATCACTATGTCGAACACTATTACTTAGACTTCGGAGAAGGACCCGTCTAAGCATTACGATTCTGACATTGGAGTAACAAGTAAGGACATTTAAGCGATCCACCTTTGATTACCCCAACAAGTGTCTTACCTGAACCTACACCAGTTATTTCTACGCCTAACCCGTACTTCCCAGCACCCCAAGTGAGACAACTCAGAAGAAAGCTGCGGCAACCATACGGAGTGGACTGGCGATAACTCATCTAAATAACGCAAGATCATTTCATATCCATTCGGGGATATTGATCGGTTATATTACTAGTATGACACTAGGAGAGACTTGAACAATCCGAGCACTCGCCGACGGACTGCAAAATAGTCGAAGCAGGGTATCAAGATAAAATCAAACGATAATTAGGTCGAAAGAATTGGCAATCTCTTGGAGGAAGGTACCACCAATGTTGTGGAGAATGTTATGACGGCAAGAAGGACGACTAGGAGAGTTGACTTGTGCTGGCAAGTTGCGGTGATACTGTTGGCAAAGTTGATCTTTTCAAATGTAACTCTCATGAATTTGAAAGAATTTCAAAAATGCACTTTTTGGTTGTTCCATTTAAACCTTAGTATGGGCAAGTAGGATATTTTAAGGATGAATTAGTATCAAATTTCTACCCTTCAGATATGTATTAAACTTTTACGAAATTAATTTTTATTAACTCACAAGGATGTTCTTAGCGATCTTATTTTAAAGAAAATATCATAAATAGAATACAAATATTTTCGAACATTCGTTATAGACAACTTTTAATCAAATATGCATTTTGCAAAGGATTAGAACCGTATTTTCCAGAAGAAACACACGTAGCTAGAAAGTGAACCGTGAGAATTAATCGATCAACATTGCTTAACTGATAGCCCAACAAGTCCAAGAAGTCGTACCTACCATAGTCACTCAAGTTACTACCGACCGTGTAGCAAATAGAAGAAATAAGGAAGTCATAGAATCAATCGAATGGAAAGATGGTAATAAAAGAAAGTAGAGCACTAGTCAGAAGAGACATCTCAAGGTCATTCAGATAAAAGTCGAAAAGAAGTCAGAAATTTTGGAGTAAAGACCCATGAGTCAAGACAGTATATGGACTCTCATCCAAAATGTACTAGCTACGACTGCAATCACCCAAGAGCTTGTATTTTGGGTACCGAGGACAATCTAGTCGGTTACACTGCTCTATACTAAAGAAAGGAAAGAAAGGTCAAGAAGGGCGAAAAGTCTGCTAAGAGTACGGAACCCTAAACCACTCTAAAGATAGGTATTTCACGCTGAATAAAGACTTAAGCAGCACCAAGTGGACAAACAAAGTAACGCAAACCAATCAAAGAGATTAAGGATGCAAGGCTCAAGGAAGGGCATTCGCATTGGGAACTAAAAAGGGTTCACCAAGATCTAGTATAGTGACATGCATGAAAATGCGAAGCCATTTGCAGAAGGAATGCGTGGCATTTATGGCACATGTTGTAGATAAGGAAGTAAAAGAGAAACGAATTCAGGACTTCTCAGTTGTAAGATAGTATCCAGAAGTGTTCCCGGAGGAGCTACCCGGACTACCTCCGCATAGGCAGGTAGAGTTCCACATTGACTTAATACCTGGAGCAGGCCCCATAGCAAAGTCGCCTTATCGACTAGCACCGTTCGAGATGCAGGAGCTTTCAAGCCAACTTCAAGAGCTGCTAGACAAAGGATTCATTCGACCCAGCTCTTCGCCCTGGGGAGCCCCTGTGTTGTTCGTCAAAAAGAAAGATGGATCTTTTCGCATGTGCATCGATTACAGAGAGCTGAACAAGATCACTATCAAGAACCGATACCCTCTTCCGCGCATCGACGATCTATTCGACTAATTGCAAGGAGCCACGTACTTCTCCAAGATCGACCTTCGATCCGGATACCATCAAATGCGAGTTCGTGAGGAAGACATTGCAAAGACGGCGTTCAGAACTCGTTATGGTCATTATGAGTTCTTGGTCATGCCTTTTGGTTTGACGAACGCTCCAGCAGTGTTCATGGACCTGATGAACCGAGTATGTCGACCGTACTTAGATAAGTTCGTAATTGTCTTCATAGACGACATTCTAATCTACTCAAGGAGCAAGGAGGACCACGAGCATCATTTGAGGCCGATATTGGAACTGCTGAAAGCCGAACAGTTATACGCCAAATTCTCGAAGTGCGAGTTTTGGATCCGAGAAGTTCACTTTCTAGGACATGTGGTGAATAAAGAAGGAATTCACGTCGATCCAGCCAAGATTGAGGCCGTAAAGAAATGGGAAGCCCCGAAGACACCGACAGAAATTCGACAATTTCTCGGTTTGGCAGGCTATTATCGACGATTCATCGCAAACTTCTCCAGGATTGCGCAGCCGCTGACAACTTTAACGCAAAAGGACAAGAAGTTCGTCTAGGGAGAAAAACAAGAAGAAGCGTTTCAAACGCTAAAGCAAAAGTTGTGTAATGCACCCATTCTGGCGTTACCCGAAGGAACGGATAACTTTGTGGTGTATTGCGATGCTTCGCATCAAGGCTTGGGATGTATCCTGATGCAGAACGAGAAGGTCATTGCCTATGCGTCCAGACAACTGAAGGTTCATGAGAAGAACTACACCACCCACGACTTGGAGCTTGGAGCAGTGGTGTTTGCCCTTAAGATATGGAGACATTATCTCTACGGCACCAAATGCACTATCTATACGGACCATAAGAGTCTCCAGCATATTCTTGATCAGAAAATGCTGAATATGAGACAAAGGAGATGGGTTGAATTGCTCAGCGACTACGACTGCGAGATTAAGTATCATCCAGGGAAAGCGAATGTCGTAGCTGATGCGTTAAGCCGAAAGGAGCGGGTAAAGCCCACAAGGTCACGAGCAATGGGAATGGTAGTGCAGACCAGTTTAAAAAGTCAAATAGTGGAAGCTCAAAAGGAAGCTCTGAAGGCTGACAACCTAAAGAAAGAAACTCTCCACAAGTTGGAAAAGGAGTTTGAGGAGAAATCGGATGGAGTCCGATGTTTCAAAGACAGGATTTGGGTTCCAAAGGTGGATCAGTTAAGGGCACTGATCATGGATGAAGCTCATCAGTCGAAGTATTCGATACATCCAGGATCCGATAAAATGTACAAAGGACTGAAGGAGCATTACTGGTGGCCCGGTATGAAAAGAGATATCGCCACTTACGTGAGTAAATGCTTGACTTGCGCGAAAGTTAAAGCAGAGCACCAGAAACCGTCCGGACTTCTTCAGCAACCGGAAATCCCGGAGTGGAAATGGGAGCAGATATCGATGGATTTCGTGACTAAGCTACCCAAGACTAAAAAGGGTCATGATACAATTTGGGTAATCGTTGACAGACTCACGAAATCAGCGCATTTCTTGCCAATAAAGGAGACTTATAGCATCGATAAGCTTGCGCAGCTGTATGTTGATGAGATTGTCATGCGACATGAAGTCCCGATATCGATCATCTCTGATAGGGATAGTAGATTTACCTCGCGATTTTGGCAATCGCTTCAAGCAACATTGGGCACTCGTGTGGATCTAAGCATGGCTTACCATCCTCAGACCGATGGACAGACTGAGAGAACCATCCAAACATTAGAGGATATGCTACGTGCTTGTGTGTTAGAATTTGGAGGTAGTTGGGACGATCATCTACCCTTAGTCGAGTTCTCCTACAACAACAGCTATCATGCCAGCATTCAGTGTGCGCCATACGAGGCACTGTATGGACGCAAGTGTAGGTCCCCACTTAATTGGTTGGAAGTGGGAGAGAACCGATTGTTTAGGCCTGATGTCGTGCAGGAGACCACCGACAAAATCAAAATGGTTCAAGAAAAGCTGAAAGTGGCCAGGGATAGCCAGAAAAGCTATGCCGATAATCGGCGAAAGCCGTTGGAATTCCAAGTGGGTGATAAAGTGCTGCTAAAGGTATCACCATGGAAAGGGCTAATAAGATTCGGAAAGAAAGGGAAACTGAGCCCTCGTTTTGTTGGACCATTCGAGGTCGTAGAAAGGATCGGACCCGTTGCTTATAGGCTGGACCTACCTATAGAGCTGAGCTCTATTCATGACACGTTTCACGTGTCTAATCTGAAGCGATGCCTGTCGAAAGAGACAGTAGTTTTGCCCTTGGAAGAAATTCAAATCGATGAGCAACTGCGCGCCTCGGAGGAACCAATCGAAATTCTTGATCGAGAAATCAAGCAACTCCGGCGCAGCAGGATACCGATAGTCAAAGTGAGATGGAACTCTAGGCATGGACCAGAGTTTACTTGGGAGCGGGAAGCATTCATGAAAAGCAAGTACCCGCATCTCTTCACAGAAAACCACGGCAGTAGCAGCAAGAATTAAATTTCGGGACGAAATTTCTTTCAACCGGGGGTAACTGTGACATCCGTCAATTTTTGACGTTCAGGGTAGCTACCTGTTTATTTTGCTCAGTAGCATTCCCGTAAGTGGAAAAAGTAGAAATTAAGTTGCCTGAATAATTTAGGTTAGTTGCGTGAAAAAGTTAGGCATAAATCCTAAAAGTCCCGGAAAATGCCCGAAACAGCCCGTACCGGCCCGGAAACGTCCGAAAATCCTATAATGCCAAAATTTGAAAACGAAATGTACAAAATAAAGAATTTTGTTAAAAACATGAATAAACTGCTCCATATAGTCCAAAAGTGCTTTCGAAAAAGTCGGTTCCTACCGAAAACGCGCTAAAAACTGATACTGCGTTAAATTAAGCAGTATAAATTAAACCTTTTAAACAAGTAAAAAAAAAATATTTTTTTAAAAAAAAGGGGGATTGGCCTAGATGGCCGGCCACCCCCTTTCCCATGTCTCTCTCTCTTTGTTTTATTTCAAGACCAACATCATTACACTTCATTCTCTTTTCATTTTTTTTCCAAAACATCACTCTCTCTCTATCATTTTCTCTCACAAAAATTCTCTCAACCTCCTCAAAACTCCAGCCATATTTCCATACAAAATCTGAGTTTCTTGAAGATTAAAACAAGTTTTAAGAGTATCATTTGTGTTCATCAAAGGTAAGAGTGTTGCATGTTTGTATAGTTTCGATTTTTGGCTCAATCTTGAGTTTTCTTCTATTTTCTTTGAGGTTTAATCCCTTCTTTATGTTTTAATAATCATCTTGATGTTTGGGGATGAGTTAGAACCTTAGAAATGTGTTTAAACATTCTATGAAGGTGAATATCTATGAATCCCCCGTAAGAACACAAGTTTGATTTCAAAAATCTTGTTGTTGATGTTTTTGATCATCATTTTGGGGCTAAACTTTGCTAATAGTTCATGCATGAGTCTTGATGGTACTAAAACATGTTTAGTTTATTTTTCACTTGTATAATCTGATTTGTGGGTAAAATAGCAAGAAAAACCCCAAAAGTTTATGATTTTATGTGTTTTGGTGGTAAAAATGGTGTTGGATTCTTGACAGATTCTGTCAATGTTTTTGCATGTAGTTTACACGACCCAAAAAGGGTTTTCTCGAACTCATTTCTTCATGAAATTTTTATGGATCGATATTTAAAGTGTTAGGGTTCAAACCCCACTGGATTTGTACAAAAACACCAAGATTTGAACCCAAACCATCATTAAACATTTTCGTGTGCAACAGCACTTGGTCAGGAATTTGAGTCATCTTCATGCATGTATAACTCTTTGATAAATCATCCAAAATACAAACTTTTTAATTCTAAACTCAAGTACTCTGAGTTAGCTTTCTATAGAATTCAAAACCATATCATTTGGTGGACTTTTGAGGCTTCAACCAATGAGATTAAGATAGTGGTGTAGGCTGTCCCTTGTGGCAGATTACACATGCACTACTTTAAGAGGTCATATCTCCCACAAAAACCACCCAAATGATATGAAACTTGTTCCAAAAGCTTGGTATATGTGTTGGCTAGAAAATCTCTTTTGAAATTCGTAATTTGGTGGTGTTATGAATTATTTATGAATAAAACATCACTGAAAGGTATTCTGGAAAATGAGAAAGTACCACTGATTTTGCAAAAATGTTTAAAAATAGTAAAAGAACTCTAAAAATAGTGAAATTTGGTGAAATTGTTCCTAACATCCCCTAAATCAGTGGGTAAAAATTTAAGGACTTATTATTTGGAGGACCTAAGTTCAAAGTGGCAATTTTTACAACTTAAAATTTTGGCAGATTCTGGAAATTTTATAAAATCCAAATTTATGAACTTTGAACCTTCCAAAATGTTTGGAAGACTCCAAAATGTGATAAAATGAATTTTTAGTATATTGGACTATATAAATAACATAATGGCATTATATGGATATCGGTACGATTTTGATAGGGACCGTTGAACTTAGAACTTACGTTAAAAAATTACGTGTTTGATAGGGCGATCATAGTTCGGAGCCGGGATTAGATCACGCACCATCACTTACGAAATCGCACTAAACGCTTGAGGTGAGTATTCACAGCCCCACTTTTACCGTTTTTACGAGTTTTTGGGGTGAAAAGCATGCTTATGAATGAATGTGTTTATTTGTGAAAATGTTGCGGAATGAATTGAATTGAAATGAATTTTGAGTACCGAAAAGAATTGAAATGAAATGTTTTATTGAAATGAAATGAAATGAAATGTTTTGTGAATATTGAAATGAAATGAATTGAAATGTGTTTCGAGTATCGAAATGAATTGAAATGAAATGAATTTGAGTATTGAAACAAAATGAAATGAAATGTATTGTTAGTATCGAAATAAAATGAAATGAAATGTAATGTGAGCTAAATTTTGATATGTTGAAGCATGATATAGTAAGCACAAAATGAAAATGTCCCCTGCACTACTATTAACCCTCACAAATTGGGCCTATGATACATGTGGATAGCGCTATTTGGATTGGCATACCCACCTAAAACTGACGAGTGATAGGTGCACTGTATTGAAAAAATATTCACCCCAGCTGGAAATTTGTTTTCCCCCGGCAAGGCTGGATAGGGGCGTAGCTATGTCACAAAATGAAGGATTGTAGTAACTCACTGATATATATCATGTAATTAACACATCACCCGGGAAATTTACTCACTACTTGATACTAAACTGTTTATTAGGTGAATGATCTGATTCACCAAACTGCTATTTTTGGGGTGAATGAACTGATTCACCAAACTTTTTATAAAAATTGAGTGAATGAACTAATTCACTAAATTGTTTATTGGGTGAATGAACTGATTCACCAAACCGTTTACAAAAATGTTGCGAATAAATGTTTTATTGAAATTGATATTGTACATAACTGTTTTGTACTTATAAAAACCTGTGAACTCACCAACTCTCGTAGTTGACACTTGTTTTAACATGCTTTTCAGGAAACCCGAAGGTTTGATTTAGGCTTTTAGAGTTTTTTTTTGTGAACGCCAATCATGTTTCGATGTTATTCGGATTTTGTAAAAGAATTTGTAATTTATGAACTCCGGTTGGATTTATATGTCTTGTAAACATATTTAAATTATTAATGTTATGAATGATTGGTGTGTATATCTCCTATTGCTTTGAAATCGAGACTGTCGCAACTCGTGTTTCCGCTTTAGCGGGGTGTTACACCTGTTGAGGGGGAGAGACAGCCGAGAGACCATTCCGTTTATTCCCCCTCCACCAACTGGAGAACCAACGAACAGGGGGGGACAAACGAGAATGAGGATGATGATGATGATGATGATGATGATGAAGACGATGACACCTTCTTCGTCGAGAAGGTACCAGCCTCAACGCCCACTCCAGGGCCTACACAATCTCAGGGGGAGAACCCCGGTGCACCTGGTACGTTACTATTACCATCCTCTCCCTCATCCTCTGATAACCAACCAATCTCTACTCTCCTTAAATCTAAACCTACACCTGAAACCATCACCCTTGACACCTCCTCTGAAGACTCTCCAATAAACAACCTACAAATGGTTGTCTACCAACCACCCAAGCAACCTACCCCTGAACCAACACCTCATTCTTCTCCTAAACAAACCTCTGAACCTGAAAACCAAGAAAACTCTGACTTTCAGGATGTGAACTTTGGTTCTGTCACTGGTGAAATTATTCGCCTCATGGAGAATAGTCCATCAGAACAGACAAGAGCCGAATTAAGCAGAATGACTTTCAGAGTAACTCCTCCAAACCCTGAATCCATTCCCTCTAAACCAACCCGCTTTAACCCTGAAGCATCCTCTTCTAGAACCCCTGAAATAAGAGCCCCTCCTGAAACCATATGCCTATCATCAGATGATGAATTCATCTCTGATGACTTCTCTACCCCTGCTTCTTCTCCCAGATCTCCTCCCTCTAACTCCCCTAGATCTGAAGGTGAGAACTACCCTGACAACTCTGCTATTTTCAACAGGGATGGGCGTTTAGACGCCGTGATAGAGCGACTCGAGAGTACAAGAGTAAAAATTCCTCTTCGTACCTCTTGGGACTCCGAGTTCGCCTATCTATCACAAGAGGAATACAACGCTGCTGTACAGGCTCAGGAGGAGCATAATAAGAAGCAGAAGGAAGCCTTCCTCTCCGCTCAAGCCGCTCGAAGGCTTGCATCGGATTTTGTTGAAGAGGACGCTGAAATAAGTGCTGATCCTGTTCTAGCATAGAAGGCCGCGCTGAAGGTCTTCAACAGAAACGCTGAAGGTCTTCAACAGAAACGCTGAAGCTCAGTCTGAAGAAGTAAACACAGAGCTTGACTGGTGCAGAGACCGCCTTCACCTCAGAAAACATGGTGCTGCTATCTCTGGAATCCATCTCAGCCGAACTCGCGGCAAAAGAGCAAAAACATGGATCACCGTCAAACGCTCAGGAGTCAAGGATGTGCAACACACTCTTGACAAGTTGGAAAGATACAACTTGTCAGAGTGGAATGAAATCAGAAGCCTACTTCCCAAAGCCAACAGAAACTATCGGGCTGAAGTAGAAGAAGTCATTAATGGACTTATTGCACGCATCAGAAGAACAACCGAAATTCCTGATGACCTTCTCCAGCCTTCTTCAGCACTGCCTCAGCCACCTGTTCGAAGATCAGCCGGTGCTTCAACAAGGAGACCAACTCCTTGCATGCCCAGGATGGTTGTCAAGCCACTGGACCTCTCGATGCTTGGTCTTTCACTCCCTCCAGGAGTCTCTCTCTCTGAAGGACAAGTCATCAGAGAACCTGTTCATGGTATTTGTGTAAGCGACAACTCCAAGATTCTACGCTTTCAGCGTTTCAGCGAGTTACACAAAGCACCATATGAACACTTGGTTTCTGTTCTCTTCACTGCTCAAAGAGATAAGAAAAACCAAGATAATAAAGAGATTATTCGCACTGTCAGAGCTATACTCGATCATCGACTCGCCTTCAGCAATACTCCTGTGCCAATCGTAGTCAAGACTGAAGAATTTAGCGAAGACTCTGATAGTTAAAATATTTTTGTAAATTTTGCTTTCAGTACTTCACTTATGTACTCTTGTAGTTTCTTTACTCTTGTAACCTGATTGAGATTAATGAAAATGCAATTCAGTGCATTGTACTTTATTCCATCATAGTACTGAAAAAGATCCCTCAAAACAGTAAATGGGACATGTACCTTTATGAGTTCTATTTCCTACTGTTTTATCTAGACTTAGAATTTTTTTTTCTTTCTAGACTTAGACAATTTCTCTATTGTCTTATCATTATCATTTAGGGGGAGATTGTTGATCCAGCTCTCCTAAGACCTGATGAAATGATAATGATCCTGAATCTTTACTTAGTGAATAGGTTCTTACTGTTGGGAATCGAGGGATACAAGAACATGCACAGCGGAATAAAACCCGATTCCCAATCGAGGATCCAATCCCAAACCATACAGACACAATAAAGGATGTTTTTGGAGGATTACCTTTGCGAATAATAACTCCGAAACGCAAGTAGGGGGTACACTGCTACTGGCACCGGTTGAGAGGGTTGCTAGACCACCGTGGATCACTCCAAAAACGACTCCTGATCTCCGTCTGGATGCTGGCGCCGGTTTTTGGGTAGGGAGAGAGAGAGAAAAGCTTTTTGGGAATAAAGGAATTAAACTTATAATTATGAACCCTTAACCCTTTATTTATATGGACAAACCTGGCAGTGTTTGATTCCATATATAATTCTTGGTAATTATCTCTGAAATAACTTCCATAATTATCCTTTTAATTAATCTAACTGATTAATTAATTATAAATAATTCAACTAATTATTTATTTATTTCTTTTCTCTCTAAATAATTAATGACTAGTTAATTATTTCCCATAATCCAAACATTCTCATTATGGTGTGCAGCAGTGTGACCTACTAGTGTCTCATAACATTGGACACGATAACCCTGTTACTGTCTCGCACATAATCCTAACAGACTCCCACTTGTGCTAGACATGTAACTGAACTGTTATCATTGGCCTAAGGAGGTCCCTAGCCAGACACTTAGGTTAACCAGGTTATAAGATCTCTTATATCCAGAGATACAATTCACGCTTGAATTTGTACACAGGTTCATTCCTTTTGCACACGATATTTCTAAAGTGATTTTAAGACATGGAGTGGAGGATTCATTTCTTAAAATCAAGTATTTCTTGACTCTGATTCCGATTGCCTGCAGTAACGGATATTGCTAAATAACCCCTGTTATTCTATCCGAGCGTGGCCACGCGTTTTCTGCCAATCTTAATCGTCAAGGGGCCCGGAAATATCTCTCTTTTGAAAGAGGTGCAAATCCCTTCTTGACTACTTGCATTTGGATCCACGGCTTCCGCTGCATCTAGTCACGTCCCGTATGGCCACCCAGTTACGGTGCAGCGTTAGTACGCGCTAAGAGTACAGTGGTCCTCGTGTTCCCAAACCAAGTATCTCAGGTCTAAGGACAACCTATCAAGTCAGTGCCTATGACTAAGGCTCCATGAAGCAGACTTGATCACTTGTCACTTCCAATACCCAAACACTCTGATGAGTATCTACAAATACTTGGTCACATCACTTGTGCTTTTATTCTTTACTTTGAATAAATCATCAAGTATTTATAATAGCGTCAAACTCCCTATTGAAATTCCCATTTCAATAAGTGGCTACGGAAATTTAGATTTCATACAAGACTTTGTAGAATCATGGATACGTTAAATATGCAAAAAATAGTTAATTTAGAACAACCATGAAAACAAAACCTCCATTTATTTCCAACACACTGTGAAATAAAAACTTTACATGATTACATTGTTTCTAAATTAGACTATAGTAATAATTAATAAACCAAGTACTAGCTACTGGCTTCCAGGTACTGCATCCCAATGGAATTCGCATGTGCCTCATGCTTTGCCCTTGCTAGTGGCTTTGTCAGCGGATCTGCGACATTGTCTTCTGTTGGAATCTTGCATATTCTTACATCTCCTCTTCCAATGATCTCTCGGATGAGGTGATACTTTCTGAGCACGTGTCTCGACTTGTGATGCTCTCTAGGTTCCTTTGCTTGCGCCACGGCTCCTGAGTTATCACAGAATATATCGATCGGTCTCGAGATACTGGCAACCACTCTGAGATCCGATAGAAAATTCCTTAGCCATACAGCTTCCTTTGCCGCATCACATGCTGCAATGTACTCTGCTTCTGTAGTTGAGTCTGCAATCGTGTCCTGCTTCGAGCTCTTCCATGAGATCGCACCTCCGTTTAGGGTAAGACATACCCCGACTGTGACCTGAAGTCATTTCTGTCGGTCTGGAAACTAGCGTCAGAGTATCCTGTGACACTAATTTCATCCTCAGAACCTCCAAAGACCAAGAACATTTCTTTCGTTCTTCTCAGATATTTAAGAATGTTCTTGACAGCCACCCAATGGGGCTCACCCGGATTCTGTTGGTATCTGCTCGTAACACTTACTGAGTAAGCAACATCGGGCCTAGTACATAGCATGGCATACATAATCGATCCAATTGCAGAAGCATATGGGACCGATTTCATCTTTTCCTGATCTTCACTAGAAACAGGACACTGTGTTTTACTTAACACTATGCCATGTTGCATTGGAATGAATCCTTTCTTGGATTCATCCATCCTGAACTCTTCAGTACTTTGTCAATGTATGTACTCTGACTAAGTCCGATAAGCCGCTTAGATCTGTTTCTGTAGATCTTTATACCTAGTATATAAGCGGCTTCTCCAAGGTCTTTCATCTGGAAACATTTACTTAACCATTCCTTAACACTCTATAAAGTTGGTACATCGTTTCCTATGAGTAGTATGTCATCTACATACAAGACCAGGAAGGTTACTATGCTCCCACTGAACTTAGTGTAAACACATGGCTCGAACTCACTTTTAGCGAAGCCAAACTCTTTGATTCGCTCATCAAAGTGTAAGTTCCAGCTTCGAGATGCTTGCTTCAATCCATAAATAGATTTTAGCAGCTTACACACCTTATTAGGATTCTTAGGATCTTCAAACCCCTCTGGTTGTTCCATATAGACGTCTTCTGTTAACTTTCCATTCAGAAAGGCTGTCTTGACGTCCATCTGCCAAATCTCGTAATTAAAGTACGCTGAGATGGCCATAAGAATCCTAATTGACTTTAACATTGCCATTGGTGAAAAGGTTTCATCATAGTCAATGCCATGAGTTTGCGTGAATCCTTTTGCAACCAGTCTGGCTTTGAAGGTGTGTACGTTCCCATCCATGTTGGTTTTCTTCTTGAAAACCCATTTGCGTCCAACAGCCTTACAGTGTTGTGGCAAATCAGTCAACTCCCAGACTTGGTTGTCGTACATGGATTGCATCTCGGCCTTCATGGCTTCCTGCCATTGTTCAGACTCACTGCCTGACACAGCTTCTCCATAGGATGTTGGTTCATTTAAGTCTCCGCTATCTTGAGAGACTAAGAACCCAAGATACCTATCTGGTTCTTGTCTTACCCTGCTGGATCTGCGAAGGTCCTGTGTTTGCACTTCCTCAATCGGCTCTGATTGAGGTTCAACATTGTTATGTTGAATTTCTGGCTCAACAACTGGTGTAGTGCTTTCTTCGTCTACTATCTGTAGATCTACATCCTTTCTGGTGTTCTCTAAACTGAGAAACTTTTCTTTCAGAAATTTTCCATTTCGAGAAACAAACACTTTGTTCTCTTCAGGGTTGTAGAAATAATATCCCACGGTGGTCTTGGGATATCCAACGAAGAAACACTTGTCGGATTTGGGTTTGAGTTTTTCTGAGGTAGGTCGTTTGACGTAAACCTCACAACCCCAAATTTTCAGAAAAGATATGTTGGGTTTCTTACCCTTCCATAACTCGTATGGAGTCTTTTCTACCGACTTTGTTGGCGTTCTATTCAGTATGTGTGCTGCTGTTTCGAGCGCATGTCCCCAGAATGATATTGGCAGCGAAGAATGACACATCATCGTTCGTACCATGTCAAGCAAAGTACGATTTCTCCTTTCTGATACACCGTTCATCTGAGGTGTATACGGAGGTGTAAGTTGGGATACAATCCCACACTCCATCAGATGATTGTCAAACTCATCACTGAGATATTCGCCTCCACGATCTGACCGTAAGAACTTGATCCTCTTGTCAAGTAGATTCTGTACTTCATTCTGATATTCCTTGAATTTCTCAAAGGTTTCAGATTTATGTCTCATCAAATAGACATAACCATACCTACTGAAGTCGTCAGTGAAGTATCGGTATCCTCCTCTTGCTACATGACTGAAAGGTCCACATACATCTGTGTGGATTATTTCAAGCAAGTCAGTAGCCCTTTCATTCTCACTGTTGAAAGGTTGCTTTGTCATTTTACCAGATAAACAAGATTCTCAATTATCAAAAGGTTTGTAGTCGAAATTGCCAAGAAAACCTCCTTTTAGGAGTAGTTCAACACGTTTCTTGTTTATATGGCCCAAACGACAATGCCAGAGGTAAGTCTGATCCTCAATATCTTTGGATCGCTTACTTATATGATAGATTTCACTATTGTTGTCTTTAAGATTTACAGTGTACAGACCATCTACGGGTGTAGCTTTAAAATAGAAAATATTATCTTTAAAGACTGAAATCATTTTATAAGAATAATTATAATAAAAGCCTTGGTCTACCAACAAATCAAAAGACAACACATTCTTAATCATATTTGGAATATAATAACAATTATCCAGTTCCAAAACTAGACCCGAGGGTAAACTAAGACTATAAGATCCCACGGCTTCAGCAATCAACGGAGTGCCTTCGCCAACTCGTAGGTTCGAACGGTCCTTCCTCAGAGTCTTTCTTCTAGTGAATCCCTGTAAATGATTACAAATGTGGTTACCACTGCCTGTATCAATTACCCATGATTCATAAGAAGTGATTAAGCAATCTATCATAAAGATACCTGGAGCATCGGATAAACCGATCTCAATCTGGTCGATATTCATCGAGTGTTCGCAAATATCCTCGCTGCCGCACTCTGGGCAACTCAGATCTCCCAGCTCATCAATTATATCAGTGTCCATGAGATTCGCAGGTTCGGGTGCTGGCTCTAAACTGGCCAGGATATCTTCATGAACTTTATCCACGTCGTTCTTTGGTTCCTTCATGTAGGCACTAGCTGTGTCCTGTACTTCCTTTGTGAGGGAGAACCACATGAGGTACACTAACTCTTCCTGAGTCATCTTGTACCCCAGACGTGATAAACATTTAAAAAGCCTTCTCATTTCAATAAGATGGTTTTTAATTGACTGACCCTTCTGTAGCTTCAGGGAGAGAATCTCTTGCATGATCAAAAGCTTGCCCGTGTGCTTGTAGAAACCTAACTGGTTTTCTACATTCCTTACGACCTCGTGACAGAATTTCACTCTCAAGTCTCCCATGAACTCGGGTGACATAGAGAAAACTAGAATGGACATTACATCCGATTCATCTGCCATGAATCTGAAATATTCAGCAAATTCCTCTTCTGGGGCATTGCTTTTGGGTCGTGACATGGGCTTATTGATCACATAAAGCTTACCCTGGGCACTCAAAACATTCTGTAAGTGCAACTTCCAAACTGGAAAGTTCTGGCCCCTAAGCTTCCACTTGCCCGTAATAAGGCGAAGTGATTCCTCAGGTGAATAAAATGGAATGCTAATTGGAGACATCTACAGAAGAATATAAATTCCAATTTAGTTTATAATTATATAATTATAATAAATTATTACCCTTAAAATAAATTTATTAGACTAGAATCCATATTTCACATGTGTCGGGAAGCATGTGATCATGTCAAACCGACTCATGCGATCTATGGTAGGTAAAACTATACCAATCGTATTCCTATCTGAAAATACGACTTCTAGATCGTCGGGACATCGGATATTAATAATCCGTGCATATTTAGTCCCTCTAGTGCATTTTGGCCTGGTACCACCCAGTGAATAAATAATTACCAAAATAGATTGCACCACCCGGGACCTGGATAAACTCTGGCCGGTACCACCCGGAGATAATTCGCAGAGTTTTATCACCTTCCAGTTTCGGTTTGAACATGGGCATTCATAGTGTGTGCACTTACAACGCCCTATGTACCTTACACCGGAAGTGCCCCTAAAGTGGGTTGCACTTACTAATCTATGATTTTAACAAGGGTCTAAATTGCCAGTTTTCCTTTTTCAAAACTTTGAAAAAACTGGATCCAAACACTAACTGTATTTGTATCATATTTTCTTTTAAAACAATCATCCAAAAAGGGAATTTATATTTAACAACAATTACGTAAAACAACCACGCAATTTAAATATAAAAAGCACAATCATAGCCTAAACCCTTAAGCTAATGTTGTTTTGTGAGCCAACACAAAACAACGGTCTCAACCCTAAGTGACAAAAGTCTTCGTCTTCTGGTACTCCCACTGGCTCCGAGATCCATAGTCGACATCTTGTCTCCGTCTTGATGATTAGAACTAACTATTACAAATGGGTTTTTATTGGCACGCAGGCCTCCCAACTATTCTAATAATTTAAAATTACAAGTAGGGTTGTAAATGGCACGCAGGCCTCCCAACTATTCTAAAACGGATAAAATAAATAAAAAACACAACCACGGGTCTAAAAGGGTTCAGCTATGACTCAATACAATTAAACGAATTAAAATACAACTGGATTTTAATCGGATAATTATAAAAACAGAAATTAATTTAAAACAAATTAATTAAACTTAATCTTGAATCGTTTTAAAACTTATCTGATAAAAAGGATTCTTTATCTCAAACACTATCCGGAAACGAATCCTTATCTGGATCCGTCAACGATAAACGATTGGGACGAACAACGATTTCGATTACCTCCGATCCGTCAAAACGTGACCGTCGATCGGCGGTTTTCAACGCCGGCGACGATGATGACGCAATTGCCACCACCGCCGCCCGTACCTCCCGCAATCGCCGCCGGCAGCGGCGACTTCGATAGCCACCACCGCCGCAGCAACCACCGCTGTCACCAAAAACAACCGGCGACGGCAGCAGCTAAGGAGCCACCACCGCCGCCCACCACAACAACAATCGTCGGCGACAGCAGCGGCTGGAAAGCCACCACCGCCGCCGCAATCGATACCATCGCCACCATAGTCCACCGGCGACAGCAGTGGACTTAACCACCATTGCCGCCGCGATCACGCGACGGAAAACAGCGAACGCCGCCACCACCGTAACTGGTGGTGCGGCTGGTTGAGAATCGACAGGCAAGCGGCGATCACCGCTGCCATCCACTCCCTCCGATTGATCGCCACCGCCTAGGTGGTCGATCATGGTTACCCATCGCCAATCGGCGGTTTTGGGTTCGATTGACACCACCGCCACCACAATCGGTGGTGCGGTGGTGGTTTTCCTTCGCGGTCGACGATGGCCGACGCCACAACCACCAAGTGGGTGGTGTGGCCGGCGCATATCATGACAGCCGGTACCGCAGCCACCAATCGGGTGGTGCGGCCGGTAGAGAATCGACGGCGATCGGCCTGGAGGTCCGGCCGGCTAACTGCCGCCGTTCCGCCGCCGATCGTCGTTTCGTTAGGTTTACAAAAATCAGATTTTTTAACAAATTAACGATTTTTATAAAACCTAATTAACTAACAAACAGCTTAAACCTGATCTGTTAGGTTTAGGAAGTGGCTCTGATACCACTGTTGGGAATCGAGGGATACAAGAACATGCACAGCGGAATAAAACCCGATTCCCAATCGAGGATCCAATCCCAAACCATACAGACACAATAAAGGATGTTTTTGGAGGATTACCTTTGCGAATAATAACTCCGAAACGCAAGTAGGGGGTACACTGCTACTGGCACCGGTTGAGAGGGTTGCTAGACCACCGTGGATCACTCCAAAAACGACTCCTGATCTCCGTCTGGATGCTGGCGCCGGTTTTTGGGTAGGGAGAGAGAGAGAGAAAAGCTTTTTGGGAATAAAGGAATTAAACTTATAATTATGAATCCTTAACCCTTTATTTATATGGACAAACCTGGCAGTGTTTGATTCCATATATAATTCTTGGTAATTATCTCTGAAATAACTTCCATAATTATCCTTTTAATTAATCTAACTGATTAATTAATTATAAATAATTCAACTAATTATTTATTTATTTCTTTTCTCTCTAAATAATTAATGACCAATTAATTATTTCCCATAATCCAAACATTCTCATTATGGTGTGCAGTAGTGTGACCTACTAGTGTCTCATAACATTGGACACGATAACCCTGTTACTGTCTCGCACATAATCCTAACACTAACTTCTGTTAGAGCTTGAGGAATTATCACTGAGTCTGTTCAGTGTTATTCCATGTTACTTATGCTGTAACTTATTTTTATAGTAATCAGGATCAGGATCAGAAGACGAACGAGTCTGTTCTGCAGTCTACTGATCCTATCCACTGAAGTGAAGACCTCCTGAAGACATCAAGATCATACTCAAAGAACCATCAGCAACGTTGAAGACTTAGCTGATGAAAGGAACAGCATGCTCGTGATCTGAAGACGGAACTCAGTGATAGCAGGCTGCTCAATATCGTATGACATCCTGAAGAATCATCAGGATACAAGTGACCCTGAACAGCACCAGCTTCAGGACTCTAGTCACTGATCAGTATCCTGATCCTGAAGGATTAGTGTAATGTCTTAGTCTAATGCACAAAAGGATTGTACGCCTTTACTGACACAAAAGTACATAAGGACAGTCTCTTTACTGTTCCCTCCGTACTTATCAGACCTCAAGGCAACTGTTTACACACTTCCTCTTTTGCACACCATGCAAAGAGTATTTGTTTATAGTAAATAGTACAAAGGACCACTTACATTGTGACACGTACACAAAAGTGGTTCTACATGCATTTAATGCATTGGGTATAAATAGGACTTGAAGAGATGTTCTCCATACTTCTTCTTCATCCTAAAAGTGAAAACTTGTGTGATTATATTCAACCCCCCCTTCTATAATCCCAAACACTATCCTTACTTGAAGGTCACCTATTTGGGACCAACATAAGTTCATACTTGCGTAACCATCAAAGTACTATCCAGAATTTGGAAATGTAGGTTGGTCGTATTTCACAATTGCTAAGTGAGAGGACTCAAGGGGAGCTACCAACGCAAACCCAAGTCAACCCAAAGGTGGAAAACGCAAAGCCAATGCTCATGGTGGTCGGAGAAACATCCAAGAAGAAGTGGACTGACATCTACACGAAAAAGTACGTGGAGAGCGATAGCGAAAGTGAACCTGACTATGCCACGGACTACGATTTGGAGGGGTTCACAATATCATTCGAGCATCTAGGACTCAAAGGACCCATTTCCTTGAACGATGACGAGGAGGAAGATGGCAAGCAAGGTGGATATGCGGAGTTCATGATACCAAAGAAAGACAAAGGTAAGGAGAAGGAGACAGAGAAGGTGGAGGAAGACGAGCTCACCTACATTGCCCCTATCAAGCATGACCCGGGAAGTTACAGTTTACTATTTCATCTTTTGAATTTAAAGGTTTTGCTTTGATAGATACGGGTGCTTCACTTAACATGATGCTTGTTTCTTATTGCAGGAAATTCGGGATTAAGAAGCTCACACCAACATATTACCAATACCGAGGAATAAACGGATACATGACTACACCATTGGGTATAGCGGAAGGAGTTCCGATACGCATCGAAAATTTCGTCTACTATACAGATTTCGTTATAGCCAAACTCCCGAAGGATACGGAGATTCCAGTTATTCTAGGGAGATCTTTTCTACATACCGCCCAAGTGAACGTCGATATGCACAATCATGTGTCAAGCTTGGGGTATAGAGATACGAGGATCTACTTCAATCCTGATGGAGAGCCGGTAACCCATCTCGATGAACCTTATGAGGACCATTCTCAAGCATACAAGAAAAACATGGGCCGCCCACTACTACCTTACGAGCAAATGAAGAAAACGGAGGACTATCCAAACCCGATACACCGACAGAATGAATCACCCAACGGGTCGGGACCCTCCAAGAAGGAGCATAGAAAGAAGAAGGGCTCATCAGCCCAACGAGCCAAGAAATGAGCTGAAAGTGGGGTCGAGCTCTAGACCCATTAAAAAATGAAGCGCTTCTCGGGAGGCAACCCGAGTATTTTCTTTCCCTTTTCATTTTTAGTGTTTTCATGTGTGTTTTTGCTAATATTTTTGTTTGTTATTGCTTAGATAACCATACGGAGGGGATAGAAACCAAAAACGAGAAAATCCGACGCGCAACGAAAATTTTGAAAATCGGATTCAGAAACAATTTCACGGTCGCGAGTTTTTAAACTTGGCGACGCGAAATCAGCCTTCCTTTGTGTCAGGTAAGAATTTCGATTCTCGCGGCGCAAGTGGTCTGTTTCGCGGCGTGAAATTTTAAAATTAGGGTAACTTTTTCGAAAACCGCTCACTTCGCGACGCGAAGTCCTTTACTTAGCGGCGCGAAGTCATTCCAAACGGGTTTTTAAACATTTCTTTCTCACTTTTTCAAAGTACAAAACCCTAAATTCTCTCTAGGCGCCGCGATATTCTTTCACACCCCTGCGAAAATCGAATTTCTTGAGCTTCAATTCCATCATTCATGGCTTCAAAGGTATGAATCCTAACTTGATTTCGTTGGATTAACTTGTTTTGGTGAGATTTGACATTCTATTTGGGCATCAATGGTGTTTTCATGCTTTCATAGATTTAAGTTTATTTTTGAGACTCCATTGTTTGGTTATTACTATTGTTTGATGCATGCTATGAGCTTTGATTGAAACTTCATTCTAGCATGTGGTTTAATTGTTGAATCTAGTTGAATGTGCTTTGATGATAAGTGTGGGGATTTTGCACCAAAATCCCCCACCTTTGTTTGAACTCTCTAGATTTGTGTTTATTGGGAGCTTGACTAAAAGTTCAAGTGTGGGGATGTTACACACCCCCTGTGTTTTGGATTTTCACGCATGCATTTGTTTAAGTTGAACTTGTTAGTCGTTGGAATAAGCTAGTTTTGAATTTTGTATTGAACTTATCGATCACATCTAGCTAAGACAATTTCTCTTTGGATTTTGTAGAGACAAAAGACCCGTTCTTCGACCTCCACCGCTTCGACTTTCCGTGCACCGGATGGGAGCCATGCATTCACCCACTTTATGAATGATCCCACGTTGAACGCTCCAAAGCGTAAGGAGTACCGGGACATAGTTAATCGGATTGTCTCTCGTTAAATTTTCGTGCCTAGGAGAGTCGATTGAAACATTCTTCGATCCATGGGAGTTGAGAACGATATTAAGGCGATACTTGAGAAGCACGCCTACGATGAAGATGGCATTGAGTACTACATTTGCCATGCTTGGGAGCGTGTCTTTGACATTGTCGAGACCCTCTATCGCGAGCTTATCATTGAGTTCGTGGCCACTTTCCGTTTCGATGCCGGAAAGGCCCTTGAGGAGTTCTACCAATCGTGCATGTCATTTAGGCTCGGTGGAGTTTGGCGATCACTTTCATTGACCGAGTTTGCCGTTGCTTTGGAGATCTATACCCAAAATGAGGTTGATTCCCCCGGTTTTGTGGAGTACATGTGGGCTAGCGCGAAAAGGCAAGACGGTTTTGATCCTCGTTTGGCTTGGGCGATTCTTGGTGATGGTGATTATGGCAACAATCTCTAGGTTAAGG
Organism: Centaurea solstitialis; assembly: GCA_030169165.1. Taxonomy (NCBI): domain Eukaryota; kingdom Viridiplantae; phylum Streptophyta; class Magnoliopsida; order Asterales; family Asteraceae; genus Centaurea; species Centaurea solstitialis. The sequence continues at coordinate 12,942,770 of CM058044.1, read as the reverse complement.
GTTTTCTCTCTTCTTCGGACCGACTTCTACATCGCATGCTTGTTCATGCGGTGAATGCCCGTTCCTCGTGTGAGGAAAAGGTCTCTACTTATGACCTTTGGCTTCTTAAGCAACTTTCCACGCAAGACAAATATCCGAACGCCCCTTACATCATTGCCGTGCAACTCGCTAAGGTGGGTGGTTATCGAGAGGGAAGTCGAATGGTTGGAGGACAATACGTCACCCTCCTCGCCAAGCACTTTGGTATCTTAACTGATGGTGCTATTTCTTCGATGACTAGCCTCGGTGAGATGGGTTTGATCGATATGGACCAACTCCGTGGGATGGGGATTGCGATGGTGGATCATTTGATTAGTGGAGATCGGAACTTGTGGATTTCAAATCCGCAATCTTATGGAACGAGGAGATCGATGCAAAGCACGCAAGATCCCGGTAGCACGAGTGGGGTGAATGAGGGAGAACAACCGGCAGATTGGACGGCGTACTCGGGGTATCAAGATTTGAGTACTCGACTCTCGGAGATGTCTTTGTCCTACGGCCGGCATCATCAACATATGGAGTACAACACCACGGAGGCTCTCCACCAAGCAAATTGGCAAAGTGGAGTGATGAACCAAATGGCCTCACACTTCGGTATTCAGCCGAACACCGCTTATGCTCCATCGCCGTTTTGGCCATTCTCCGAGGACACACCGCCCGGTTTCCCTACTTTCGAGGATTGGCGCAATCAACCTCGTGGCCCTTATTGATCTCTATCTCTTTTATCTCTTTCATTTCGATATGGTTGTCTAAACAATTTTTATTTCTGCTTTTGTTTGGTTTGTTTGGTTGAACTTCTTATTTTGTTTGTTTGGATTGCTTAGGTTAAACTTTTAATTGTTTGCTTAGTATGGTTTATTTTTATTTTGTTTTTTTACTTTTTCTTTTTCTTTTTGGTAATAGATACAGCAGTTTATGATCTTGCACCGAGCATGATTCTGGAATACTCTCTCTCAGATCAGATCACATCACATATCCCGGGAAGTTTCTCTTTTTCCCAATTACTCCTTAATTGTTTTGATTGTTGCATTGAGGACACTGCAAATTTGAAGTGTGGGGAGGGGGTTATGTAGACTTATCTGTTTAATTGGGTTCACTTTTTGCTTTTTGAATTGTCGTTTTTCAAATTTTTGAAAGCTTTGAGACTTGACCCCAATTTTTTTCGAAATCTGAGATTGTTTTTGGAACTTAGTTGCTTGCATAGAAGAACACTAATGAGATTATTTGAGTAAAAGGATGCCTTGGAATACCAATTACCATGAGTGCCTCACCCTATTCCTTTGAGAGATTGAGCCTAATTTTTTTTTTCATTTCGTGAGGAATACCGACTTTGACCCAAGGTAGAACTTGTCACTTTGAATGGTTGTCGAGACCACATAAGAGAAGTATTTATCACCATTGCACTGATAGAGGCCTTTGTTTCTTACCCTTTTAGCCTTCGTTAGATAACCTCATCTTAAGGTTATTTAATTTGCCTAGCCGAATTTTTTAAAGTACTCACCTTTAGTACTTTAACCCTTGAAACCATTTTGAGCCTTAGCCTTTCATTTCTTTACCCACATTACCATATATCCCTTAGCCTATCTTTTTATCTATCTTTTGGCCGTGACTTAAATTTGAGAACATGAGATGTTGTGATCCATATTTTTCATATCTGACAAATAAAGAGGGATTGTATTTGAGCGAAAAAGAAAAGAAAAGAAAGTGATGACTCAAAGAAAAGAAAGAAAGAAATATCAAAAGAAAAGAGTCAAAGCAAAAAAGAAAAAAAATCGAGCCACAAATAAGCAATATGCTTAGGCGGATGCTAAAAGAAAGAATAAAGCTCATCCCGAAAAAGTGCATAATTCCAAAAGTCAGATATTTTCTTAAAAATGTTGGATCGTTACTGATTAAGTTTCTTGAGTTTTTGTTGCATTCTTAGTCACTTATATATCCTTTATCCTACCCTTTACCCTTAGCCTAACATTACAACCCTAAAGTCCTCTTGATGGTTGACAACTTCCCAGTGGTGGAGATTAGATTTGGTGACAAGCTTATGCATGCGGGGCATAGTCGAGTATTGGTGTGATCACTTATCATACGTACACTTTTACCCCCGAGAGATACACTTTAAATTATCATTCATACTTTGTGAGGGTAAAAGGTTGATCTTGGTGTCGGATTGCTTGATATATCTTGTTCTTGTGTTCGACTGTGTGAGTATTCTTTGCTTTCTTGGATGATCTTGGGTGGAGATAATTTTGGCGTTATTTTTCTTATCTTTCAGTCTTTTGATTGAGGACAGTCAAAGCTTAAGTGTGGGGATTTTGATAACACCAAAATTATACATGTTTTGGTCGTACTTAATTGTTTGAATTTATCCCGTTTCTCACCCATTTCCTATCTAATTACTCATGTTTTGGGTTGATTCTCACTTTTGTAGGTTTTGGAGGCCGTGGAACGGAAAAGTACGAAAAAAAGGCGAAAAAGCGTGGAAATTGGACAAACTTAACTTAGTGAGCATTTCGCGTCCGCGAGTTATTAAGTTTGGTGCCGCGAAGTGTGTAATTTCTAGAATGTTCATGCTTTTCACTGACTTCGCGTTGGCTTTGAAGATTCTCGCGCCGCGAAGTAGGCAATGACCCTTGACGGAAGATTCCAGAACTTGCCAAAAAAGGAAAAATAGGGTTGTTTTAAGTGTCTCGCGCCGCGAGACTGCCGCCTCGCGATCGCGAAATGAGCTCTGCATGCCTTTTAAATGTTGATCCCCTCCTTCAGTCCAGAAATCATCTTGATAATCATCTTTCATATGCAGTCAACCATCACTAGTCATCCAGTAGTTACACCTTTTTCATATTCTTAGGTTGATTAGTGAGAGAGAGAGAGAGAGAGAGAGAGAGTTGTGCCGATACGCTACAAGTTTGGTTCTCAATCATCTGTTGATGTACGGTCGGTATAATGTGTGTCTCTATTATTGTGTTTACTGTTTTCGTAAGGTTTAGTGAGTAGTTTAATTAGTGGTACTTATTGTGGTAGATGAACCTTGTGGATGATGTTTTTATGATTTAATTGTTTATTGGTTTGTGAGTAGTTTAATTAGTGTGATTTTATGGTTCTGGTTTGATTCGTATTGTATGGATATTTGAATTTGTTAGTTGGGTGTATCTGTTTGACCTAGATAGATAGACTCCGATAGGTTAATCAACCTTTCTTGACCTTCCCTTCGGAAACCTGGAGAGTTGTGTTAGGTGGTTAGCTCGGACCGAGAGCAGCCATATAGTAGAATTCCGTGCAATAGTGATAGAATTGGGTGACTGGTACTAGATTGTCTGACAATCAGTCTATGTATTAGGACTAGGAAGACCAACCTAGTTGACAACCTGTTGGGTCTGGGATACTACTCATGAGATACATCTGCTGAGATACCACTGCTAGCTTTGGATTGTTACTACTGAAGAATGATTTGAAGATTACCACTGCTAGTATGATGGTTACTGCTGCTGAGAACATTACTACTGCTGAATCAAGTTACCACTGCTTGAACAGAATTACTGCTGCTGATGAAGATTACTACTGATTTTGTTTTACTACTGCTTGGAGAATCAAGATAAGGAAAGGATTCTGTTTTGAAGATATGGGATAGATACGATTCTTTTAGAGATTATTTTGTAGATTTACTTTCCTCATGTTTATCTTGTACCTTGTATATATAGCTGATAGGTTAGATGTTTAGAAGAAAGAGTTCATTAAGTTTTCTGTATTAGAATTTGGAGCCTCAAGATTATTCTTGAATCCCTGCAATAGAGAAGTATTGAACGTCTGGTTTGAGTCTGTTCAAATCAGATTGGGGCTTTGGTTTGTAATCATTAAACTTATGATCAATACAAAGTTGTTTCCAATTTCATTGTTAATTCATTCAAAGTGTTATTCCGCAAACTCCTTTGAATTGTTTTTCTGATTCTTGTCATTGATTCGATCCTGTCAAGTGGTATAAGAGCTTGTTTTATTCATAAAATCAATTAACAATGGATACTCAGGAAACTGTTTTGGTCTCAAAAGTCCCCATGCTCAAACCCAATGAGTTTGACATGTGGAAAATCAGGATCCGTCAATACATGCTTCTCACAGACTATGGAATGTGGGAGGTTGTTGAAAACGGACCTGGTACTGATGAAGAAGCTGCTGGAGGAGGTGCAAGGCCCCCTCCCAGATCTGATGCAAACAGAAAAAGAAGGCAAACTGAGATAAAGGCTCTAAGTACTCTGTTGTTGGATATTCCCAATGAATACCAACATCAATTTAGTAGCTGTACTGATGCTAAAAGCCTCTGGACTGCTCTAGAGAAGAGGTTCTCTGGAACCAAGAGTACAAAGAGAAACCAAAAGGCCATTCTGAAGCAACAATATGAGAACTTCACATCTCTAAAGAATGAGTCCATGACTCAAACTTTTGATAGATTCAACAAGCTGATTGGAGAACTTGCTACTATAGATGTGAAGATGGACAAAGATGATGTGAATAGAAAGTTCCTCAGATCTCTTGGAGAGGAATGGACTATTTATACTGTCTCATTCAGACAAGGGGATGATCTTGAAGACAAGGAACTTGAAGATCTCTACAATGATCTAAGGATCTTTGAAGCTGAAGTGGAGGCTAAGAAAAGGCCTATTGGATATTCTCACAATGCTGCTCTTCTTTCTTCTAAAAACCCTAGCTCTTTCAATACTACTGCTTTTACTAATACCACTGCTTCTTATAATAATACTACTGCTAATGAAAATATCTCTAATAAGAACTCTTGTACATCTCATGAATCCAATGAAGATACTATTCTGGAAGCCTTCTTAGCAAGCCATGTCAAATCATCATTGATCAATGATGATTTGAATTAGATCAATGCTGATGATCTTGAAGAGATGGATATCAAGTGGCAGATGGCCATGCTCACTTTGAGAATGAAGAGGTTTATCAGAAGAACTGGAAGAAACAACTTTGATGTCAAAAGAGAAGATAAAGCTGGATTTGACAAATCAAAGGTCAGGTGTTACAAGTGCAATGAACAAGGGCACTTTGCTAGAGAATGCAAGGGAGGATCCACAAATCCTCAAAACACTGGAGGTGGTTCTTCACAAGCCTCTGGATTCAACAACAGAGGAAACAACCCTAGTTCATCTCAAGCACTAGTTTCTCAAGAAGGACAAGGCTTTGATTGGAGTGATCATGCAGAGGAAGTGGTTCAGAATCAAGCACTCATGGCTGAGATCAAAGAAACTGAAATCCCATCTGAGGTAACTTCTAAACTTTGTTCAAATACTTGTTTGGAAACTGTGAAGAAGTACATGGATCATAATCAGACCATGAGTGATAGTATTAGGAAGATGGAAAGAGAGAGAAGACAATATGGTAAAATCATTGATAATCTGGAAGATCAAATTAAGGCTTACAAAGCCAATGAACTCCAGTTTGAATATGATCACAATTACTGGAAGTGGGAAAAGAAAGAGTATGAGAGAAAGTTGTCCAAGGTTAGGAAGGAGTTGGATTGTGTTAGGAAAGAATTGACTACTGCTAAGGATGACCTAGAAAAGCACAAGTCCATGATGACTTGAAGAGGGGAATAGGATACAACAATACCCCTCCATCCTATAAGCAGAATTACATTCCTCCTACCACTGATTTGCTTGATAGGATGGATAGAGGAGAATTGAAAGAAGGATTAGATAGAGTAGATCCAATGGACACTGAGGAGAAATCTGATGAGAAAAGCACAACAGAAACCATTCCTGATGATAACCACATTCTCACCAATGTGAAGGGTGGCATGCCATTTGTTCCTAGCAAACAGGTAGAGACCTCTAGGAAAGACAAGGGAAAAGAAGCGATATCCTTAAAGAAGGAAAAAGGGAAAAAGGCTGAGACCAATAGAAAAGAGAGAAGGAAGGACCACTTTACTCAAAGGACTGTAGTTGATCCTGGTACTTCCTCACAGTCTCAAAACAAAAATCATCCAAGAGGGAACAAAAGAAACTGGAACAATCAATGGGCACAATGTCATGGTATTGATCTAAACAAAATAAACAGACCAAAACCAAGCTTTATCTGTTGTAAGCTTAATCATCTAGCAAGAGACTGCTACTTCAATCCAATTAATCAAAGAAACAGTTTTCAAAGATCAACAGGTGATTGGATTGAAGGGTCTCAAACTAGAAGATTTAAGCCTTCACACAAGAGACTTGTTCCTAAAAAGAACAGGCCTATTCAACCTAAAAGAAAAGTTCAAAAGAAAAAGGTTGAAAAGAAGTCTGTAAAGATGGTTACAAAGTGGGTACCAAAAGCATCAGCAAGTAATACTGCTGCTTCTGAAAGCAGTGGTAATGACTGCAACAGTGTAGAAGTGAATACTGCTGCTAGCAATAGCAGCAGTAGTAACTCAACATTCCTAAAGTTAATACCACTACAGAACCTATGAAGAGAAAACCCATTATTGTAGCCAAATATTCCAGTCATGAGATTCCTAACAAAAATTATCTTTTGAAACTTAACAGATTGGCAGAGTTCAATTATGTTAATGAGAAAGGTGAACCCAAGACCATATTGGCTTGGGCTCCCTCAAGACACTAACTTTTTCATTGTATGTGCAGAGCATCCAAGGAAGAAGGAGCAGTCTTTGGCATGTGGATAGTGGTTGCTCTAGGCACATGACAGGTATCATGTCCCTACTTGAAGACTTTAAAAGGTTTGAAGGTGGACATGTTGCCTTCGGGGATAATCCAATAGAAGGTAAGATAAGTGGAAAAGGTAAAGTATCAAAAGGTAAGATGACCTTTGATGATGTGTACTATGTGGAGTAGTTGAGATATAATTTGCTGAGTGTATCACAAGTGTGTGACAAGAAGTTTGGTGTATTTTTCACTGATACTGAATGCCTCATACTTGCTCCAGGTTTTAAGATTGATGAGAGTCAGGTAATGCTTAGGACTCCTAGGAAAGATAATGTTTACTATTTGGACATTGAGGATGCTTCTTCTTTATCATCTTTAAACTGTTTGTTTTCAAAAGCATCTGTGAGTGAATCATCACTGTGGCATAGGAGGATGTGTCACATGAATTTCAAAAACATGAATTTACTTGTCAAAAACAACCTTGTAAGAGGTTTGCCTGCAAAGGAATTTTCATGTGATGATCATTGTGTGGCCTGCCTCAAAGGTAAGCAACACAAATCTTCTCACAAGTCCAAAGAAGTAAACACTATCTCATCACCTTTACAATTATTGCATATGGATCTTTTTGGTCCTAACAATGTGATGAGTATAGGCAAGAAATCCTATTGTCTTGTGATAGTAGATAATTACTCTAGATTCACTTGGGTTTACTCATTAAGAACAAAGGATGAGACAAGTGGACTGATCAAGCCCTTTGTGATTAGAATGGAAAACAAGACAAATCTTAGAGTGAAAGTCATTAGATCAGACAATGGCACTGAGTTTAAGAATGCTGATCTAAACAGTTTTTGTGAGGAAAAAGGTATTGAGAGACAATACAGTGCTCCTAGAACTCCTCAACAGAATGGTGTTGCTGAGAGGAGAAATAGGACACTGATTGAGGCTGCAATAACTATGTTGGCTGATTCCAAACTTCCAATTACTTTCTGGCAGAAGCAGTTAACACTGCTTGCTATGTTCAAAACAGAGTTCTTATAGTCAAATCAAAAGGCAAGACACCCTATGAACTTTTTGAGAAAAAGAAACCATACATAGGATTTTTAAAACCTTTTGGGTGTCCTTGCACAATTCTTGATACCAAAACTCACTTAGGCAAGTTTGACAGTAAATCTGATGATGGATTTCTTGTAGGATATTCTTCTCAAAGCAATGCTCTTAGAGTGTTCAATAACTCTACCAGAATCATTGAAAAAGTGACAATGTCAAATGCAATGAGAACACTCCTAACATACCAGGAAGTGGTCCCAATTGGCTGTTTGACATTGATTCACTAACTAACTCTTTGAATATGAGTAGTGCAGTGATTACAGGTTCAGGTACAGAACAGATCCAGGAAACAAGTCCTCCATTTGTCATGTTTCCCATGCCAATTACAGATCCAAATGAATTCTGTACTACTGATGGGGCAGAATCTGATCAGCAAAAGGAACCTGAGAATGTTGAGAAAAGTGATGATCAGCAAACTGAGGAAACTTCCCTCTCTGACAACATTGAAGTCATACCTTCTTCAGATGAGGGACCTCAATGGGATCCACCAGAAGTGAATGATTCAAATTTAGGGGTGGATTTGCCAGAAGAGCCCCTGCACCTCACAAGAACTCAGAAGAATCATCCACCTTCTTTAGTAATAGGAGATATTCAGTCTCCTATGATCACCAGAAAGCAAAGCAAAGCTTTAATAGATCCACACTCTAGCATGATTTCTGTTTTTCTCTCACAAACAGAACCAAAGAAGGCACATGATGCAATGAAGGATCCCAGTTGGATTGAAGCCATGCAAGAAGAACTGTTGTAGTTTGTCCTTCAGCATGTGTGGGATCTGGTGGATCTACCAAGAGGACATAGGGTGATTAGCACTAAATGGATCTTCAGAAACAAGACTGGTGAGAGAGGTATTGTTATCAAGAACAAAGCCAGATTGGTAGCTCAGGGATATACACAAGAAGAAGGCATAGACTATGATGATGTATTTGCTCCAGTTGCCAAAATTGAAGCCATCAGGCTGTTTTTGGCCTTTGCATCTTACAAAGGATTCAAAGTCTACCAGATGGATGTCAAGAGTGCTTTTCTATATGGCACAATTGATGAAAGGGTGTATGTCAGTCAACCTCCAGGGTTTGAGGATCCTAAATACCCTGATAAGGTTTACAAGTTGAGGAAAGCTTTGTATGGTCTTCATCAGGCACCTAGAGCTTGGTATGATACTTTGTCCTCCTATCTGTTGGAGAACAAATTTGAAAGAGGTGTCATTGATAAGACCCTGTTCATCAAGAGAACAAAGACTGATATGCTATTTGTCCAGATCTATGTAGATGATATCATCTTTGGATCAACAAGGGATGATATGTGCAAGGAATTTGAAGAACTGATGCATAAGAAGTTTAAGATGAGTTCTATGGGAGAGCTCACCTTCTTTCTTGGTCTACAGGTCAAGCATAAGGCTGATGGTATTTTTATCAATCGGTCTAAATATGTGGCCTCAATGCTTCAGAAGTTTGTAATGAATGATGCAAAGCCTGCCAGCACTCCTATGGAAACACACAAGCACCTCACTGCTGATGTTGAGGGGGAGGAAGTTGATGTTCACAATTGATGACCGGCGTATTTCAACAAAGCTGCAACCAAAAATGGAAACAAAAACATAAAACACACCAAAATATAAAAGCAAACCAAAAACTTAAAATCCTAAACAATCCAAACAAATAAAAATAAAATTGTCTACCAAGCAAAAGCAAAAAATGAAAATTGTGTCAAACAACCATATCGAATAAAGGGAGAATCAATAGGAATCGCGAAATTGGGGTTCTCAATCTTCAAAAGTTGGGAAACTAGGCGGGTTTTGCATGTTGTTCGGCAACATCAGAGATATCTCGTAAGGCGACATAGGCTCGAGGCTTTGGTTTCTGGCCATCATGTTGATCGTGTTGCTTTGCCAGTTTTGTTGCCTTAATTGCTTCGTCTCTCGATACTCCGAACGCCGGTAGAAGTCACCCTACCAAATAGATAAGTCATTAAGTTGGTTATTCTTTGGAATGCCGCGTATGGTTCCTAGCCTGGTGGTGGTTGATTCGGTTGATTTGCCCCAGAAGTTCCTCTTTGCTCATGGGTGGCGATTTACTCTTCTCAGCGCCTTTGGCGGCTTGGGCTTCGGTTCCACTCATTATGGAATCTGATCCTGCGGTGTATTCTTGTGACTATTTCCATTCCCCTCAGTTGTTCGACATCTAGAGTTCCCATATCTCCTACCTTGGTGAGGGTTTTAATGACCCCGGTAGAGAAGACACCAAAGTGGCTAGCCAAGCGTGTAACATATTGCTCGCCAACGAGATTGCTAGCTTCATGAGATCCTTTCCCTTTTGCGAGAAGTTTGGAGACTAAGAATAGTACATTGGTACAGGCGTCGTCACGGTTGAGCTGATCAAGGAGCCAAAGGTCATATATATTGATTTTCTCTAGGCTAGATGTGTGGGATTAACCACAGGCACAAGCATCTGGTGCAACAACCTATCGTTAGATGAAAGTAGCCTCTTTTCTTTGACTCCACTAGTATGGAAGGATCCCCTACCAAGAATGGCCCACACATCGACTGATCGGAAAGTACTGTCGTAGCTCGTGGCACATTAAGTCAAATACTCGTCAAAGGACGGGTTTTCGATTTCTTTGGCTATGTATATCCCTAAAGACTGTGCAAATGTGGCCAAAGAAAGGGTTCGCCAAATACCCCCAAGTCTAAAATGTATGCTCTCTTGGCGGCAATCAACCCTTGCCTTAACCTCCCGAACATGAATGTAGTTACTAAGTCCAAAAGTATTTCCTTGTAGATTTGCTCATCAATGTCAAAGACCCTCTCCCATGCATTGCAGACAAAATACACCTATACGTCTTTGCTAGTCGCTTCCTTACTCAAGTAGCCACAGATTCGATCGGTGACACGTAAAGTGTCCAATATATGTTAGTCGACTCGTCTGGGTATTACGACTGTCTTTGCGGAGAGTTTGGCCAATTTTGTTTGAAGTTCATCCAACCTTTCCCTCGTTAGTCTATCGCTTTCCCGAAGTAGGTGAAAGAGTAGCTTCCATCCATTGCACGGAGGCCAGCCGGTGCATTTCTAGAAGTTTGGGCTTACTACAAAACAGACAAAGATACCTCCTCTTAGATGTTTATTCTTACTTTAATCAATCCCACCTTATCAGATTTATCAAACATGACTTTCATACTTATGCACATGTGAAAAAGAAGTGGGGATTTGATAAAATCCCCACTTAAGCACACTTAAGCTTTGAACATCTAATCATGTAGCAAAAAGCATGAATTCCTAACTCTAAGCATGAATAATCCTACTTATGAACCATCAACTTATGTGTACATGTGAAAAAGAGATGGGGATTTGGTAAAATCCCCACACTTGAGATTTTGACATTCTAACATGTGACATGACATCAATTAAGCATGGGTTCAACAATCTCCAATAAAAATCACTTCATCAATATATCACAATTGCTTCAAGGGCTTCAAAACATATCAAATCAAGCAAGACCCCTTTTCTATTTATTAAGCTTACATAATATGAAATTAACAAACTGATATCAAGTTTACCATCAATCTAAGCATACAAAATCATAGCAAACATATTGGTGAAGCATAATACCAAAACATAGTAATGGAGGATGTAGGAGATGAATATTCATACCATTAGCTTATGAGGATGAAGAAAGTAATGAACATATTGTTAGAGCATTTGTTTTATGTCTAAGTTGAGGGACTAGTTGTGTAATTTCTTCTTTCTTAGGGTAAGGGGTATAAATACCCTTTACGCCTTGTATTGTAGCACACGACTCAATTTCATCAATGACATATGACTTAAATTCTCTCTACATACTTTCTCTCTCTACTCTCTATCTACATTCTCTTTGTGTTTGTGTGATTTTTATATAGATTGAGTAGTTTGATTCATCTTAATGGACTAACAAGTAGTATTAGAGCTGGATCTACTGAAGATTTGGAGCAAATTCATGGAATTTTTTTGAAAAAGTGAAGATGATTTGAAGAAATTTGAGTTTTTGTTCAAACTTTGTTTATAGATCTATTCATTTTTGTGATGTTTATTGCAAATCTAACCGTAGATTTGTGATTAAAACATAAATTTGGATAGAAGTTCAGAATTGGAAGCAAATTGGACGAGCAGTTTGAAGATTTAGATTGAAGATTTTGATTCAAGATTTGAAGTTTCGCATGAAAAATCATGTTACGGGGCATGTTCTTATATTACGTGTACGTTTTAAGAGTAAATTCATATGTTACGGGTCCATATTCATATGTTACGAGATGGTTTCCGTGTATATTGCTATGTTACGAGTCTATTTCTCATGTTACGAGTCGGCACATGAGTAAAGTTGTTACAAGTCAAATTTGCATGCTTTGCTGACGTGGAAAGATAAAGTCACGTAACATAGATTCCTAACATCATACTTCTATTTTTGGAAAGTTAGTGACATAACATTGAAAATGTTGACAATTACTCCTGTAACATCTACAGTGTTACTCTCGTAACGTTTTCAAGCTCATAACATCTTCAAGGATAGTAACAAAGCTAATAACATTGTTATAAAGTTTGAATTTGCTTTAAGTCAAAGTAGAAGATTCTACAAGATCAACACATCAAGAGAGAATATGGCAATGAGATCTGATGGAAAAGCTGCAGTACTATTCAAGGATGAATACGAACTGTGGGTTGCAAGGTTTAGATTGTTTTTACAAAGAAAGGACAATGAAAATTTAATGTTGACATCTATTGACTCAGGTCCTAAGCCAGTTCTTACTATTGCAGTATATGGTATTACTAAGCCATTGGAGATACAAGAAATGGATGCTGCTCAGAAAGCTCAATATTTGGTTGATCTTGATGCCAAAAATAATCTGATTCAAGCAATCATAAAAGATATATTCACGAAACTGGATAGCTATCATAATTCAACAAAAGAAATATGTGATCAGTTGGAAAAGATCATGATGGGATTTAAGATTGGAAACCAGATGAGAATCATAACTCTAATGGACAAGTATGAGAACTTCAAAATGAAGGATGGAGAGTCCCTGGATGATACATATGATAGGTTTGTCATTATGATGAATGGCATGAAGAAAAACAAGATTACAAGATTTGATGGATTTCAATGTTAAGTTCATAAACAATCTTTTACTTGGTTGAAAATCATTCACAAGATTTAATAAAGCAACATAAAGCTTTAGATGAACTCAAAGGTCATGAAGTTTATGAGAACTTGAAGATTTTAGAGCAGGAAGTTGAAGAAGCAATAACTGATAGATCTAAGAAAGTTACAACTGATCAAGAGTCAATTGCATTGATGTCTGAAAAGTTCAAGACAAAAAGCAAGTTGAAGAATGGAAGTGCAAGGAAAGGAAAGTCAAGGATAAAGGAATCTGAAGAGGAAGTAAGTGATGGTGAATGGAGTCTAAGTGAAGATGATAAAGAAAGAGATGATGTATATCAAAACTTGTTAGGATTAACGGATGCTTTTAGGAAGAAGTATTATAATAAGTTGGGTTCAAACAACAAGCGATATTCATCCAAACCTAGAGGATATGATCAAGGTTATACAGATAGTTCAAGGAAATCCTTTGCATCGCGAGGAGATACACAATATCTTGACAAATATGGAGAAAAAAAAGATGTTGATGAAAAGGTTATAGAGAAGAAGGCACATGGAAATGGAAATATGGTTACATTATATTTTAGTACCGTGGCCATTTGATGTCTTTCGTATACTGAAAATGATTAAATTGTGTCTATAAACCTTTTTTAGTAACAATTTAAATTAAATATCATATGGTTATTACAAAGTTGACCATGACAATAATAATCTTTGGCAACGGTTTTAATGATACGTAATAATAGTATATAAAGTTTTAAAATGCTCAACGTAATAATTTTTCTAAAAACGTCAAATAATAAAATCAATAGTCACATAGATAACATATAAGAACACCAATGACAAACTTATCACTGTTAATGCTACTCGTATTCTTCGGCTTTCGTAACTCATTAATGGTTGTATAACTTTTATTTCTCTTCTTAGGATTTTGTTTCTCAGTTGTTCACTAGAAGCTGGTTTCTCTAACTGGAACAAGAATATAACAACGTATTTAATAGTAACACCAAAACAACTTAGCATTAACCATTAACTACAAGACCAAAACAAAGTAACACCCATCAACATAGAAGTTACCCAAACCACATCATTAAGGGAATTAACAAAATTAGATAGCATATGAGAAGAAAAGTTAATGACTAGAATAAAATTAGATAAGCAACTAACATTGTCAGGGATGACAAGGCTTTTTGGCCAAGCCACAAAACTTTGAATTGTGTCCTCCACTGTTTTATGCTCATCGGCTTTTATCGACAAAAAAGAAGCCGACTTTACTCATTCATCGATCGAGACTCTATAACAATCATCTTTAAGTGCAACTCCATTATTTGTTTGTATCTCTGATTAATAATAAACTCTACCGCGGGAAACGATGTTTCTTAAAGATGGATATGCTAGTTGACATGTCTGCAAAACTACAAGGCATATATACATCATAAAGCTTAACTATAAGATAATATAAATCTAAATACTTTATAAAACATACTTTTGGGTCTTTAGCTGGGACACATCTTGAGATGCGATATTCTCAGATTCATGGAAGTTAATATGAGAAACATGATGACATTAAAAAGATCCTGCCTAGACCAAGAAGACCGTTGGCTACCCATATTAGCTAGTTGAGTAGACTGTCTAGTGGCATAGGAAGTGAAAAGGGCAAGTTATTTGTCAAAGATTCCTGAAAAGTGTAATTAAACAATTTATGTAACTTTCAATGATTTATCGTAGTAGTTTAATAAAGATACCTTTAAATAAAGAACAATGAATGCTTTTCTTTTATAGTTGTTATTTGTAGTAGGAAATGATGACAATCGTATTCCCTGAGAAGCAAGGTAAGAATAGAGTGCATCAAAATTAATATCTTCTTTTACCGTTGCAGACAATTCTTTAGACTCTTCATCCTTCATTTTGATCTTCACAAAACAAATGTTTAAATTCTTCAAATGTTGATTCATTTCCTTGCCTCTCAACATCTAGTTGTTTCTCAAGTTCAACAGTGCGTTCATTTGACGAGCCTTTGTGTCGAGGAATGTTCCAATATTTGGTTGGAGTGACTCACCCTCCAACCCCCCTTACACGTCCGCTATGATCTTACATGAACACTAAACTGAGGGCATCAGTACCTTGATTAGGCTTTACAGATCCTTGAGCAATCTCCTTTTCATGGGGAATCTACAGATAAAAGTGTATTAGAAAATGAGTTAAGTTTGATTTAAAATTTACAAAATTGCTTTATTAAACTAGGGTTAATATGAAGTTTCATGCTTCTTACGATTTCATTTGCTACATTCTTGACAATCTTTGCATTCTCCATCTTTCGTTTGACATGCCTTCCTCCATATAAAGACCGAACAAGAATGTCATCTTTGTCTTCAACAAGTTTGTTATTCTTGACCTAATATTTCATCAAGTACATATCTATATATAATAAAAGAGTAACTGGCTGACACATGTCGCGTTTTGGTGAGCCGAATTTCTATTTTTCCCGCCAAAACATGAACTAGAGACTTTTTTTAGGCTAGATTCATTTTGCTTACTTGTCACTATTTGCCACATCATATGCATATGTGTGATGTGTCATATGTTGACACATGACACTGATTCAAAATTTAAAATTATTAAATTTTATCCTATTAAATATTAACTAATTCAAAATTTAAAATTATTAAACTTTATCAAAATTTAAAACTATTAAACTTTATCCAATTAAATATTAAACTCCAACCTATTAATTCAACTATTTTATTTTAAAATTATTAAACTTTATCCTATTAAATATTAAAGTCCAATCTATTAATTCAACTATTTTAGATTCAAAATTTATTAAATATTAAACTCCATCCTATTAGTTCACATATATATAATAAATAATAATAAATGATAATTTTAGATGCAAATAATATTGCTCTTTTCAATAGGGCTGAGCACAACCCGACCGAACCCGAAAACCCGACCAAACCCGAACCCGAACTAAGGCAAAATGACCCGAACCGTAAAACGCGAACCCGATTTCATCCGAACCCGAGAAACCGAAAGTATTTTGCGGTTCGGTTTGGGTTCGCTTATCCAACCCCGAACCGACCCGAAACCCGAAATTTAAAAAAAAAGGTTGTAAAATTATTTTATATATAATAATATAATATAATTAATATAATTAAAAGAGGGCTTAAAATTAATTGGGCTTTTTACAGTTTACTGACCCAGTGACCCTTTCTTTTCAATTTCAATTTAACTCTCTCTTTATGTCTTTAACCCATATCCTCTTTTCAATTTTCTTTCACGTATGACCTCTCGCCTCTCTCTTACGTCACCACGAAACGTCACGACTGACGTCCTCTCGGCTCTCTCTCTCTCTCTCATCCTCTCTCTCCGGCGACGCAACAGTCTCCGGCGACCCTCTGTCGACTCTAACTCCAGCGACAGTCACACGCAACAGTCACACGGCCAACGGTGAGCCCTAATTCCGACCACCATTCTGTGATTCTGTCCATTACACTTAGATTTTTTTTTTCTGTTGTACTGTATGTTTTAAAACCTTTTCTTGCATTATTAGAATTGATCCTGTATTGAGGATTGCGTATGGAGTTAGAAAGAGGGTCTAGAACATCAAAATAGCTTTTTTTTATGCGTTCATGCTACTTCTGCTATGGTGGATTTATAATCACTCATATTATAGTGGGATTAGAGTGGGTTCTCATACTATAATTATAGATGTGTGTTATGTACGTATATATAAGTATATGATAATTATAAGTATATGATAATGTCTAAACTTTGGTTAAATAATTTTAAATATGTAATATACCTCGAACATCAATGCATTTATGTTAAAGAAATGCCGAATGGGAAAAAGATATTTCTAACTTATGTGTTCTTTTGTATTTCTTGTGGTTTCATAAATACCAATTTAGGGTTTCCGATCCTTGACAGATATGCGTATGTGTCTCTGATCACTCTCTGAACTCTCTTTGAGTCTTTGTTACTTGTTTGTTACTTGTTAGGAATAATTATTAGGATTACTTATACTTTTAAATTGATTCCTTATAGGCTTATACTTGTTTATTACTTTCTTAGTTTCTTATAGGATTTGGATTATGAATATGGCTCGATCACATGAAGATAGTAGTAACCCATCACCCGATGGTGAACCTGAAGTAACTCAGGTTGCTGAACCAAAAAAGCGTAAACCAATTGAAACAAGGTCAGTTGTATGGGAACATTTTCAAAAAAAAATATGACTCTAATGGTATAATGTTTCAAGCAGAATGCAACTATTGTCATAAAAAATATAAGGCCAATCCTAAAAACCATGGGACTACATCCATGAAAAAAACATATACCTGTATGCCGCCAAAACCCTAATCGACTCACTAGGCAATCCAAGTTAGCATTCACTTCGGGTTCCGATAGTGAAAGTGTTTTGACCAACTGGGTCTTTAATCCAAAGAGAGTTAGAAAAGCGACCGCTAAGATGATTGTTATAGATGAATTGCCTTTGAGGTTTGTAGAGGGTAGGGGGTTTAGACAATTTGTTCAAGAAGCGTGCCCGATGTTTAAAATACCGTCTAGATGGACGGTGAATAGAGATATTTTTGCTATGCATGTTGAGGAGCGAAAAAACCTTAAGAAGTATTTCAAGGAACATTCACAACGGGTTAGCTTGACCACAGATACATGGACATCAATCCAACGAATCAATTACATGTGCGTAACCGCACATTATATTGATGCAGAATGGAAGTTGAACAAAACGATCATATCTTTTGTGCCAATTCAATCGCACAAGGGTGATGCAATAGCCAAAGCTTTGGAGTTGTGCTTAGTTGAGTGGGGCATACAAAGCATTTCTACTATAACGGTAGATAATGCATCTAGCAACGATGTTGCGATTGGTTTTTTGAAAACCATGCTTGTTTCTTGGGGGTGTTCACCTATTAGGGCACGTTATTTGCACATGAGATGCATCGCACATATTTTGAACTTGGTTGTCCAAGATGGGTTAAAGATGGCAAATTCGGCAGTCAAGAAGTTGAGGGACAATGTGAGATGGGTAAGGGGATCTCCGGCTCGGTTGCTTAAGTTTAGAGATCTTGCGAGCACATTCAATGTGACTGATACGTGTTCTCTTTCTCTTGATGTTCCTACAAGATGGAACTCAACCTACATGATGATTAAGAACGCTCTTCCGTATAGAGTTGTGTTTGAACACTTTGACGACCATGATGCCTCGTTCCAGATAGACTTGAGTGATTCCATTCTAATGGATTTTGATTGGGTGTATTTAGATTGTTTCCTACCTCTTTTGAAGTCTTTTTACGAGATGACTTTAAAAATCTCGGGATCTCTTTATGTCACCGCAAATTCCTACTTGCCCGAGATATGCGACTTGGCGTACTCGCTTTCATTGATGATCCAATCTCCGAATGTTGTTGAACAGGTACGTTTACGGTTTATCATTTATATTTATGCTTAGTTGCTTACTTTATTTGTTTGTTTTAGACTTTTAGTAATTTAGTTATCATTTATGCTTTCTTTAATTTATGCTTACTTAGTTAACATTTAATCATTTTCATAGGATATGCGTGTAAAAATGAAGGAGAAGTTTTCAAAGTATTGGGGTAATCCGGAGAAGATGAATTCTCTAATTTTTTTGCCAACATCCTTGATCCAAGAGATAAATATGAGTTCATGGAAGATCAATTCATTCAGTTGTTTGGTAAGGACAAAAGTGAAGCGTGTTTAACAAAGATGAAGTCCGACCTTGTTTTGTTGTTTGAGGATTACGTGAGACACTATTCTGGACAATCCCAATCTCAATCCCAATCCCAAGGACTTCCCCCTACCGAGATATAGAGATTTGTTGAAAAAGCAAAAGCTAGAAAGTGTGGCGTTAGAGGGTAGGAAGAGTGAGCTTGATGCATACCTAGGTGAAGACATTGTAGACGATATGGGCAATGACTTTGATTTGCTTTTGTGGTGGAAGGTGAATAGTGCACGATTTCCGGTTCTTTCTAAACTTGCGAGAGATGTCCTTGCCGTACCAATTCCAACGGTTGCATCCGAATCGACTTTTAGTACAAGTGGGAGGGTGCTAGATAATTTTAGGAGTTCTCTAACTCCTAAAATAGTTGAAGCACTTATTTGTACACAAGATTGGTTGAGGGGCCCTACTCAACCGGTTTCGGTTGAAGAAAACTTGGAGGATCTCGAGAAGTTTGAAAAATGTACCATACAATACAATTAATCTATTACTTTATAAATTATAATTACTACTTAAAAATGTTTGGCTTCTAATTTTATAAACTATAATGTGCAGAAATGGAAAATTTAAGACTTGGAAGTGGAAGTAGTTCAGTCCATGGTGAAGATACTCCTAATACACTGTTGCCGCCTTTAGATGATTTGAATTTCGATGATTTTGATTTTGATGCTACTTCTTGAAGAATGAAGATGGTAGATTGGTCATTGCCTTTGGAGTTTGATGCTACTACTTGTTTATTATGATATTTTTGGTGTTTGGAACTTTGCCACTTTGGATTTGGTATTTTGGTGTTTTGGAACTTTGGATTTGATTTGGTATTTTGGTGTTGTCGTAAGCTCGTACTTTAAGTTTAAAACACGTAATTTGGTATTTTGTTAATTGGTTTGCTCTTTGGTATTTGTATTTTGATTGTAATGATTAGTTTTAAATTTAGGATTTTTGGTTGGTATACCTTGATTTTGGACAGAAAGGTACAAGGGCTGAAAATGCAAAAAAAAAAATCTTTAATTTTGACAGCAAGGTACAGGGGCTGAAAATGCCAGATTCTGAAACTTCATACCAGATTCAGTTTTCGGGCCCAACCCGAACTTCACCCGAACCCGATTTAACCCGAACCTGATTGAACCCGAAATTCTTAGGGTCGAGTTCGGTTTTACTTTTCCCAACCCGAAAATTTCGGATATCCGAACTTTTCAACCCGAATTAACCCGAACCCGACCGATGCACACCCCTACTTTTCAATTATGTAATTTGTAAATGGACAATGTTCTAATATAAAAAATATCATGAACATCCCTTTTATGAAAATGAAAATATATATTATAAGTTTTATGAAGAAAATAATTTATTATAATTTAATATTTAGAATTGGTGGTGGCATTTTGATTGGTTGAATGGATAAATGACAAAATAAAATGAATAAATACTTTCAAAATTGGTTGAATTTGGTGAGATAGGTATCTTCATGACTACATTTAACTTATCTTTTTGGAATTATTAATCAATTAAATATAAAAATGGTGTCAATAAAATTCAAACTTATAAGTTAGACGGTTGACATTAAATTCAAAATTTCATTATTAAAATTTAAAAATATATTTTTATCACCTAACTACCATTCAAAGAGATAATTATCTATTATTTTTATTTTATTTTAATAAATCTAAAATATAAGTTTCGTAGGCAATTCATCATAATTGTAGGGAGATTAAATAGATACTTATCTATTATCTTTATTTTAAAAAAATTTATATTTATGCTATTAAAATGGTTTTTAAATATAGTAAACACTAAAATATATAAATTAGTAGATTAAAGTTAGTATAAAAAAAGTAAAAATCAACGAATTAAGTGAAGTTTTTTATAATCTTAATATATATATAATTAAGAAAGTTTATTTAATAATATATAAATAAAATTATACTTTATAAATTTAGAAGTATGAAAAATAAGAATTTTGTAGGCACCTTGGTTGTGGAATTATTTATTTGAGGTTTTCGTTTTATTAAACTATCAAACTAATTCAAATTTTAAAAATATTAAACTATTCTATCTCTGTTAATTCAAATATTAAAGTACTTTATCTCTATCTCCCTCTACTATAAGAATCTCTAACAACCATTTTAGAAATCTGACATTCCCCTCATATTTTTAATTTGCCAATGGTGAATTGTTTCTCAAATGTTGGGCTGATTATGTGTTCATTGTTTACTTTGTTTCTCAAATGTTTGGTTGATTATGTGTTCATTGTTTACTCCATAAATGTTGATTATTTTTGTTCACTTTTTTCAGATTGGATTTTTTGAGGCTTTGGAATAAGTGATTAAGTTTGTTCATTTCTCTTGCAAATGTATGATTTGGATGATTCTTTCAATTTGTTACCTTCTTTGTTTTTTGTGGAGCATAGTTTATTTTTCTAAATTGTTGATGCTAAGCTATCGTTTGTTTTTAACATGTCTGAACTCTGAAGTCTAACTTCACCTATGATGAAGTCTGAATCTAAATTTGCAATATAAGTTTTCTGACAAAAAAATTACCCCGTGTATTACATGGGTTAAAACCTAGTAAGTTAAATAAACAGATACAAAATAATTGTCATTAAACCAAACCAGAAACTATAGTATATTTGCGAACATCAGAAAAAAAATACTTGAACCCAAAAGTATTATGTTTAACAACTATAACCAGAATTACCCCAAGACCATCAGCAACAGAGGATTTTAATAGAACGTAAAAGAAAAAAACCATCCTCATGTCTACCCTAATTTTTTTTTTATAAAATCTTAGATCATAACAAAATGCAATCAGGTCCATAACATTTCCACATAATATAAGCAATACAAGGTTAATACGCATATGTGCCTAAGTTTTGAGTCTAAGGTAACGGTGCACTTAAGGTGGATAAAAGGAAAACTAATGTTATAAGAGAAATTCACATACGATAAGCAAATAGACTTACTAGTTTTACTCTTAGTCTTGAGTATCCCAAACGTCCCAACCAATGTGGATACTTGGCGTTGGCACGTGCTTCTTTTGCCGCTTTAGAAACATCCTTGCAACGTAGAAAAAAATTATATCAATTATTAGACTAAAGAATAAAAATAAAACAACGACTTTTTGGTGATAAAAATGAAACATCAAGTATTAACAATGTCTATAATTACGACCTTAAATCCTGATGATAGTCTCCATTCCACAAACTTTTTCCAATGTGTTTCTTCATGATCTCCTCGTATTGTTTAGGAACGACTTTGAGTTTCCTAGGTTTACCTATATTTGGTTGAATATACTTCACATATAACTTCCTTCTAAAATCACGGAGATGTTCAACCAGATGACACATCATTTGTTTCCTACTTGAGTCATCAAGTACATAATATAGTTGTCATAATAATATGTAAGTCACATACACTCAATAAAAAAGCAATAAATAGAACATTAATCTTAAATACACCAATAGGTATTTGCATACCGTTACGTTATTGAATCTCAAAGCTTATCTTTCAAGGCTTTCTTCACTTCTTTCCATTTTAAGAAGAGAAGTCCAACATCTCTTCTTACCAACTACCAAGTCCCCTAACATTTTTCTTTGTGGATGTTGCTGCATTCCCAATTTCTTCATTTTGATTCCTTCTTTCTTCTTCTTGATCCCTTCCACCGGATTCCCTCCATCTTCTTCTTGATACCCTCCATATTGATGTATGTGGGTGTGTGATAATCATTGGCAACCCATATCTAACATGAAACCCTTGCAACCTATGAAATCATATAAAATTCTATTAAGTGTTTCCATATTTAATATGAAATATATGGCAAGTCTATGATAATGGAAATATGAAATATATGGAAAGTTCATGATTATGGAAACGTTTCATACAATTTTATAGAATTTCATAGGTTTTCACCGGTTTCATGTTAAATATAGGTTTTCATCTGTTTGTGTTTTTCGAAATATAGGCTTGATGGATACAAAAATGGATTTCAAATTTTTTTGCCATTGATTTGATAATCCATAAGTTAGGGTTTCATGGTCATAACCTCAAAACCTAAATTTTGGAAACTACTTTTAACTAGCATAACAAGTTTGTATTATCAGTGATAAGTTTTGCTTAAAAGCTATTAGTTTTATCAAAATCCTAGAGGGTATAAGGTAGTCGATTTTTATACAATGTGAAAACCCAAATTGATTTTTGGCTAGTTTCCTAACTTGGCTAAATACACAATATCTAGATTTGGCAAATATTGAAAGAATAAGCTTACGTATTCTCTTACGTTATCTAATTATATTTAAGTTTGAATAATATTGTAAGATAAGTTTCAACATTATTTATATGGTGAATATAAATTGTTTTTCAAATATTTAAATTAGTTATTAGCATGTGTCCTCGCATGTTTAATTCAATTTTTTTATGAAATGCGATTATATTAATTATTAAATGTGTCATCACATGGTTACTTATAACTAATTAGATAATAACAATTTTAAAATGTTTTAAAATTCCATTCAATATATATATATAGGGTTAAGTACATGGGGGTGTATCGAACTTGTCACGTTTTATCATTGTATGTACCCAACTTTAAAAATTACCAATTAATGTACTGAACTTGCTAGAATTGTCAGTGTGTACACAACCATTGCTAGAATTGCCATTGTGTGTACTCTTGCCATAGCTAGAATTACCAATTTGTGGTTTAATTTTTAAAGTTGGATACACACAATGCCAATTCTAGCAAGTTCAGTACATTAATTGGTAATTTTTAAAGCTGGATACATACAATGATAAAACGTGACAAGTTCGATACACCCCCATGTACTTAACCTATATATATACATATTAGATCTTAATTTTTTTTTGATAAGGTTCACCTGGTTTTGCCCAGACTACATCCTTGGTAATTTTTACCGAGAGCTAAAGCATTCTCTCCTGGGATTAAAACTCAGTGGCCCCTGGTTGCTCACCTTCGGATTCGAACTTGGGTGGGTTTTCCCCAAACACCACCCTTAACCGGTAGACTACCTCATTAGGGTTATATTAGATCTTAATTATATATGTATAAAATTAAATTATACATTGATAATCGAACCGAGACTAGGCATACTCACTATAAGCACCCTAAGGGGTTTAAGGAGGTTGCCTATAAAATGGTAGCTGAATGGGTTAATGGTTTTTAAAATTCCTCGACATTACCATAATCACCGCCTCTTGTATGGACTAGTGGAATTATTAAAATGTTTGGTAGGTCAATGTAACAAGTTAAAAGTATTACTATGAAGTATAAAACAAAATACCGTTTAGATATACTAAGAAATGTGAAAGTCTTATGCTACCCATGAAAATAACACGCATAATCTTATAGTTCGTTAACGGAGCGTGTGCGGTTTGTCGACACGTTAATGTGAAACTATAGTAGAAATTGATGTGGCACTCATGATATTCTCAAGCATACTTGAGCCAAGGTGTCCATGTATTTTTTGCATGGTTGATTGCCATCTAGTTTGTGATCCTCGACATCCCAATCACAAATAGAAGATAAGCATAATCGCGATGAACATGCCATTGACATAAGTCAATGAATCTTAAAAGATGTAGGAGTTTCATAGTGAATGAAATTAACAAATAGTAATTGTTTATCTAAATAACTTTGTGATGTGATTATGACATCCGTTTTAGTTTCATATAGTGACATATAGATCCTAGCCTTGTTAAACAATTTTTTTCGCTAATTATTATAAAAGTTAAAAATATCAAACTAATTAAAACTATATCTACCATATGGGTGAAAATCTTCCTCCTTGTCCTCACTCAACATCCAACCTTATGTTACTATCTATCCTAAGTAA
Organism: Centaurea solstitialis; assembly: GCA_030169165.1. NCBI lineage: Eukaryota > Viridiplantae > Streptophyta > Magnoliopsida > Asterales > Asteraceae > Centaurea > Centaurea solstitialis. The sequence continues at coordinate 12,918,251 of CM058044.1, read as the reverse complement.
AGATAAGCTAAATTGGCCAAACTACTTAGATTGGATTCGTACCTTAAGAATTTCATTGGCGTACGAAAACAAAAAGTATTTGCTCGACGAGGATCTTCCTATACTCAATGATGAAGGAAAATCCCTGAGGTAGTAACTGAATATAACAAGGAATACACAGAATCTACAAAAGTCGCGTGTCTCATGTTAGAATCCATGTCCCCGGAACTTCCAAAGAGTTTTGAGAACAAGGGGGCGTTTGACATAAATGAGCAGCTTCATGAAATGTTTTAAGAGCAAGCGAAATGGAATTATAAAATGTATGCATGTGCAAAAGATGAAAGCATACAATGACAAGTTGGGATCTAGGTGTTAACTTTCAAAGAGAACTTGCAGTTGACATGGTGCTAAACTCTCTTAGTGGGGCATATAAGAAGTTTAGATTGACCTTCAATATGAACAATATGGATTAGACCTTGATGGAGCTCCATGGCATGTTGAAATCTGCTGAAGCAAGTATAGGTAAGCCCAAAGTGCTCACTCAAGTGCTCCCGTCCTAGCCATTACAGAATGTGGCTATAAGAAGAAGAAAGTTTCTTAACCGAAAGGGAACAGAAAGGCTAAAGTCATTCCTCGCAACCAATGCCTTAAGAGAAAAACTGACTCTTCTAACATACCACCCACAAGTGACCTTAAAGAGGCCATATGCTGTTACTATCAAGAAAAGGTCATTGGAAGAGAAAGCATGGGGAGCTAAATCTGATTTTTATTACTGAACTCCAAAGGGTGTGGCACCTTGTGTATTTTTATTACTAAACTCTTTAGTACTTCGATTTCTAACTCTTGGGTCCTTGATACAGGATGTGGTACTTACATTTGCTCTACTTTTCAAGGACTAAAGAGAAGTAGGAAGACAATGCATGGAGAGCTAAATCTGATCATGGGAAACATGATGGATGTCGTTGTTACCAGGATTGGAGATTTTGAACTAGTGCTTAGTAGTGTTCTTTCAATAAAGTTATTAGATTGTTGCTACTTGTTAGAAATAGCTCAAAACATTATTTCTATTCATGCATTGGACAAGGTTAATTTTGAATTTTAGTTTGATAACAGTAATGGTTTCCTTTTGGTTTATAAACATGGTTGGTCTTATTTTAAAGATTATCCTTGTAATGGTGTGTATGAAACTGTGATTTGTGTTGGTAGAAATAATAATAACTTGATTCTCAATGTTGGTTCCTCGAATTATAACTTAGATAAATTGTCGTTATGCATCATCATCTTGGCCACATAAACAAGAAACACATCGCCAAGCTTCAATCGAATGGGATCTTGGAATCATTCAACTTAAAGTCGGATGAAGAATGTGAGTCTTTCTTACTTGGTAAGATGACTTGTTACCCATGTGCCTTCAACCAATGAGAGTGAGACATCTAGAAGCATCAAATCTGGAAGATACGATCCTTGGAAAGTTAGTTGCAACTACTTCATGTGTTTTGCACATGATCTTTGTGTAAACAAATCTCATAAAGGACTTCAAAAAGGTCGAGTATTATACAAGCTCTAAACATGATAATAGAGGCTCTACAAACATTGAATCTTGTCTTCTAAGGACCTCTGTCGAAGTAACTTCTAAAGACTTTTGTTGACACTTATGGTGAATTGTCATTGGTCTCTAAAAACTTCTGCTGGATTAGACAGCCTATTTTTCAATACTTTCTATTCACATAATGGAGCTAACAGAAAGGGGTAAAGATTTCTCAGACTTAATCTACACAGATGTATGTGGACTGTTCAAATCTGCCACAAGAAACGGTGAGAGATACTTTGTTACTTTTACCAACAATTTCAGAAGATATGGATTTATCTATTTGATAAAAAAAACAAGTCGTACACCTTCAAGGTGTTCAAAGGATTCAAAAACGAAGTAGAAAACCAACTAGGCAAAAAGATCAAGATGACCCGATCTAATAGGGGTGGAGAATACTTGAGTCATGAATTGTACAACTATCTAAGGGATTATGGAATAGTTTCACAATTATCTCCTCCCAAAACACCACAATTCAATGGTGTTTCCGAGTGAAGAAAACGAACGCTAGTTGATATGGTTCGGTCCATTATGAGTTTTGCTACACTTCCAATATCATTTTAGGGCTATGCCTTAGAAACTACGTGTGATATCTTAAACCTCATTCCAACTAAGAAGGTTGCAAAGACACCCTCTTAAATGTGGACCGGTATCGTCTCTTGTTAGCACATATAAAGGTTTTGGGTTGTGAAGTCTTCGTTCGGCGCGAAACTAATAACAAGCTAGAGCCTAGAGCAGTGAAGTGTTGATTCATTGGCTATCCCTACAAATCCTTTGGATATATATTTTACAAACCCTCTAAGAATAAAGTGTTAATAGCCAGAAGGGTAATCTTTATAGAAATGGAGCTAATTTCCAAAATGGATTGTGGGAGCAGTATTGATCTTGAAAAATTCAAGAAACAACCAATGATGAATCTATAGTTGACACTAGCCCTAGACATGAGGTTGAACCACCTATTTTGAGGAAACTAACATATCTCCACCACCTCTTTGCAGAGTTAGTAGAGTTAATCAGGATCCTAAGTTTTATTATAGTTTTCATATCACAAAGAAAGGAGATATAATAGTCAATGATAGAGCATTTGATGCAAATGAACCATCCAACTACAAGGAAGCGATAGCAGCCCCTAAAGATGCCAATTGGAAAGACGCCTTGGAGAGCGAGATTCAATGTATGTACTATAACCGAGTTTTGAAATCGGTTGATCATACACCAGGTCGCAATATATTTGGGTGTAAGTGGATCTTCAAAAAGAAGACCGACATAGATGGGAATGTACGCACATTCAAAGGTAGACTGGTTGCAAAAGGTTACACTCAAACTGAAATGATTGATTATGACGAAACCTTCTCACTGGTGGCTAGGATTAAAGAAACGTTCGGTTAGGGGTATTGAGGGGTCAGGAATGGGAATGATAATGATAATGAAAACTGTTGTTTGGTTTGATATTATACAAGCAATCATTCCTATAGATCCATTAATTTCCATTCCTGACTAAATTGGGGGGAATGAAATTTTTATTTCTACTTGGTTATTTTTTCATGCATTGTTCCATCTATGGATGTTAAATGGAACATCTTTTGTATTTTCAAGTTTGAAAAACATATTTTTTTTAATATGAAACAATTTTTATTGATTATATTTGGGTTAATCAAACTGCATCAATGCAATACTCATTCCTATTCCCATTCTCATGCATTCCCATTTTCATTTGCATTCACATTCCCTTAAATGAACCAAACCGCCCCTAAGTCTATCAGGATATTGCTTGCCATAGCTGCATTTCATGACTATGAAATATGGCAAATGGATGTAAAAACCGCTTTTTTTTGAAGAGGTATCCCAGACCACATTGAAAAAACCGCTTTCCTTAATGGGAAACTTGATGAGGATGTGTATATGGCACAACCTGAAGGTTTTGTACATATCGAGTATCCAGATAAAGTGTGTAAGCTTGAAAGATCTATTTATGGACTTAAACAAGCATCGCATAGCTGAAATCTTTGTTTTCATGAAATGGTCATGGATTTTGGATTTTCTCGAAGCAAAGATGAGTCTTGCATATTTGTTAAGGCTAGTGGGAGTAATGTTGTATTTCTAGTCTTGTATGTGATGACATAGTACTTATAGGAAATAATATTCCAGTGTTGCCAAGCGTAAAGGTCTGGCTCGAGAAATGTTTCGCTATGAAATATTTGGGAAATGTAGCATATATATTTATAATAAAGATTTATCGAGACGATACCAAGCGTTTAATTAGACTTAGCCAAAGTACATACTTGGATAAGATATTGAAGAAATTCAATATGATTGAATCCAAGAAAGGGTATTTGTCCATGCAACATGGCATAAAATTAAGTATAGATCAATGTCCCAGTACTAGTGAAGAATTGGACATGAGGAGTCGAATTTCATATGCATCTAATTTAGGATTGATCATGTATGACATGATGTAACAACGTAAAACCCAAACAGATAATAATAAAAGCAACTCACAGTGATCTAACGCAGCAGAATCAAATATAAACTTAACTCTTAGGTTTAAAAGTCAAATACATCAATTAAGAATAGTACCAGTGGAACAATAGTGCCAGTGGAACAACCCTCCACAGCTGATATATGAAATGCTAAATGTCTTATAGAGTCATAAAGGCGGCTACACTAATCGCTCACCTTCTCTTTTCCTTTACCTGCTGCTCGAACTTGCCCTAAAAATGTTTAAAAGTTTTGAAAGTGAGGGTTAGACCATAAGGTCTAGTGAATTCCCTCAATAACAGTTTAAAACACAGATGGCCCGCTAGCTAGAAAACAATCATTGAATCGCTGGTGGTGCATTGTGTACTTGAACATTATAATGGGTCACACGAGAATTCACCCGTGCCCCAAACTCCCTTCAGGGTCACCCAAAATAGATTCAGGCCCCACGATCTCGCCCTTCAAGGTCACACGCCAGTGACGTTCCCCAGGCTACAATATAAATTCCATGGAACGTGCACAGGACCTTGGTATATTAAGTCCACTACGCAACACACCCTCATACAAACACATATACAATACAAACAACACCCTCGGATTACCAAGCTAACGCTTGCCTAGTGAATCAACAGCCTATCTAAAGCATACAAACCTTTCTTACGGAACGGCTAAACGTTAAGGTATATCTCTTTCTAGGAAGACCCAGCACAGTGTTTCCGCTACCCGGTTAGAGGATGCGGTCAAGGGGGACCGCCCTTGCAGGGTCCGAAGGGTCGCGTGTAACACCCCGCTAAAGCGGAAACACGAGGTACAACAGCTAAGATTTCATCGCAATAGGAGATAAATAACATCATCCATTTAATAAAAAAAGTTCAAGTTTATAGCACCACAAATTACAAATCCAACGATTGTTTAGTTTTTAAACAAACAACATAACAAATGAAAAGGCTTGATTGATGATGTTACTTGCAACATTAAGCAAATTCTACTACCTTCTACTTTCCTGAAAAGCATGTTAAAAACAAGTGTCAACTACAAAGAGTTGGTGAGTTCACAGGTTTCATATGCACAAAACAGTTTCATATGCAGAAATCATTACCGTAAATCCATTGTTCAAAAATTTATCCTCAAAAGATACAGTTATGCACATGATATAATATCAAGCCACTACTAAACCTAACACCTTGCCCCAACGGTCTACCTCAGAGGTGGTAGCGAACCACATGGGTAGAGCGTTCTCGCGAACTACCTCAGCGGTGGGACTAAATCCCACATGTGTAGAACGTACATATGACTAAGTGCACGCTATACTCGTCAGTAAAAAGAGGGCGGGTCCACTTTACTCAAATAGCACTATCCACTTATATCATTGGCTCTCAACGAGTTAATAGTAGTGTATTCAACGGGGGACTTTTACTCAATATATCATCATTTGCATAATTATTTGCTCGCAAGCAAAATTCATAAAACAGTTTATCAATAAACATGTTTTTCACCCCAACACATAAAAATGGTAAAATAGGGGCCGTGAATACTCACCTCAAGGATTGCGTACTTAACAAATAGCGATACTCCGCTCCAAGCTTAGTGAAGTCCTAAACAAATATTTGAGTGATTCCAGTTGGGTTTGAACCCGTTTTGGGTCGTCCCAATAAGACTTCACAAATCTGTCAGCTTCTGAATTTTTAGAAATACAACAATTTCTTTAACAAAAAGCTTTCAATCCTTCAAAAATGGACAAGCCAAGGCTATGGGATTATAATCCCTTGCCTTATACCATTAAAACAAGACTAATACAACAATAACTTCATAGATTGTACATGCAACAATGCCCCAAATTTCAGATTCAAAGATGAATACATAAACAAGAATTTTGGGGGTTATTCACACATGCATGTATCTTTTCTTACGTTTAGGCCTGTAAACGAACCGAACGAACACGAACTGGGCATGTTCATGTTCGTTTGTTTAAGTTTAAACGAACACGAACACGAACACGAACGCTTAACCGAACGAAAAATCTTGTTCGTGTTCGTTCATTTAGCACATGAGGATGTTCATGTTCGTTTGTGTTCGTTCATTAAACTCTTAAACGAACGGTTCACGAACATAAACGAACAGAAATGAACATAAGCGAACTAACATTAACAAACGAACGTGAACAAATAGAAAATCCTACTATAAATCAAGAAGTTTTTACTCGAGAGAAGAGAGATTGTGTAGTATTTTTTTAAACTTATTTAAAGCATACTTAAATAATTAAATTACTTAATAAATAATATACAATTTATAAATAATTATATATACTAATATAAATAAACGAACATAAACGAACGGTTGACGAACGTAAACGAACGAACATAACTGAACGTTCATGAACATAATTGAACGAACGAGGACGTTGTTCGTGTTCGTTCGTTTATTTAAACGAACGTAAAATCTTGTTCATGTTCGTTCATTTATTAAACGAACGAACATAAACGAACTTCCCGCCAAACAAAATCACGAACGGTTCATGAACGTTCGGTTCATTTACAGGCCTACTTACGTTTATGATGAAAGGATCATTGGGTTCAAACTCTTATGGATGTTACAATCACCCAAGGTGTTCATACTACCTTCTAAAACCACAAGAACATATTTCTAAAAAAATATCTTTAAACATCATAGAGATAAGAATTCTTGCAAAAAGAGAAGCACAATGTGCTTGAAACAAGCCACAATACAAGAATGAAGCTTACTCTTAACAAAGGACTATGTATTTTACCTTCAAACTTGATTTTCTTCTTGTAACAATGATGTTTGAAGCTAAAATTTGCTGCATTGATTAAGGTATGAAGGTGAAAAAAAAAAGAGGAAATGGATGGTTTCTTGAGGAAGCTAAAATGAATTCAAATGAAAGAAATAGGGCATTTATATGGAGGGAAAAAGAGGAGAGAGGGGGAAAGGGGCTGGCCATAGGGCCCATTCCCAAGCCCAAAATTTATTATTATTTTTTTTTTAAACAAGAGCCCAAATCAGTTAAAAGTGTGACGGTTCTCGGTTCGCGATGACTTTTCTGATAAAAACGACCTTTTTAAGAAGAAAAATGAGACAAATGGAATGTTTTGTTCTAGTTAGTAAAAATATAATAATTTATATATAAAAGACTTTAATTGAATCATTTCGGCATTATATACGGTTTTTAGACGAATACGGACAAAAACGGGACTTTTTCGGACAGTTTTCGGGATTTCTAAGCTATTCTCCAAAAAATTTCGCATAATCAAACCTAAATCCACCTAAATAGTTATGTAACTAAAATTTTACTAAAAAAAATTATACTAATGAGTGTTTAACGGGGTGCTAATCTGAGAGCTGAAAATTGCCGGTTGTCACATTTACCCCCTGTTGAAAGAAATTTCGTCCCGAAATTTAATATTTTCCACATCCAGGAGGCTCTTTTGTAAATAGGTGAGGATACTTGCTCTTCATAAATGCTTCTCGCTCCCAAGTAAACTCTGGTCCATGTTTTGAGTGCCAACGAACCTTGACGATTGGTATCTTACTACGCCTTAACTGCTTGACTTCTCGGTCAAGAATTTCAATTGGTTCCTCTGTAATGCGTAGCTGCTCATTGATATGAACTTCCTCTAATGGTAGAACCATTGTTTCCTCGGAAAAACTTTTCTTCAAATTAGAAACATGGAAGGTATCATGGATGGCACTGAGTTCCGAAGGTAAATCCAATTTATATGCAACTGGTCCGACTCGCTCTTGTATCTCAAATGGTCCAATGAATCTAGGACTCAGTTTTCCTTTCTTTCCAAACCGTAGTAATCCTTTCCATGGTGATACTTTCAAAAGTACCTTGTCACCAACTTGAAATTCCAATGGCTTCCTCGATTATCAGCATAACTCTTCTGACGATCCCTGGCTGCTTTCAGCCTTTGCTGAATTGTTTTAATTTTTTTTCCGTCGTTTCCTGAACGATATCGGGCCTAGTTAGTTGTCGTTCTCCAACCTCTAACAAACTAAGTGGTGATCTGCACTTGCGTCCGTACAAGGATTCGTAAGGCGCGCACTGGATGCTGGTGTGGTAGCTGTTGTTGTAGGAGAATTCGACCAATGGTAAGTGATCGTCCCAGCTACCTCCAAATTCCAACACACAAGCACGCAGCATATCTTCCAACATTTGTATGGTTCTCTCGGTTTTCCCGTCAGTTTGAGGATGGTAAGTAGTGCTCAAATCAATTCTGGTACCCATTGCCGTCTGCAGTGATTGCCAAAATCGTGAAGTGAAACGACTATCTCTATCGGAGATGATGATCGAAATCAGTACTCCATGACGCATAGCTATTTCGTTGACATATAGTTGCGCACGCCTGTCAATGCTGAAATTTTCTCGAATCGGTAAAAAGTGCGCGGATTTCGTGAGTCGGTCCACAATTACCCATATTGAGTCATAACCCTTCTTGGTCTTGGGTAATTTGGTCACAAAATCCATTGATATCTGCTCCCATTTCCATTCTGGGATTTCTGGCTGTTGTAGGAGTCCAGATGGCTTTTTGTGTTCTGCCTTAACTCTTGCACAAGTCATGCATTTGCCCACATACATGGCTATATCCTTTTTCATTCCAGGCCACCAGTAATTCTCTTTTAGTCCTTTTTACATCTTGTCAGCTCCTGGGTGTTACCGAGTACCTCGTTTGATGAGCTTCATCCATGATCGTTGATCTTAACTGGTCGACCTTTGGTATCCATACTCTGTCCTTAAAATAACGTACTCCGTCTGATCTCACCTCAAAATCTTTTTCTAGCTGGTGCAGAGTCTCCTTCTTCAGGTTTTCTGCCTTCAATGCCTCTCCTTGGGCTTCGAGTATTTGACTTTTCAAACTCATTTGCACTAACATTCCCATAGCTCGTGCTCATGAAGGCTTCGCCCTTTCCTTCATGCTCAATGCATCAGCTACCACATTCTCCTTTCCTGGGTGATACTTTATCTCACAATCATAGTCATTGAGCAATTCGACCCATCTTCTTTGCCTCATGTTCAACATTTTCTGGTCGAGGATGTGATGAAGGCTCTTGTGATCTGTAAAGATCGTGCATTTTGTACCATAAAGGTAATGCCTCCAGATCTTTAGTGCAAACACCACGGCTCCAAGTTCTAGATCATGAGTGATGTAATTCTTCTCATGAATCTTTAACTGCCTAGATGCATAAGCGATGACATTCTCATTTTGCATTAAAACGCATCCCAGGCCTTGATGTGAAGCATCGCAGTACACCACGAAATTATCCGTTCCTTCGGGTAATGCCAAAATTGGTGCGTTACACAACTTATGCTTAAGTAGCTGAAACGCTTCCTCCTGTTTTTCTCCCCAAACAAACTTCTTATCTTTCTGCGTTAGAGTTGTCAATGGTTGCACAATCTTGGAGAAATTGGCAATGAACCGTCGATAGTAGCTTGCCAAACCAAGGAATTGTCGAATCTCCGTTGGCGTCTTTGGAGCTTCCCACTTCTTTATGGCCTCAATCTTTGCTGGGTCAACATGGATTCCTTCCTTGTTCACCACATGGCCAAGAAAATGTACCTCTTGAATCCAAAATTCACATTTGGAGAATTTTGCATAGACTTTTTCGGTTTTGAGCAACTCTAGTATCAATCTCAAGTGTTGCTCATGCTCCTCCTTACTTCATGAATAAATCAGGATATCATCTATGAACATTATTACGAACTTATCTAGATATGGCCGACATACCCTGTCCATCAGATCCATGAAAACTGCTGGCGCGTTTGTTAAACCGAAAGGCATGAGAATAAACTTGTAATGTCCATATCGAGTCCTGAATGTTGTCTTAGCGATATCATCTTCACAAACTCGCATTTGGTGATAGCCCGATCGAAGGTCGATCTTGGAAAAGTAGGCAGCTCCTTGTAATTGGTCGAACAGATCATCAATGCGAGGGAGGGATAAGGATTCTTGATGGTTAGCTTGTTCAACTCCCTATAATCTATACACATTCTAAAGGATCCGTCCTTCTTCTTGACGAACAAAACTGGGATCCCCAAGGTGAAGAGCTGGCCGAATAAATCCTTTATCAAGTAGCCCTTGAAGCTGATTTGACAATTCTTGCATCTCTGATGGTGCTAGATGATATGGCGATTTTGCTACGAGGGCAGCTTCTGGTACTAGATCAATGTGGAACTCCACTTGTCTAGGCAGGGGTAGTCCGGGTAACTCTTCCGAGAATACTTCAGGAAAATCTCGTACAACTGGGAGATCTTGAATTCATTTCTCTTTTATCTCCTTATCTACAACATGTGCTAAATATGCAACGCTCTCCTTCCTTAAATGACTCCGCATTTTTATGCATATCACTATGCTAGATCTTGGTGAACCTCTTTAGTTCCAATTGCGAATGCCCTTCCTTGAGCCTCGCATCTTAATTTTCCTTGATTGGCTTAAGTTGATTTGTTTCTCCATTACATAAATATTTTGAACATACTTTAGTATAATTGTAGTTTTATTACATAAATAAGCTAATATAAGTGAGAAAAAGTCTTGAAAGCTCAAAGCTTCCACTTTTGGAAAAATTGACATGCTGACAGATTTGAGATGCTCACAAAAAGGTCACTTTTATCCTTTAGCCAAGAAAACAAAAATTCCCAAATTTTTATATACTGGACATAAGTGAGTTGACACCATGCACACCAAATTTCATCAAATTTTGAAGTGTTTACAATATATAAATAAATTTTGTAAGTCAAGTGTGCACAGCAACATTCCAGAATTACAAGTCTAAAGAGTTGGGTTCATTTGAGGGGGTCAAAACATCTCCAAATTTAGAAATTCCAAAGGGGTTTTCAAATTAACATATAAATCTAGCTAAAGAGCTATAAATCACTTAAAATGTCTAAGTTTGGTGAGAGATATGACCATTCAAACTCATGTGCATGAATCTGCCACTACTGGACAAATTGTGCAACGAATCCATCTTTTATGGTTGCATGCTCAAAAGGACACCAAATTGAGTGATTTCAACTTCTAAAGAAAGCTAACTCTTTTAATTTCAATTTCAAAAGAAAAAGCATGCATTTTTGATAATTTTTCAAAGAGATATAAAGAAGTCAAGTTGGCTTTACAAACTGATGCTGAAGCTGTTGTGCGTAAAAAGTTTTGAAATGGTTAAGGGTTCTAAACTTCGAATTTTTCAGTGATTCCAGTTGGGTTTGAACCCCAACTCACAAAATATTAACCCATTAAAAATTTAGACAAAAACACCTTCATTTAAACCCGTTTTGGGTCGTCCCAATAAGACTTCACCAATCTGTCAGCTTCTGAATTTTTAGAAATACAACAATTTCTTTAACAAAAAGCTTTCAATCCTTCAAAAATGGACAAGCCAATGCTATGGGATTATAATCTCTTGCCTTATACCATTAAAACAAGACTAATACAACAATAACTTCATAGATTCTACATGCAACAATGCCCCAAATTTCAGATTCAAAGATGAATACATAAACAACAATTTTGGGGGTTATTCACAAATGCATGTATCTTTTCTTAGGTTTATGATGAAAGTGTTGGTCCCAAGGGGTGACCTTCAAGCTAGAATAGTGTATGGGATTATAGAAGGGGGGGGGGGGGTTGAATATAATCACACCAAATTTCACTTTTAAATTCTATGTTGTATTAACACTTTGAATTTACAGATTGTTGCGGAAATAGAAAAGACTAATGTCTAAACTAAACAATCTAAGTTTTCTTTCACTATGCACTAGAGTGAGAAGAACTAGAAAAGATAAGAAATAGAGGGATATAGAAAGAAAGGATTTGGGTAATAAGATAGGTGAATAAGAGGTATGGAGAACATCTTCTCCACGTCCTATTTATACTCAATGCATTAAATGCATGCAGACTAACTTTTGTGTGCGTGTCACACTCTAAGTGGTTCTTTGTACTATTTACTATAAACAATATCTTTTGCATGGTGTACAAAAGAGAGCTTATACAAATAGTTGCCTTGAGGTCTGATAAGTACGGAGGGAACAAAAAAGTGACGGTCCTTGTGTACTTTTTGTGTCAGTAAAGGTGTATAATCCTTTTGTGCATTAGATTAAGACATTACACTAATCCTTCAGGATCAGGATACTGATCAGTGAGGAAGGCCCTGATACGGATGTTGATCAGGGGTCACTGTATCCTGATGAGTCTTCAGGATGTCATACGAAATTGAGCAGCCTGCTATCACTGAGTTCCGCCTTCAGATCACGAGCACGCCGTTCCTATCATCAGCTAATTCTTCGACTTCGCTGATGGTTCTTGAGTATGATCTTAATGTCTTCAGGAGGTCTTCACTTCGATGGTCAGGATCAGTAGACTTCAGAACAGACTCGTCCATCTCCTGATCCTGATCCTGATGATTATAAATACAAGTTACAGCATAATTAACAGGGAATAACACTGAACAATCTCAGTGATAATTCCTCAAGCTAAAACTAAAAGCAAAGACCTATTCACTAAGTAAAGTAACAGGATCATTATCATTTCATCGGGTCTTAGGAGAGCTGGATCAACAGAAAGGATCATTGGATTCAAACTCTTATGGATGTTACAATCACCCAAGGTGTTCATCCTAACTTCTAAAACCACAAGAACATATTTCTAAAAATATATCTTTAAACATCATAGAGATAAGAATTCTTGCAAAAAGAGAAGCACAATGTGCTTGAAACAAGCCACAATACAAGAGTGAAGCTTACTCTTAACAAAGGACTATGTATTTTACCTTCAAACTTGATTTTCTTCTTGTAACAATGGTGTTTGAAGCTAAAATTTGCTGGATTGATTAAGGTATGAAGGTGAAAAAAAGAAGAAGAGAGGAAATAGATGGTTTCTTGAGGAAGCTAAAATGAATTCAAATGAAAGAAATAGGGCATTTATATGGAGGGGAAAAGAGGAGAGAGGAGGAAAGGGGATGGCCATAGGGCCCATTCCCATTCCCAAGCCGAAAATTTATTATTATTTTTTTTTAAACAAGAGCCCAAATCAGTTAAAAGTGTGACGGTTCTCGGTTCGCGATGACTTTTCTGATAAAAACGACCTTTTTCAAGAAGAAAAATGAGACAAATGGAATGTTTTATTCTAGTTAGTAAAAATATAATAATTTATATATATAAGACTTTAATTGAATCATTTTGGCATTATATAAGGTTTTTAGACGAATAAGGACAAAAACGGGACTTTTCCGGACAGTTTTCGGGATTTCTAAGCTATTCTCCAAAAAATTTCGCATAATCAAACCTAAATCCACCTAAATAGTTATGTAACTAAAATTTTACTAAACAAATTATACTAATGAGTGTTTAACGGGGTACTAATCTGAGAGCTGAAAATTGCCGGTTGTTACATCGCGCCCCTCAAATTTTTTTTCCTTTCTATAGAAATAAATTTGCTATAAACCTAACAACATATTAGGTAAGATTTTAGTTCATAAAAACGATTTTTGTTATACATTGACTATCTTTATATGTTGTGGTCAGAATACTAGTTTGTCCTAGATTTGGGTTTTGTATTGTTTCTCTATAGTCTGTGGTTTTAATGGAGGTATAAGGATGGCATCAAAATGTGCAAACGAGTAGTTTTGATTGATGATTTTTATCAAACACTTGGTGTTCATTAAAAATAAAACAAAACCCTAGTCTTAAAATTACTTCAAAATATAGAAAATAACCTCACTTTGATTCACAATGGTAGGTTATTTTTTATAAATAAGTAGCTGGGCTACCACATGTCATTGTCTGATTAGCCGGTTTCAGGATTTTCGCGCCTAAACATGTGTTTGGATGCATTTTACACTTTCAGTTCATTTAGGCTTATCCAATACACGTCATTTTAAAAAAAAAAAACAAAATAATCCCACTAATTTGATATTCTTAAAAAAATAAGATAATCATTGAGTTATAAAAAAAAATTACTACTAATTAAATTATAATTTGAATTTGTTCAAGTTAATATTTGCATTATAAAATATAAAATATAATTAAGATAATTAATGAGTCTGACAAACTTATTTTGAATAATTAATTATTTTGAATATTTGCATTCGATATAAACTCATAAAACCAAAAATTGGAATCGAATGATACAGAATAAAGCTCACACAAAACAATATTATTTATTGAAGAATTGATGGAATGAACCTGTAAGGCAATCTGAAACCGATTTTATAGCCATCGCATTCATCTCCTACAATTTTGAAGTAATCTCGAGTTGGAAGATATTCATCCAATCTTTTATGAGTGATAAGATTGCCATTGTTTATATTATTTTGTATTTAAAATATATCAAATGCTTAAGTATAAACTACTTTCCTTAAATTAAAAAAAAAAATTACTAATAAATTCGTAAATCAGATAACAAAGCGCAATTTCTCATTTATTTTAATTGAGAAAGGTTTAACTTTATGTTTCATTTTTTATGTATACTTTTTTTTTGGAAGGTTTCACCTGGTCTTTGGTCATACTACATCCTTGGCAATTTTACCGAGAGCTAAAGCATGCTCCCATGGGATTAACATTCAGTGGCCCCTGGTTGCTCACCCCCGGATTCGAACTTGGGTGGGTTTTTCCGCAACACCAAGCCTTAACCGGTAGGCTGCCCCATTGGGGTTGATATATAAAGTTTTTCAACAATTGTAATTCAAAGAAAATCATTTAAATATATTAAGGTTGTGTTTGGCAAACTAGCTAATAAGGTAATTGGTAGCTAATAAACTAGCCATTGACTAATAAGCTAGTTTATAAACAAACTACGTTGTCAACAAGTAGCTTGTGGTTTACACTATATTGCAATGTTGGTCCTTATTTTGAAATAATTATGGAAATGGTCCATGTGGTTTACATTAGTTGCACTATTGGTGCTTATTAGTTTGATTTCACACGGATTTATGGTTAGGGACCAATAGTGCAATATAATAAACCATAGAGACATTTTCCATAATTATTTTAAAATAGGAACCAACAGTGCAATATAGTGTAAACCACATGGACCAAAATATGTAATTCACTCTAGTTAATATTAATAAGGGTATAATTAGAAAAACTTAATTAAAAAAGTCTCCCAAAACGCTACTCCTGGTAGTGTCTCAATAAGCTAGCTCAGGGTCCATTCAAACACGTGCTCGCTTATAAGCTAACTTATTTTCGCCAAACACGACCTACATTATTTAAATTTGATATTGCTTCTTAAAGGTAACCAATATGTAATGAATCAGTCGTTCGGTATATGTTACCTATTAAAATGTATTACCGGAAGATTTAAACTAGAACGTCAAGTATTTGACAAAACAAGAAAAAGTTCTTCAATATCCTCCCATAAATTACGCTTTAGAAAGGAATTGGTTTCATGCGCTTTCAATGCATGCTATCTGTTTGGGTAAAAATCTATATGACACGGCGACAACAAAAAGTGTAAGACCTTCTTATGAGTAGAGGTCTTGTATTTAAATAAGGTCCTATATATTATCTGTGTAGTTCTTATATGAATCTTCACGTGACGCAATTTTATTGGTTTTTACGTTCACAATAAAAAATGAGTTCACATTTGAACTTTCTTCTTACTCGTGAACGTGAGGACAGCCGAGAGCGTGACACGTGGCGGATGACTAGACGCCACGTCAAGTCCACGGCGGATGACTAGGCGCGATTCATGGGAGAGAGCATTGAATTAATGGGGGGGACCACACTCAAAGCCGCCTTTATTGACTAGTCTCCGCCACGTGTCACGCTCTCGGCTGTCTTCACGTTCACAACCAAAAAGTGGTTCACATTTGAACTCTCGTCTTACTCTATATATATATATATATATATGTATATATACAAATACACTAGGAGCAAGGAAGGGATCGTCATAGGCCTCATGGGCTGAATTCTACTTTTAAAAATGGCCATCCTTCTTTGGCCCAAAAATCTTGGCCCACATGTGCTTCAAAAACAAGGCCCATATCAAAAAGGTTAATTTCAATATAAAGTTCCTAATTTCCTAAAAGGTTATGTTCAATAAAATATAAGCATTTTAATGCAATCTTAGTTCCATAATTTCATGCAAATAAACGAAATTTATTATTAAATAGGCTAATGATTTAACCTTATAAATACAAGAGAGTTGTGTATACACGTAAACATATGTAAATATTCATAATGAATGTTATAGTAAAATGTATATTCACGACGAATATCATATTAATGTAAGAATATCAAAACATTGTATATGCATGAACATATATAAATATTCAATGATCTATAATATATATTTTCATGATGAATAGTGTGTATATTAATGATTAATGTTATAGTGGAGTTGTATATTCACGACAAATATCATACAAAATATATGATTGTTAAAAAGTTGTTGTATACACATAAACATATAAAATTATTTACGATGAATGATATGTATATTCATGATGAATAGTAAATATACATAATGAATGTTATAACAAATTTCTAAATTAATGATGAATGTCATAGTGATGTATGAATATTAAAGATTTGTTGAATACACGTGAAACTACAAAACTATTCATGATGAATGTTATACTAAAGTCTGGCCAAAGTCCAGGTGAACCTTCCAAAAAAAATGTTATACTAAATTGTAGATTCATGATAAATATCATATTAATGTACGAATATTAAAAAGTTATTGTGAACATATTAACATACATAAATATTCATGATAATATTACACACATATGCCATTTGACGTAAAAAATGGTAAAATTAAAAAACAAATATATCTAGATGGATGTCAAATCGAAAAAAATGAAATCTTCGTTTTTATGGTCTAATTTATTTGATTAAAATATTATTTACTGTGAATATAATTTAGTTTAAAATTTAAGGAACTAAAGTTTTTTTAATTTAAATAATAAAAAGTCAAATAAAGTTTCTTTTTAATTTAAAAAGTAATAAAGTTTCTTTTTAATTTAAAAAGTAATAAAAAGTCAAATGAGAACCAATTTAAGCCATTGATCTGAAAATATGTATAAAAAGGCATGATCGTCGTTTTGTAAAAAAGTTTCACATTCATATTATAAATATGAAACTTCATATTCATATTATGAAACTTCATATTCATTTTATGAATATAAAGTTTCATATTCATAATATAAAACTTCATATTCATATTACGAAACTTCATATTTATAATATGAAATTTCATAATCTTATGAATATTCAGTAGATGAAACTCAGATTCATCTTATGAATCTTCGATTCACTAGACGAAACTTCATACTCACCTTATGAATCCAAAAATAATGTCTATTTACATGTAAATTCATCTTATGAATACAGACCTAAATTCAACTTATGAATACAAAACAAAATATCCATTTACATTTATATTCACTTAATGAATACAAAACCAAATGTCCATTCACATTTAAATTCATCTAATGAATCTTCACATCATCGCTGACTTCAGCCTTTAAGAACACATGATGAACCTTCAAGAACACAACTTCAAAAACTCTAATTTTTCAAAAATGATTTCTAAAATCTTCATAAAAAATGTTAAAATTCATATATGTTTCTCAAATCAAGATTACAAACAACTTTTATAAAGCAATAATCTACAAATTTGAATCAAGCTAACCTAATTTTGAAAAATTCTCAAGAACCCTAAAAATTGGGTTTTTTGGTTAAAATTATAAATTACCATCTATATGAGCAACGATTCATCACCAGATGTGCGAGGCGATGATGGCGGCAGCGGTGGTGGCGGTGGTGGCGATGGTTTATCACGACATCTGAGCAATAGTTCATCACAAGATCTGATTATCACAACAACAATGGTGGTGGTGGTGGTGGAGGCGGTGGCGGTGAACGACGGTGGTCGACGGTGAAGATGAAACCGCTGCTAACGAAGGTGATTAGAAGAAGGAGGAATAAGATGATTCGTCGGAGATTAATCGGAGAAAACAACGTTGATGATGTACCTCCTCCGTTGTTACCGTTGTCGTTGCCGTCGCCGTTTTAAGGCGACAACGATGGGATGGTTTATACGAAATGGACAGTGAGAATGGAAGAAGCCATGGGAGAGTTTTCTATGAAATGGATATTTTTTATTTAGCTTGAGATGAATTCTTGTTGAAATATGACGTAAATACCCTTATGGGTTAATAAAAATACTGGTGTGGGCTTAAGAAAGCTATCAAGATTATCAACCATTGATTTGTATAGATTAATGGTTTAGATTGGCCCTTCTGGTTCACCACAATAATTTGGTTTGTATTTGATTATTTCTCTCTCTATATATAAAATATATATATATATATATATATATATAGAGAGAGAGAGAGAGAGAGAGAGAAAGAAAGAGAGAGACCTTCATTTACAACTTTATGAAAGGTTACACCTGTGCAACCTTATCTAAAATCGTTCATTTTAGGCCATTCATAAAGCTTAGTCGCATGTTTTTCATATTGCACGTGTCGCGCTCTCGGTTGTCCTCATGTTCACAATGAAAAAGTGGTCCACATTTGAACCTCCCTGTGCGTATATATATATATATATATATATATATATAGGGAGGTTCAAATGAGAGGTGATAAAAAACTATAAAGTAGAGAAGTGATCATAACCTTCTATTTATTTGATCAATGGTTATTTATTAATTGGTGCAACAGATTATTAAAGGAGTACCGTAAGTATTGTGGAATAGCAGAATGGTATTTTGGTAATTATTCCAATTATTCATATATGAATCATTCCAATTATTCATATATGAATCACTGTAGTGTGAAGATTCATATCTGAATGTTCATATAACAACCTTTATATAACAAAGCTTAATATTACAAAGATTCATATATAAATCTTCAATTCACAAAGATTCATATATGAAACTTCATATATAAACCTTCATATAAAGAAGGTTCATGTAACAAAGATTCAGATATGAATTATTATATGAATCTTCACACTACAATGATTCATATATGAATAATTGGAATGATTCATATATGAATCTTCATACTACAATGATTCATATATGAATAATTGGAATAATTACCAAAATAACTTTCTGCTATGATCACTTCTCTACTTCTCATTTGAACCTAATACTATATATATATATATAATTAGGTTCAAACAAGAACCTTTCCAATTTGTAGGAACAAAGGAACAAGTACTAGTCACATATCTCAATTTAGTAAACCTAAAAGTAAATCAATATTAACTTATTTACTTGAAGGGTATTTTAGAAAATTGTTACTTTTGACAATACACTATTCATATTTGATTATATATCTTATTGTACTTTTAAACATAAAATATCTTATCAAATTTGATTTTCCCTCATTTTTTTTTCAGGATTCTTTAAAAGTTGAAGATAATATTCTTAAAAATTTTATTGCAATACTAATTATATCAACAAAATCATATGCAATGTGATTTTGTACAAATGTAAGATCAAGAAACCAAACTCAATATCATATATGATTTTAGAAAACTGGAAAAGTTTATTATTTTTAAAAATTGAAAATTGAAATATCTATACATAAAAGTTTATTACTTTTAAAACTTTAAAAATTGAAAAAGTTTATTATTTTTAAAAAATATCTTTAAAAGTTAAAGATAATATCTTTAAAAAGTTTATTATAATACCAATTATATCAACAAAATCGCATATGATTTGAGTATCATATATGATTTTGTACAAATGTTAATGTAAAATGATATGTGATTTTGTACAAATGTGAATGTAAAATCATATATGATTTTGTACAATTGATATTCAAACATTTTAAATATAAAATATGTTTAATAAATATAATATTAAGATCACACAAATATTTTTCCAAAATTCAAACTCTCGCTAGTTTTCATGAGTTAAAATAGAGCTACATCGTTTAAACTATATAAATAAATATAAGATCAAAACAAATGACAATGCCAATTATGTCAATAAAATCACAAATGATTTTGCTATCATATATGATTTAGTACGAATATTAATGTAAAATCATATGTGATTTTGTACAAAATAAATGTAAAATCATATATGATTTTATACAAATGATGTTCATACATAATTACAATGTTAAATATGTAAACAAAATCACATATGATTTTGTACAAATATTTAAGTAAATTTATATGTGATTTTGTACAAAAAGTAAATGTAAAATCATATATAATATAACTATAATATAAATTAACATTATAATATATTATCGATTGATTTTACAAATTCTATATATTAATAATATATTATAAAATAATAATATATTAGAATAATATATTATTACTATTGATCATACTAATTTTACCCTTAAAAGAACTTATCTTGGTGAAAAGTACATTTTAGCACATACTAATTACTACCATGCCATCCAATATAATATAGTTTCTTTTTGTCAAATATGTGATAGAAAGTGGTTTGTTTGTTCCTACAAATTTGTATGGTTTTTGTATGAACCAACATCTCTCTCTCTATATATATATATATAACTTTTGCTAAGAAACTGATGTAGCGTGTGTGGGGATAAACAAAGATCAAACACGTTGATTCTAGGAATACCGTGTTCAACCTCTTTCTAAAGTTTGTTGATTCAAAGAATACCAAACCCTAGGCTTCAAAACCTGAACCCTAATTGGGAATTCAAGAATTGGAAGAAAAACAAAAAGTTCTGTAATTGATTAATTGTCTTGCAAAACACGAAATTAACCCTAAATAAGCAACCAAACGAATCGGGCCTGCCCCAAAAGTAACAGACCGAACAAAAAAGCCCAAAACATAAAAAAAACCACGAAAAGGTCCAAAACGACACTAAGACAGCGTGTCTAAGTCCCGAAACAGACGACCAGAGCAAAAATCACGAAAAAGTCCAAAACGACACTAAGACAGCGTGTCTAAGGCCCGAAACGGACAACCAGACCGAAAGTTACTCCCTTTTGAAGTTGGACCGATCATGGGCCTCAAGAAACGTCAACGCCATCTCGTCCACAGCTCGGCCCGCATCATTCCCCCCTGGGTGGACAAAATTCGACCTCGAATTCCCTGCGACTTCATCATCCGACGAATCCCCATGATAAGGGAGCAAATGTTTCACATTGAAAACATCCGCACAACGTATATGACTTGGTAGCTTCAGACGATAAGCATTAGGGTTAATTTTTTCGACAATCTCTACCGGTCCAATCTTTTTGGCTGACAACTTGTAGTACTCCCCGACCGAGAACCGATCCTTAGTCAACACCGCCCAAACAAAGTCACCAACCTCAAAATCAACTTGCCTGCGAGTCTGATCTGCGAATTGCTTATACTTGGCATTAACACGAACCAAGTTGTCATACACAGCTTTGTGAACCTCATGTAACCCATCCACGAAATCCTCCACTTTCTTTGGAACAGAACCAGCAACCGGAAGAGACATCAAATCAAGTGGTCCACGAGGCTGAACAGAATAAACCACCTGAAAAGGACTAAAACCAGAACTCCTGTTGACAGCATGATTATGGGCGAACTCAGCTTGACACAACTTTTGATCCCATGCCTTAACATGATCACCAACCAAACAGCGCAAAAGGTTACCAAGGGACCTGTTAACAACCTCAGTCTGCCCATCCGTCTGAGGATGGTACGCACTGCTGAAATTAAGCTTAGTGTTCACCATGTTCCAAAGACTACGCCAAAAATGACTCAGAAAACGAGTGTCCCTATCAGACACGATAGAAGATGGTAACCCATGCAAGCGATAAATTTCACGAAAGAACAATTGAGCCACCTTAAGCGCATCCGTCGTCTTCTTACAGGGAATAAAATGCACCATTTTAGAAAAACGGTCCACGACCACAAAAACAGAGTCATTACCTCGTTGAGTACGCGGTAATCCCAATACAAAATCCATGCTAATATCCACCCACGGCTGTAACGGAACAGGCAAAGGCAGATATAGCCCCGCATTGGTGGCCGTTCCCTTAGAGACTTGACAAATCTTGCACCTCTTTACGAACCGATCCACCTCCTTTCGCATAGTAGGCCAAAAGTAGGAAGATTGCACCAACTGTAAGGTGCGGTCACGACCAACATGTCCCTCGCCATGTAACTCTTTGATGATCTGAAGGCGAAGGCTAGAATCTGGAATACACAACTGATTCCCCTTAAAAAAAAACCATCATGTATAAGAAAATCCGAATTCTGCCCAGATTGAACATCCTGCAAAACAACAGAAAAATAGGGATCGACAGTGAGTTGCTCCATAAGAGTATCGAAGCCTGGCACGGTAACTCTCATAGAAACCAACATGTTACTCCGCCTGCTTAATGCATCCGCCACCCGATTAGAAGCCCCAGACTTGTGCTTCACAACAAAAGTGAATTTCTCCAGGAAAGCAATCCACCTCCCATGCTTATGTGAGACCTTGTCTTGGCTGTGCAAATGCCTCAAGGAATCATGATCAGTAAATAGAACAAACTCCTTATGAAAAAGGTAATGTCGCCAGTGCTTTACAGCCTGAACCACCGCATAAAACTCCACATCATAAGTACTATACCGTAGCTTCGGACCCGTCAGTTTCTCGCTGAAATAAGCAATGGGTCGTCCTCCTTGGCTCAACACTCCCCCAATCCCAACCTTGGAAGCATCAGTATGTAATTCAAAAGCTTGAGAGAAATCAGGTAGTACCAGAATAGGCGCCGTTGTGAGCTTTTCTTTGATTGACTGAAAAGCCGACTCAGCCGCATCGGTCCAGACAAAGGTCTTACCTTTCATACAGTCAGTCACTGGTGCCATAATGGAGCTGAAATGGGGAATAAACCGCCGATAGAATGAAGCGAGGCCATGAAAGCTACGAACATCAGTTATAGTCTTAGGCGTGGGCCATTGTTTGACAGCCGTCACCTTAGACTCATCCACTTGTATCCCCTCTCCAGAAATAACATATCCCAAAAACAGAACTTTGGGAACCATAACCACACACTTCTTAATGGCTGCATAAAACTTGTCTCTACGAAGTAAAGTCAACACTTGACGGACATGGTCCACATGCTCACCAAAAGTAGCACTGTAAATGAGTATGTCATCAAAGTAGACAACTACAAACTTACCAATAAAAGGCCTAAACAACTGATTCATCACACGCATAAAGGTACTGGGTGCGTTTGATAATCCGAAAGGCATTACCAACCACTCGTATAACCCTTCACGAGTTTTAAACGCAGTCTTCCATTCATCACCAGGCCTAAGCCGAATCTGATAGTACCCACTTTTTAAATCCAATTTCGTAAAAATGGTGGCACCACTAATCTGATCAAGCAAATCATCTAACCGAGGAATGGGAAATCTGTACCTTACAGTAATTTTGTTGATCGCACGGCTATCAACACACATACGCCACGTCCCATCCTTCTTTGGAGTCAACAAAGCAGGAACAGCACAAGGGCTCATGCTCTCCCGGACATGCCCCTTAGAAACCAAGTCCTCTACCTGACGACGCAACTCCTCATGTTCTGCTGGACTCATCCTGTAGTGTGGTCTATTGGGAAGCTGGGCTCCAGGCTCCAAATCAACATGGTGCTGAATATCGCGTAAGGGTGGTAAACCAGCCGGTAGCTCTTCCGGGAACACATCATCAAATTCCCTAAGTAAAGGAACCATGGAATCCGGGACCTTGACCTCCTCAGCCACTTCCTTACCTATCAACACAAAAACACTTTCTGCACTTCCAAGCTCCTCATCAAACTAAGCAAGGGTCAAAAGAGTACCCGAAGGTTTGACAACTAACTCTTTTGGCTTACTAGGAACAAGTGTGATCTTAACACCATCAAATACAAAACTGTAAGTATTAGCTCGCCCGTCGTGCACTACATTGCGATCATACTCCCACGGCCTACCCAACAATAAATGACAAGCATCCATGGAGACTACGTCGCACCAAACGTCATCCTTATATCTAGTACCAATAGAAAAATGAACGAGAGCACGTTTAAAGACCGTTACCTCTCCACCTTTCTTAAACCACTGGAGTTTGTAGGGCTTAGGATGACTCTCTGTCTTCAAAGCTAACTTCCGAACGGCATCTTCAGAAATCAGATTGTCGCAACTGCCCGAATCAATGACAAAGTTACACACCTTTCCCGAAACGGTACAAGTCGACTGGAAAATATTATGTTTGAGCCAATCATCATCAGTGACCTTTGGCGTAAGACAAGAACGTCTCACTACCAGGCTTACCCCTACATCTCCATCGACAAGCTCTTCTTCGTATTGGGGTTCGATGTCATACAAAGGGCCCTCGTGGTACTCCTCTTCGCCGTCATCATCCTGCCAATCTTCAACCTCGCCAAACATAACCCTCTTTCCAGCCCGTTTGCATTCCGACTGTCGATGTCCCGACTCTCCGCAACTGAAACACTTCAACCCACCGCTACTAGGCCCTTTTGGAATCGGCCCCGCATTACCACCCGCAACATTCTTCTGGTTAGGGCTTGGACCACCACGCGGCATGAGGCTATTTTGACCAGAACTACCCCCAATATTGGCAGGCGCATAAGAACCCCCCCAACGACTCTGCTTCTCGAAAGCCAAAGCCCTTTGATGAGCCTCTGGGATAGTCATCGGATCAAACAGGTTCACGGAGTCCATGATCTGACCCCGCAACCCTCCAATGTACCGAGAAACAAGATGCGCCTCCGACTCCTGAATATCATTACGAGCTATCAACTTGTAAAACTCGGTTGTATAATCATCCACAGATTTCGCCCCTGCTTCAAATTCTGCAAACGTTGGTACATCACGCGTTGGAAATTATGGGGTAAAAAGTTGGCCCGCAAATTTTTTTCATCTTTTCCCATGTCACAATCTTTGATTTTCCCAGCCTGCTTCGGGTTTGCTTCAATTGCTGCCACCAGGCGGAGGCTCTTCCCCGAAGCCTAGTAGCAATCAACGCTACTCGCTTGTCCTCGGGAACCCCTTTGAACTCAAACACTTCCTCCACCGTAACCAACCAATCTATAAAACCCTCCGGATTCAAACTCTCGCCATCAAATTCTGGAACATCGATTCTCATCCCGTCCTCCCAACGCCTATCGCTTTCTCGGGGTCGCCTGTCCAGATGCCTAGCAGAAACGGTAGACGGTTCATCTTCACTGCCAAACTCGTTTACAAAATCTTCATCGTTGTGCCTCCTATTGATCAGATCTGCCATCCGACCAGTCAATTGATCCACTACTTGATCAAGCCGTGCTTCCATCCTTCTCACGAAACGATCCTCCAGTTCTTGCTCATAGGCCTCATCGAGTCTATGAACTGGTGGGGGTCTCCTTGGAGGCATTGGAACCGGGAATTCGGCTCTGATACCAACTGATGTAGCGTGTGTGGGGATAAACAAAGATCAAACACGTTGATTCTAGGAATACCGTGTTCAACCTCTTCTAAAGTTTGTTGATTCAAAGAATACCAAACCCTAGGTTTCAAAACCTGAACCCTAATTGGGAATTCAAGAATTGGAAGAAAAACAAAAAGTTCTGTAATTGATTAATTGTCTTGCAAAACACGAAATTAACCCTAAATAAGCAACCAAACGAATCGGGCCTGCCCCAAAAGTAACAGACCGAACAAAAAAGCCCAAAACATAAAAAAACCACGAAAAGGTCCAAAACGACACTAAGACAGCGTGTCTAAGTCCCGAAACAGACGACCAGAGCAAAAATCACGAAAAAGTCCAAAACGACACTAAGACAGCGTGTCTAAGGCCCGAAACGGACAACCAGAGCGAAAGTTACTCCCTTTTGAAGTTGGACCGATCATGGGCCTCAAGAAACGTCAACGCCATCTCGTCCACAGCTCGGCCCGCATCAGAATCATAAAAAATACTTGGTTAATGTAGTAAAAATATATTAACATGTTATATGTTAATCTATGTTAATATTTCTAGTTCTTCTATTTCTCACAATAACTTTGATTTCACGAAATAAGTTGATAATTCTCACTCTTTATATATATTGACGGATAGAAAGAATTGTGTTAACACGATAATACAATATTCAAATGATGAGAATATGAGAACAACCAAAGCACTTGTGATTTTGTATTAAAATCACAATTGATTATGATGCATACTTGGTTGTGACTTATAGGTTAAGGGTCGAGTCACTCAAACATTGTTACATTAACGTGTTCTATAATCATATGTGATTTTATAGTGTCAAATCACAAACATTGAATTTAAGGTCATTTACATCAAGCATGCAAAGACTTCTTGAAAACGAGGTGACATTGCCATTTAGAAAAGGTTTTTGTAAAAAAGTGCAAATCTTGTAAAACTTAAAAGCTCTTGCAAATTAGGCCATCCGCAGCGCGGACTGTGAAGGAGCGGTGCAGCTCCCATGCCGGCAGTAACACCGCAAGGTGTGCCGGTATGGGAGCGGTTTGGAGGGTGGGCGGTGAGAGCATGTCGTTGCCAAATTTTTTTTCTTTTTTTTTCTTTTTGACCGTTATACAACGGTTATATATATATATATATATATATTTTTACTTTTTACATATATATATATATATATATAAATCTATTCAATTTTTTACCACTTATCCCTTCCTCAACACTTATCTCATCTCTTCTTCATCTCTTAAACAATTTCATCTCACCTCTTAACACTTATCTCTCCCTCACCTCTTAAACACTTTCATGGATTCACACGGTACCCCTTCCGGTTCCCGACGTCCTAACTCGGCATCCCAAACGCCTCCACCGTCGGGTGTCTATCGCCCCACAATGACGAACCCTATGGGGTTTGGAAGTTGGTTGCCTCCATCGGGTTGGCCGCAAACCCCAATGGTCGACAACAATTGGGCGTATGCGAATATGATCGCGAATACCCCTATGATGATGTACACCATGCACCCCTAACAACCGACGACGCAAACCCAACAACCGACGACGCAAACCACCATGCAACCCCCGCCGTCACAAGTGTGGGAACCACGAGATGGAACCAACTTGTCACCGCAATCGTGGGGAGATGACGAGGAGGTACCCGAGACCCAACCGGAGTCGCCGCCACCGCCACAACCCAAAGGTAAAAAACGTGGGAAGGGTAAGAACGTAGAAGCGAGCTCGAGTGCAAACCCGACCAAAACTAAAGCGCCTCCTAAACCATGGTCGAGTGAGGAGGAGGTCGAGTTGGCGAAAGCGTGGGCCGAAACCTCGGAGGATTCAACCATAGGTAACTATCGAACGGGAGGTAAATAAAAAACCGTTTTTTAACGTACTTAAGTATTCGCTAATGTGTTTTTAATTTTTTCATTTTTGAAGTAGACAATTTTTGGATGGCCGTTAAAAGGTCGTTAGACATACGCATGGGGTACGGCCCCAACGTCCGCTCAAGCAACTTCGTGCAAACCAAACTGAGATTGCTTCTATCGGGGGTCTCGAAATTTGCTTGTATCTACAACAACACATTGAATTCGCGAAATAGCGGCGAATCCGACGTTAATATCTTGGAACGAGCTAACGAGCGATACCGACGTGAGTATAATCGAACATTCCCTCACCAATCCGCTTGGAGAGTTCTCATCGACTGCCCGAAGTACAACCCGGTGGAAATGATGAACCCATCGGACATCCGCGCGCCTACAAACAAACGGTCGAAAACGTCCGAAACCCAAACGGACTCCCCCGGCGATTCCGATGCTCGTATTTACACCCACCTCGGGGATGATGAGCAACGCTCACAAACCGAACGACCACGACCAATGGGTCGGAACGCGGCGAGACGTGCGGGGTCTTCGTCTTCGGCAAGCGATACCAACACGGGCATATCAACCCAAGTAGGCGCTCTCACACATGGTATCACCGGGCTTATGGATATACTTAAAGAAAAACAAAGGATGGCACACTTCCAATTCTATACATCACCGCACAACCATCTCTCGGGTCACATTTTGGAGACCACGTTGCGAGAGAAGGCGCGGTTGCGCGCTCAATACGATTGGCCTCCTTTCGAATAGTTTTTTATTTTTAATTTTAATGTAATTTTTTTAATTGTTATTTTTAATTTTAATTGAAAATTTTAATTTTAATTGTTATTTTTAATTGTTAATTTTAATTTTAAATTTAAAATGAATTGTTAATTGTTAATTTTATTTAAAAAAACTATACAGGTGGTATGACCTGTACGGATGTGGGTGAATGGTATGGTAATGGTAAGGTAGTGGTAAAGCTGATGTGACGCTGAGGTGGCAGCCTGTGCAGGTGGTATCACCTGCACGGCTGCGGATGGCCTTATAAAGTGGGAACATTTTCTTAGTTTTAGTTATATTCTTTTACTTAATTAAACAAAAAACTAATTTATTATCAATATAAAATTAAATTGAAAGATGAATGACATTGTATTGAATTTGATGTTTATTGCAAAGATAATATAGCACATTAGAAAGATTAATTAGTATTGCATTGATATAAATGATCTAATTTTTCTCATATTCTCTTATTTGAATATCCATTTATACAATATTTAGAATAGGGATAATTTCATGTATGCCCTTAATAAGATTCAAAATATCATATTTGCCCAACTAAACTTACAAATATCATGTATACCCTTATTAAGTTATCAAAATATCAAATTTACCCAAATGGCTATTTTTTTTAATTTTTGATCATTTTTAATTATTTAAAATTATAAGATTTAATTGATTGACATAATTACCCCTAAATAATTTAGATTAATGGATAATTATCTATCAATTAAACCTATTAGATTAAATTATTTATGAATTAAACCTATTGCTACGTTCAAACGACGCTTCTTCTTCCATCCAACCTGCAATCGACTACTACTGCCGAAGAACTTCTGCTGCCGGCGACTTGCTTCAGGCGACTTGCTGCCAGCGACGTTCTCCCGCCGGCGACCTCCTGCCGGCTTCTGCATCCCAATCGACATCTGCTTCCAATCGGCTTTTGTCTTCTCCTAATCGACTTCTACTCTATCATCCAATCAGGTTTCGTTTGTTTCGTTTTTGTAATCATGTCATCCTATTAGGTTTCAATTATGCTAATGTTTATGATTACTTGATCATTATGCACTGATTTTGACTTGTGATTATGAATACAATTATGCTAATGTTTATGATTACTTGATCATTATGCACTGATTTTGACTTGTGATTATGAATACAATTATGCTAATGTTGAAGATGGAGGATATGTTAGAGAATATCATTGATGAAACCTCTAAACCAACGTGGGAGAATATGGTTGAGTCTCCAATAGTAGAGTATGTTTATGTGATTTTCATAATTTAATATTATCTTATTGATGTGTATTGTTAAATAGTATCATAATGTCTTTACTTAATGTCCAATTTTAAGCATATGCCATCGTCCAAGTACAAGTTAAAATTGAAATACGGTGGTTTCTTTCGGCTAGCCAAGAACTATAGTAAGAAAATATATTGCTTTGGCTCTCAAAAATGCATCTATATAGACACATGGTCATACAACTTGAGTCAACTAAGGGAAGAGGTCATAAAGCGTTATTTATCAAAGAACAATCCACAATTTTCAATTGTTTTTCTTGATAAGAATGCACCTGACCAATCATTTAAGCTTGATTCTGAAGAAAAGTTTATGGTCATGCTTGACATGTATGTGCAAGAGAAAGAAGTAATCATCTATGTGACAACAGAGAATAATCATGACTCAAACAAGCTCAACTTAAGTAATAGAGTTGACCCAAATGGTGAGGATGATTTGGATTATTGTCTTAGTGAAGAGAGTTACCATAGCCATCTTAGTAGTGATAACGAAGATGAGCTAATGAATTATGAAGATGAAGATTACTCATGTGGCAACAATAGTCTAAGTATGAAGGTGAACTCGAAATTTGCAAATGTGATTGAATTTAGGAGAGCTTTAAGCCATTATGCACTCACAAATGAGTTTTAGTACTTAATTCAGAAAAGTGATCCGACACGATTCACAGCAAGGTGTGAAAAGATCGATTGCGAGTGAAGAATTCATGCTTCTATTATGCAAGATGGAGTTACCTTTGAAGTAAGTGTATTATATATATATGTGTGTGTGTGTGTGTGTGTGTTTGTGTATTCATGTTTATTGAATTAGTTTATAGGTTAAGAAGATGGTAGAGGGACATACTTGTACTCGAAGCAATAAGGGTGGTCATAAGCGTGCTACTCAAGGATGGATTGCTAATGTCGTTACTAACAAGTTGAAATCTGATGGGGACGTCTCCACGACAGAGCTTAGAAAGTGAATTATGAGAGTTTATAATGTTGATGTACCATATCTAAAAGTGTTTAGAGGGAAAGAGCAAGCTTATATTGATATGTATGGCAAATAGGAAGACTCTTTCATTAAGATGGATGGATTTAGAGAAGAGCTACTCAATAGGAACCAAGGAACCATTGCCGAAATTGATTTTGACATAATTGGTGACAAGAAACGTTTCAAACGTTTTTTCATTTCTCTAGGAGCTTGCTCGAGAGGGTTTCTTGCTGGTTGTCGTCCGTATATTGCTCTTGATGCTTGCCATTTAAAAGGAAAGTTTAATGGTGTACTAGCCGCTGCTACGGTTATTGACGGTAACAATTCAATCTTCCCAATAGCTTATTGTGTGCTTGAATCAGAGAATACACTATCATGGACATGGTTTTTGGAGTCGCTTAAAAAAGCAATTGGGACACCACATGGTCTTGTCATCTCATCGGACATGCAAAAAGGGTTAGGAGTAGCCATGGTGAATGTGTATCCAAATGTTGAGCATAGAGAATGTATAAGGTATTTATATAGCAATTTCAAAAAACATTTTCATGGTGAATTCTTCAGCAAGAAACTATGGGGTGCTGCAAAAAACTACCGTCTTACCGAGTATGACAGATTGTTAAAGGAGATTGGTGATGTAAGTCAAGATGCCATTACATATCTAAACGAGAACCATAACAAGATATGGAGTAGAAGCAAGTTTGGCACGACTTCCAAGTGTGATTACATCACTAATAATATATCATAAACATTTAATTCTTGGATTAGTGCATTGCGTTATCAACCCGTGCTTGATCTCCTTGATGCGATTAGAGAAAAGATTATGAAGTGGTTTGATAAGAAAAGAAGGGTGGTGAAAAATTGGAATGGCTCGTTGGTTCCTATTGCCAAGAATTATCTCAATAGCATCTCAAAGGTAAGTATATTAAATTATAGTTCAAGTACATATATATATATATATATATACTGTTGAATGGATTTAAACATATGCATTTGCAAAAAAGGAAATTGAATGGATTTAAACACATGCATTTAAATATCCATGCATTTAATGGAATTGGACAGTAGCCATGGATTTCACTTTCTTTTTTTAATTTCACTTTCTTTTTTCAATTTCACTTTCATTAACAGTAGCCATTTCCATCATTTCGTGGATTTCAATTTTATGGATTATTTCCATCATTCCATGTGTCATTCCATGAGAGTATATTAACTTTGGTCCATAGAGATAATGGCAGTAGGTAAAGGGTAGTTGGTAAGACATTGTTGACATATGGATTATTTCATTTATAGAGGGAGGTTCATTTGTAAACCTCAAATATCTTGTAAACTTTGTGAACCAATCCACACCATTGATTTTCAAAAAAGTTTCCATATTTCACATTTCCATATTACCATAATCATTGACTTACCATATATTTCACATTTCCATATTTTCTATTAATACATATCCTCCTTTGATTTTTTTGATCAAGGGCCACGATTGGTTCACAAAGTTTACAAGATATTTGAGGTTTACAAATGAACCTCCCTCTTCAATTATATATATATATAATATATCATTTCCATCATCTCTTTTCTCTCTATAATATATATCTTTTTTTATCTTGCATGAAGAATTTGGGTGAATATGAAGTCTGTAGAAGCTCTAACACTCAAGCGGAAGTGAATTGTAGGGGAAGACGTTGGGAAGTCTCTTTAGATGAAAGAAAATGTAGTTGTCGTGTGTGGTGTAACACCCCGCTAAAGCGGAAACACGAGGTGCTGCAGTCAAGATTTCATAACGATAGGAGATACGTAACACCAACCATTCATAAATAAAAAAAAAATTAACAGTGTTTACAAAAGTACATCCCAACCATAAATTAAATGTTTACAATCGTTCACAAAACACAAATAACTAGCATGACAAGATTGGTGACCACTAAATTCCATAAAAAGCCCTATCAAACCTTCGGATTTCCTGAAAAGCATGTTAAAAGAGACGTCAACTACGAGAGTTGGTGAGTTCAAAGGTTTTGATATGCACAAAACAATTTTACATGCAGACATATTATGAAAGAAAGTTTGCAGAATCTTTTTAACCGTTCACAACCACGTGTATACTTGGACGTCCGCTCACGCCAAAACACACAATTATGCATAAGATATGTAAAACTTCGAGCCACTACCAAACCGTTAACCCCAACGAATACCTCAGAGGTGGTTGCTAACCACATGGGCGGAACGTTCGTGCGAACTACCTCAGCGGTGGAACTTACGTCCACATGGGTAGGTCGTCTTTCAACGAGTACCACAGCGGTGGGATCTTTTGCCCCACATGTGTAGTCGTTACTTCAGAAATAGTGCACCCTTCTCTCGTCAGTCCTTCGGGTGGGTATTGGTACCAAATAGCGCTATCCACTAAGTCCATAGGCTCCTAAATGAGTTAATGGTAGTGTATATTCTAAGGGGCAAACTTTACTCGCTCATATCGTCACAATGCATACTCACAAAATCATGCTAAAAAGCATACGTGTACACAATTCATTAACCATGCCAAAAGCATACGTGTACATAATTCATTAACCATGCCAAAAGCATACGTGTACATAATTCATTAACCATGCTAAGAAGCATACATGTACACAATTCACCAAACGTTGCTAGAAAGCAAATTTTCATAACTTTTATTAACAACATGCTTTTCACCCCAAATACGTAAAAACGTTAAAAACGGGGCTGTGAATACTCACCTCGAGTGATTAAAGCGTTTAACAAATGTTAGTGCGTATACGAGTCCCGGCTCCGAAACTAGAATTGCCCTAAATCATAAGTATTTAACGTAAGTTCCAAGTCCAACGGTCCATATTTTAATAAATCGTAACGATATCCTATATAATGCCTTTACTACATTTGTTAAGTTCAAACTTGATATAAAATAACTTTTTGTTGGTTAAAATTATGATCCAAACATATTGGAATTAGAAATGTTTGCAAATTAACATTTTTGAATAATTCCAAATCTGGAAGATTTGGTCCCATGCAAAGGTGTCACCAAATGGCTTAGTTCCAAAGAGAGTTAGACCTCAAAAATTTTACCTACTGTAATTTGGGATGTTAGCAACAATCCCACAATTTTTCATAATTTTTGGAAGTGTTCTCCATATTTTAAGAATTTTTATAAAATCAGTAGGCACTTTTTTATTTTCAGAAAAACATGTCAGGGGTGTTTGCTTCATAAATAATTCAATTCTCCACCAAATCACGAATTTCAAAAGGGATTTTCTAGAGGACACATATACCAAGCTAATGAGACAAGTTTCATATCATTTGGGTGGTTTTTGAGGGAGATATGGCCTCTTAAAGTCGTGCATGTGCAATCTGCCACAATGGGACAGCCTACACCACTAACTTATTTTCATTGGTTGAAGCCTCAAAAGTCCACCAAATCACATGATTTTGGATTCTTTGGAAAGCTAATTCAGAGAACTTGAGTTTTGAATTAAAACATGTGCATTTTGGATAATTTGTTCAAGAGATATGCATGCATAAAGATGAATAACTTTTCTGACCAAAAGCTGATGAGCTTCAAAAAGTTTTTAGTTGGTTGAATGGGTTTCCCTTCGAATTTTTGAGTGATTCAAAAGAGATTTTCTTCCTAACTCATTAAATTTCAATCTATCAAATTTTTGTAAGAAAATACCTCAGTTTACTATACTTTTGCAACGTCTAAACACACATGCAAAATCAGACAGATTCTGTCCAGATTCAAGACTCCCTTTTCATCCATCAAAACACATAAAATCATAAGTTTTCTTGGGGGTTTCTTGCTATTAACCATAAACTCATATTGTTTAGCAAGTATTTTAATGAAATAACTTTGAATAACAATAAAACACATGCATGCATCATCAAAACGATTTTCCATCCAAAATGAGTATCAAAACACCAAAAACAAGTGATTTTACTCATCAAACTTGTGTTTTTATGGAGAAGTCATAGATTTTCACCACTTTCAAATGTTTTAACACATTATCATGGTTAAATCTCTTCCTCAAACACCAAGGATGATGTTCATCCAACAAAGAGGATTAAAACCTCATAAAAGATGAAGAAAATACCCAAATGGGTTAAAAATTGAAGTTTAATCAACATGCAACACTACTTACCTTTGAACAACACTAAGAACACTCTTAAAACTTGTTTTTAATCTTCAAAATTTCCAGATTTTGATGTTATAAGGGCTGGATTTTTGAGAGAGTAGAGAGAATTTAGAGAGAGAGAGAGAGATTTGAAAAATGAAAGTGATGAAGTGTGTGTAAGATGATTTTATGGAGAAAAAGAAAAGAGATAGATGATTGGAGGAGAGGGGGTGGCCGGCCCCTAGGTGGGTCCCACCTCTCTCCATTTCTTTTATATTTTTTTTTGAAGCTTTAATTAAATAATTACACTGCATTCTCAAACGCAGTGTCGGTTTTTCGCGTTTTCGGTAGAAACCGATTTTTCGAGGGAAATTTTTGGATCATTTAAGTTAATTTACTTATTTTTAAATAAAATAACTTAATTTTTCTAAAAATTAACTTTAATTTGGCATTATAGGATTTTCGGACGATTTCGGACTGGTACGGGCTTTTCGGGCAATTTTCGGGACTTTTAGGTTTTAGCCTAAATTTTTCACGCAAACTAACCTAGTTTCATTTAGAAACTTAAATAACTAGTTCTTAACCTACGGAAACGCTACTGAGTGGATTAAACGAGTAGCTAACCTGAAGGTCAAAAACTGACAGTTGTCACATTTACCCCCGGTTGAAAGAAATTTCGTCCCGAAATTTAATTCTTGTTGCTACCGCAGGGGTTCTTTGTGAAGAGATGCGGGTACTTGTCTTTCATGAACGCTTCCCGCTCCCAGGTAAACTCTGGTCCGTGCCTAGAGTTCCATCGCACTTTGACAATCGGTATTCTACTGCGCCGGAGTTGCTTGATTTCTCGGTCAAGAATCTCAATAGGTTCCTCTATGGCGCCCAGTTGCTCATCAATTTGTATCTCTTCCAAAGGCAAGACTACTGTCTCTTCCGACAGACATTTCTTTAGATTGGACACGTGGAACGTGTCATGAATAGAGCTGAGCTCTATTGGTAAGTCCAATCTGTATGCGACGGGTCCAATTCTTTCTATAACCTCGAATGGTCCAACAAAACGAGGGCTCAATTTCCCTTTCTTTCCAAATCTTATCAATCCTTTCCAGGGTGATACCTTTAGTAGCACTTTATCGCCTACTTGGAATTCTAACGGCTTTCGCCGATCATCAGCATAGCTTTTCTGGCGATCTCTGGCTGCTTTAAGCTTTTCCTGTACCAGCTTAATCTTATCAGTTGTCTCCTGTACGATGTCAGGCCTAAGCAGTCGACTCTCTCCCACTTCCAACCAATTGAGTGGGGATCTGCACTTGCGTCCATACAGTGCTTCGTACGGGGCACACTGAATGCTTGTATGGTAGCTGTTGTTGTAGGAGAATTCAACCAAAGGTAGGTGATCATCCCAGCTACCTCCGAATTCTAACACACATGCACGTAGCATATCCTCCAGTGTCTGTATAGTCCTTTCTGTCTGACCGTCAGTTTGTGGATGATAGGCGGTGCTCAAATCCACACTGGTACCCAATGCTGCTTGTAGTGACTGCCAGAATCGCGAAGTGAATCTGCTTTCTCTATCAGAGATGATCGATATCGGGACTCCATGTCGCATAACTATCTCGTCGACATACAATTGCGCGAGTCTATCAATGCTAAAACTTTCTTTTATTGGCAAGAAGTGCGCAGATTTCGTGAGTCGGTCAACGATTACCCAAATCGAATCATGGCCCTTTTTAGTCTTGGGTAACTTGGTCACGAAATCCATTGATATCCGCTCCCATTTCCATTCTGGGATTTCTGGTTGCTGTAATAGTCCGGATGGTTTCTGGTGTTCTGCCTTTATTTTTGCACAAGTCAGACATTTGTTCACATAGGTGGCGATATCCTTCTTCATCCCAGGCCACCAATAGTGTTCTTTCAGCCCTTTTTACATTTTGTCAGCACCTGGGTGTATCGAGTACTTTGATTGATGAGCTTCATCCATGATCAATTTCCTTAACTGATCGACTTTCGCAACCCAAATTCTATCCTTAAAATAACGCACTCCATCCGATTTCTCTTCAAACTCTTTTTCCAACTTGTGAAGAGTTTCTTTCTTTAAATTGTCAGCCTTCAGAGCTTCTCTCTGAGCTTTCAATATCTGACTTTTCAGACTGGTCTGTACTACCATTCCCATTGCTCGCGTCCGCGTAGGCTTCACTCGTTCCTTCCTGCTTAGCGCATCAGCTACGACATTCGCTTTCCCTGGATGATACTTAATCTCGCAGTCGTAATCGCTGAGCAACTCAACCCATCTTCTCTGTCTCATATTCAGCATTTTCTGATCGAGAATATGCTGGAGACTCTTATGGTCCGTATAGATGGTGCATTTGGTGCCGTAGAGATAATGTCTCCAAATCTTAAGGGCAAACACCACTGCTCCAAGCTCTAAGTCGTGAGTGGTGTAGTTCTTCTCGTGGACCTTCAACTGTCTGGATGCATAGGCAATGACCTTCTCGTTCTGCATCAGAACACATCCCAAGCCTTGATGCGAAGCATCGCAATACACCACAAAGTTATCCGTTCCTTCGGGTAACGCTAGAATGGGTGCATTGCACAACTTATGCTTGAGCAACTGGAATGCTTCCTCTTGTTTCTCTCCCCAGATGAACTTCTTGTCCTTTTGCGTTAGGGTTGTCAGCGGCTGCGTAATCTTGGAGAAATTTGCAATGAATCGCCGGTAGTAGCCTGCCAATCCGAGAAATTGTCGAATTTCCGTTGGTGTCTTCGGGGCTTCCCATTTCTTTACGGCCTCGACCTTGGCTGGGTCGACGTGTATTCCTTCTCTGTTCACCACATGACCTAAAAAGTGAACTTCTCGGATCCAAAATTCGCACTTTGAGAATTTGGCGTAAAGCTTTTCGGCTTTCAGTAGTTCCAGTATCAGCCTCAAATGATGCTCGTGGTCCTCCTTGCTTTGCGAGTAAATCAGGATGTCGTCTATGAAGACAATTACGAACTTATCTAAGTATGGTCGGCAAACTCGGTTCATCAGATCCATGAACACTGCTGGAGCGTTTGTCAAACCAAAAGGCATGACCAAGAACTCATAATGTCCATAACGAGTTCTGAACGCTGTCTTTGCGATGTCTTCCTCACGAACTCGCATTTGATGGTATCCGGATCGAAGATCGATCTTGGAGAAGTACGTTGCTCCTTGCAGTTGATCGAACAGATCATCGATGCGTGGAAGAGGGTATCGGTTCTTGATGGTGATCTTGTTCAGCTCCCTATAGTCGATGCATATGCGAAAAGATCCATCCTTCTTCTTGACGAACAACACGGGGGCTCCCCAAGGTGAAGAGTTGGGTCGGATGAATCCTTTGTCTAGCAGCTCTTGAAGTTGGCTTGAAAGCTCCTGCATCTCGGACGGTGCTAGTCGATAAGGCGACTTTGCTATGGGGCCTGCTCCAGGAATTAAGTCGATGTGGAATTCTACTTGCCGTGGTGGAGGTAATCCGGGTAGCTCTTCCGGGAATACCTCAGGAAATTCCCGCACAACTGGAATATCCTGGATTGACTTATCTACCACGTGCGCCATGAATGCTACACACTCCTTTCGCAAATGGCTACGCATTTTCATAAACGATACTAACTTAATATCTTTCTTTGGCTTCTCTCCGTGTACCTCAAGTACACTTCCATCGGGTAATGCTAGCCTAACTATCTTCTCAGCACAGTATATTGTCGCTCGGTGGTTGGACATCCAATCCATACCCACTATTGTGTCGAAACTCCCTATCTTGATCGAAATTAAATCTATACTCAAATCCTTTCCTGATAAGCCTAGAGTGCATTTTCTAACTACCTTGTTAGCCTTACTAACTCTCCGTTAGAGTATTCAATTAAATGCTCCTCTTTCAAATTCTGTGATTTCTTGGGTCTTTGCTCCAAAATTTCTGACTACTTTTTCAACTTTTGATTGATTTATCACGAGTCGTTTCCTCTGACTGGTGCTCCAATTTTCTTGCATTACCATCCTTCCATTCGATGGGTATTATGGCTTCCTTATTTCTTCTATTGTGACAAGGTCGGTAGTGACTTTAGTGACTATGGTAGGTACTGTTAGGAATTATGTGCAGAGTTGACAAACCAAGTGATTACACATCCAATGTTACAAGACACTTGAGGGTCACACCTGTGAGGACCTATAAGTCGAACAAGTTAGATGAAACCCATAAATGGAGAGTTAGGATTTATGATAGTGTATTATAAATCAATTGGGTAATTACAGTCAGAATTACCAAAGTTGGAGGGTTATTAATTAATTAGGATATTATATATTTATTAGATAAATAAATATATAATAGTTAATTAATAAGATTTTATATATATATTAGATAAATATATAAATTATAATTATCGTATGCAAATTCTTTTCCAGCTAATTAAAAGGAAAAAGGATTAGAGATAATTATAAAAAAGGAAACTGAATCTTATACAAACTGTATTTTTCCTCCATATAAATAAGGCTTATGGGTTAAGGAAAAATCTAAGCTTTAAGCAAAAATCAGTTTTTCAGTTTCCTCCCTCTCCCTCTCTCTCCATCGGCGCCGACCTCCCCTCCCCTCCCGTCGGATTTCAGTTTTGTTGGTCGGGTTTCATACAGTTCAACTAGAAGGACGTTCGTTGGTCGATCACCGGTGGACTATCGTCAAGCAATCCAGGTAAATTGACTTAATCCAATCTATTAGGATTAAACTAGAACGATTAAAAGATCGATTGGCTTTAAGGGTTTTTAGCTTTTATCGCTTCCGCCTGATTAGATCGGAAACAGCGAGTTTCTGATCACGTGGGTTTTAATAGTTTGTTTTAAACCTATGAGATCTAACAAACCAGTAAGGTTCGTGTTAATCCTCGAGTCAGTTTGATCCGAGGATACCCACAAAAACCCAACAGTGGTATCAGAGCCATTGTTAATAAACCGTTTTAGTTCTAGTTTTTACCTGTTTATGTCAATTTATGCGTGATCCGTTAAAATTGGTCGTTTTTCTCGTTTTGGTTTTAAAGTTTTAATTTTATAACTTCGAACGCACCAAGAACACCCAACCGACGATCGGCGGTGGAATGGCGGCAGTTAGCTGGCCGGAACGCCAGGCCGATCGCCGGCTGTAAAATCTCGCCACATGAGCACCGAGCCGGACCACCAGTTTGGTGGTGGCGACGTTGGCTATCGTTATCAGCCACCAAGCCGCACCACCCGATTGGTGGTAGCGGCACACGCTGTTAAATCACAGCACCAGCAACGGTGGTGATAGCCACGGCGGTAATCGACCACAGATGGTGGTGATCAAAACCGGTGGCAGCGGCGTCGTGATAATCGACCACCGCACCACGATTTGGTGGCGGTGGTAGCGTTGTTGGTACGGTGGTGGCAGCGGCTTAAGGCCGTTGACATCGTCGGAACACCACAAAACGCCTGCCAAGCCGCCGGCTGCCTTACGGCCATGCCAGGCGGCGGCGGCGATTGGCTCTCGAAATCGATCGACCACCGCAAGCCATAAATTGGCCGCGATGGTATGGTGGGGATGATACGCGGTGGCCAAACGCCACGCGTGGAAGTTCAAACCACCGTGGCTGCACCACCAGCGAGGTGGTGGTGATGGACGAATGATGGTGGTTACACGGTGACCAAGGGCCACGCACGGCCTAAACCGCACTCGACGGTGGCCTAAACCACCGTATTCGGTGGTGGCGGCGCCGGTCCAATCGAAAGACAGCCACCACACCACCGTGTGTGGTGGTGGTGGCATCGATGGTGATTGGTGGTGGAATGGTGGCCGATGCCAACCGAACCACCTGACCGCGTCACGCCATGACCAGCAGTTCACGAATCGCAATAGTGGCAGTTAAACTTTGATCGCAAGACGGTGATCGACAACCGCCGCAATGGGGTGTCGGTCACTACAGTTTTGAGTTTCCTCGTCGCGAATAGGGTTTTTCGTTTTGTCTGAACCCAGTTTGTTTATCAGGCCCAAAAGCCCAGTTCTTTGGACCAAGTTATGGCCCAAAAGAGATCTTTTGTTTTTAGGTTTTCTTATCCAATAAAAATTATTTTTCTGTTTAATTTTTATTCAATTAAATTTATTCAAACCAATTGAGTTGTCTTTCGGTTTGATGAATCTCTTATAAAATTAAAGTTTTTCGCCAGTTTGTCGAATAGGCCAGTTTTATAAATTGAATCAATAAAACCTGTTTGATTTAATTTTTGGGTAAAAGGATTATTTCCGGATAAAATGGTTATATTGTAAAAACCTTTTTTTCCAACCTAAAATATTTTGATTCATAAAACAGTTTGTTTTTCGAATCAATTATAAAACCAAGTTCTGCGATGATTGAAACAAGATAATTTTAACGGATCCAGGTTTATTCCTCGTAATTATAATATTGCTTTTATTATATTGCATATTTAATTGCGTGATTGCTTGAGTTCTATATATGCATCTCAGTTTG
Organism: Centaurea solstitialis; assembly: GCA_030169165.1. Taxonomy (NCBI): domain Eukaryota; kingdom Viridiplantae; phylum Streptophyta; class Magnoliopsida; order Asterales; family Asteraceae; genus Centaurea; species Centaurea solstitialis. Next base: position 12,877,320 of record CM058044.1, on the reverse strand, counting down.
AGTTTGTATCTATATCTATTATAGTGTTTTGCCAACCTAGACCCTTGACGTATTTACGGGGAGGCCTGCGTGCCATTTGCAACCCCTTATGTAATAATGACCTTAGGATAGAAAATTTTTCTTTCTTCTTTCGGGATGACGAGGCCAGTGGGAGCTACTAAGATTCTTCATCCGACCGGAGTACTGACAAAACATGGCGATACCAGTGGGAGCTACGCGAGGTTTTGAAGCTTTTAATAGAATAGGTCATTATTGGTCCCTAGGATACGTTGGCAAAAACTATAATTAGGTGCTATGTGATTAATTATTGTTTAATTGCATGGTTGATTAATTATTTGTGATATCTTGGATGTCAATAGTTTTAAATAGAGTTGTTACTTTAAAACTTGTTTATATCACAAAAGGAATATAGGTTTTAGTTTCGTTAAACTTTTCAAAACGATAGTTTTTGATTTAAAAACCTATAGATGATTGTTTTATATAAAAGGCAGAGTTGACAAAAACAGTTAGTTTTAATCAACTAGATGTTCTATTAAAATAGTTAGTTTTAACTAGCAAGTGATTTTAGAACAGTTGGTTTTAAAATTACGTGTATGTTTGAAACAGTTAGTTTAAATCATAAGTAGCCTTTATAACAATCAGTTTTTCAAAAGCCTGGAAGTAAGTTTTTCAAAACCCCGAAAATCATAGATCAGTAGTGCAACCCATCTAGGGGCACCTTCGGCGTAAAGTACATAGGCGTCGTAAGTGATCACATATTCAACGTCTGTGTTCAAACTGAAGCTGAAGGGGTTACATAACTCTGCGAATTATCTCCGGGTGGTACCGGCCAGAGTATAGTGATCAGGTCCCCGAAATGGTGAGATCTGTTTTGGTACTATAATGTTCACCGGGTGGTACTGGGCCAAAAAGCACTAAGAGGGACTAAAACATGCACAAGTAGTTGCCATAGTCCCGAAAAGATCTAGGAGTCATGTCAGCTAGACATGATTGGTAAAAGTCCTTACCTACCGAAATAAATACGGGTCTGGTGGAGCAAGAACATTACGCACATCAGGACGTATGAAATAAGGATCCTAGTCCAATAAATTGATCATTTAAGGGTTTATTGATATTTTATTGGAAATTAATCTATTTACAGTTGCTAAGACCAAAAGTTTTATTTTGTGTAGATGGCAAGCACTGTTACCAGCACTAACAATCTTTCCCTCCGCTCTATCCTAGAGAAGGATAAACTGACTGGCTCTAACTTTCTCGATTGGGAGCGCAATCTAATGATTGTGCTCAGACATGAGAGAAAGTGGTATGTGCTTGAAGAGCCACTTGGGGAGGCACCTCCGGCAAACGCTCCGGCTGCTGCCAGAAATGCCCACAAGAAGCACTCGGATGATCTCCTTGATGTTGCCTGTCTGATGCTAGCAACTATGAGCCCAGATCTGCAAGCAGGGCTCATAAATACAAATGCTTATGACATGATCCGCCAGCTGAGGGACATGTTCCAGACCCAGGCTCGTACAGAACGCTACGATGCCACCAAAGCATTTAATGAGTGCAAGATGGTAAAAGGGACATCAGTAAGTGACCATGTCATGAAAATGAAACGGCACTTAGATCATCTGGAGAGGCTTGGTCATCCTGTTCCGTTGCAACTAGCAACAGACACCATACTCAATTCACTGTCAGAAGACTACAGGCCCTTCGTAGTCAATTATAATATGAATAACATGGAGAAAACAATAGCAGAGTTGCACTCCATGCTTAAGACAGCTGAACTGAATATGGGGAACAAGAACAAGACCAAGGATGTCTTGATGGTGAAAGACGGAGGGGTGAAAAAGAAGAATGGGCAAGCTAGCACCAGTAAAGGAAAAGGACCAGTCCAGGCCATCCAGAGTGCACCCAAGAAAGGCAAAGGCAAGGGCAAGGGCAAGAAAGTTAAGCCAAACAAAGCTAGGACCGAGAATCGCTGCTTCATATGCAATGAGATCGGTCATTGGAGGCAAAACTGCCCTAAGCGTCATGAAGCAGGTATGTAAACCTCAGAAAATTTATGATTGCTTTATTTTGTCACTTCTTACTTGTTAGCTTACAAGTATACTGACACCTAGAGCAAATGATTATTGCAAGAGGTCAGAAATGAAGTGAAATGCCCAGAGGTTGCTGAGGATCTGAAGCACAAGTTTATTTCAATTTAAGTCAAGATATTTATGGATTTAAGACAGTTATTTTTATTTTTCTAGTTTTAAACAGTTTTGGATGATTGTGATTTTTGAATTTATAATTCTATGGTTTTATTTTTCAAAAATTATTATCTTGACATTGAAATATCTGATTGTGCTTAGTGTTTGTATAATCCTAGATGTTGCCTACTTCAATAAAATCTATTAGATTGAAGTATTTGTATAAAAACTATCAAAACACACGAGATTCTATAGGAATGTGTTTTGAGAATAAAACATTTATGAATAATTGTTTTATGATCAAATTTTAAAGGAGAATTTAAGATATTAACTCAGATAGCGTTAATAACAGTATTTATAAAGATTCCAAGTTCTGGAATTAGGATTTTAACAAATCCAGTTAAGTTTTATAAAAGAAATTCTCAGAATTAACTAATCAAATTTGATCAAGTTTTATTATTCAAATGTTCTAAAAAGAGAATTTAGGATATTAACTCAGATAGCGTTAATAACAGTATTTATGAAACTAGAAAGATTCCAAGATCGGGAGTTAGGATTTGACCAAATCCAGTTAAGTTTCATAAAAGGAAATTCTCAAAGCTCATTACTTAAAATTAGAATTGACTAATCAAAGTTCTGACTAAGTCAATAGTAAAAATTCTGAGTAATAGTTAGTTTTTATATAAGCAAGTGGGAGCCCAATTTATTCTCTATCTAGTCTCAGATAAAGAATAAAAGATGCAATTATTGATACATCCCGGAATTCATAATCCAGGTAGGATAAGAATTCATAAGATATAATTTACCCTTTTAGTCAAAAGGATAAGAGTTTCAGGACCCATGAAACAAAGGTCGTGACTGACCTTAGAAATCAATAATTAAAGTGTTGGATTAAAATATAGGATTCCAGTAGATTTGCCAGGATTGCAAATGGAATCGGATTTCAGGTAGAAATCATTCATCTACACAGCAACTAAGGAAAGTTGCAGTCTTACATATTCAGGAACCGGAAGTTAGTCCAGGTCTCCGAGTTCATGGAATATGATAAAAGTCTAGTTATTGTTTTTTATAAGGTGTTTGCAGAACAATAATTAGCAGATACAAGTAGATCGTATAAACAGACTTGTATTTTTGGTTATCACTTTGATTAAAATGGTAAACTTTAATCAAAGGGTTTAAACTGAAGATAGGTGATACTTCATTTTAGACCAATATTTAACAAACGTTAAATAGATATTATGAAAGTTATTAAAGAAAAGACATTCAATCTTGTTATTATTACAGCGTGTAATATGGACTATACAAGATTGATTTCTTTATCACTTTCACATTTTTTGCATGTTTTAATATATCCAGGAATGAAATCAGGTTCCAGTTTTCATTCAAAAACTTGTCCGTGACGACTTATCATTGTGGGAACATGATAAGGTGTTAAAGTCATTGTGAACTTTTAGGTAGTTATGATCAGTTGCTGAGTAACAGCTACAAGTGTTGTAGACTAAAAGTTGCACAGATATTTGATAGAGTAGCAAATATCGGACGTGATCCGCGGTTGAGATTACTTCTTGGAAACAGTCATAAGTAAATCTCACAGTGGTTGTCCCTATCACCTGAGGTATCTGATTTGATATCATGAGGACTACTGAATTCTTAGTGCATTCAACCGCTACGCCGTAACAGGGTGGCTATAAAGGGTGTAACTAGATTCAGCGGAAGCCGTGGTGTTAAAGGCAGATATGCAAGATGGGATTTGCACCTCTTCTCAGGAGAGAGATATTTCTGGGCCCATCTTGACTGACTAAGTATACTGATGAAGTGCATGGCCATGCCCAAACGAACTGATTAGTTCTTTGTCGTTTACCTATCAGTGAAAGTCAGATAATCAAGAGAACAGAATCTTGAGTATTTAGAGTTGACACTTTCCAAGCTCATACTCACAGATGAAATATCGCGATGCAAAGGGAAAAGCCAAGATATACCCAATCAATGAACAGTAGTTTCATAGATACCAAGTTCCTCACGGAATGTTTATATCACCAGTCTGGGTATAAGAGTTCTTGTAACCTGGTCAGCCTAAGTGCCTGTCTAGGGGCCTCCTTAGGTCAGTGTAATCAAAGGTGGTATTGCCAACTTGCACAAGTGGGAGTCTGTTAGGAATTATGTGTAGAGTTGACAAACCAAGTGATTACACATCCAATGTTACAAGACACTTGAGGGTCACACCTGTGAGGACCTATAAGTCGAACAAGTTAGATGAAACCCAGAAATGGAGAGTTAGGATTTATGATAGTGTATTATAAATCAATTGGGTAATTACAGTCAGAATTACCAAAGTTGGAGGGTTATTAATTAATTAGGATATTATATATTTATTAGATAAATAAATATATAATAGTTAATTAATAAGATTTTATATATATATATATTAGATAAATATATAAATTATAATTATCGTATGCAAATTCTTTTCCAGCTAATTAAAAGGAAAAAGGATTAGAGATAATTATAAAAAAGGAAACTGAATCTTATACAAACTGTATTTTTCCTCCATATAAATAAGGTTTATGGGTTAAGGAAAAATCTAAGCTTTAAGCAAAAATCAGTTTTTCAGTTTCCTCCCTCTCCCTCTCTCTCCATCGGCGCCGACCTCCCCTCCCCTCCCGTCGGATTTCAGTTTTGTTGGTCGGGTTTCATACAGTTCAACTAGAAGGACGTTCGTTGGTCGATCACCGGTGGACTATCGTCAAGCAATCCAGGTAAATTGACTTAATCCAATCTATTAGGATTAAACTAGAACGATTAAAAGATCGATTGGCTTTAAGGGTTTTTAGCTTTTATCGCTTCCGCCTGATTAGATCGGAAACAGCGAGTTTCGGATCACGTGGGTTTTAACAGTTTGTTTTAAACCTATGAGATCTAACAAACCAGTAAGGTTTGATGCTAATGCATCCTTAAAATATTTCTTTTGCCCATACTGGGGTTTTAAATGGAACAATCCAAAAGTGCATTTTTTTTTTGAAATTCTTTCGAAATCATGAGAGTTACAATCGATAGGATCAATTTTGCCAACAGTATCACCACAACTTGCCAGCTCAAGTCAACTCTCCTAGTCGTCCTTCTTGCCGTCATAACCTTCTCTACAGCATTGGTGGTACCTTCCTCCAAGAGATGCACCAATTTCGTCAACTTAATTATATCCGGGTTCTAACTTGATACTCTGCTTCGATTATTTTGCAGTCCGTCGACGTGTGCTCGGATTGTTCAAGCCTCTCCTAGTGTCATACTGGTAGTACTACCGATCAGTATCCCCGAAAGGATATGAAATGACCTTGCATTAACTAGATGTGTTATCGCCAGTCCACTCCGAATGGTTGCCGCAGCTCTCTTCTGAGTTGTCTCATATGAGGTGTTGTGAGGTTCGGAGGTGGATCGATTGAAATGTCTTCGCTTGTTACTCCAACGTTGGAATCGTAATGCCTAGACGGGTCTTTCTCCGAAGTCTAAGTAATAGTGTTCGGCATAGTGATTGTAGTGTCCGCATAACTTACTAACGCGCATTCTAATACTAGTGACATCCTAAGTGCTAACGCAGGAGTGTTCAACAATGGCGTTACTTTTCTTAATCGTGTAAGTGCTATAATGAATATCAACATCATGATATGCTTATGTGAACTCACACGGTCTATGTTTTTCAGGAAATTTTTCGAAGGTTCCAGCTTTTAAATTCTAACAGTATGACTAGTTCATAAGTCTTATCCTACTTATATCATGGCTATGCGTAGGTGATCAGGCTCCGCATTTCTATGATATACCAGGATAGCACCTATTCTAATCACACGAGCATTTAAACTCTCCTATACCTCGAAATCTTTTAGTTAAAAGTTCTAACTTTTTTTCGAAAAAGGTTGGTTATAGTACTTGGTTTTTATGAAAAACCGATGTTCTCTATAACCTATGGCTCTGATACCAAGTCTGTAACACCCCGCTAAAGCGGAAACACGAGGTGCTGCAGTCAAGATTTCATAACGATAGGAGATACGTAACACCAACCATTCATAAATAAAAAAAATTAACAGTGTTTACAAAAGTACATCCCAACCATAAATTAAATGTTTACAATCGTTCACAAAACACAAATAACTAGCATGACAAGATTGGTGACCACTAAATTTCATAAAAAGCCCTATCAAACCTTCGGATTTCCTGAAAAGCATGTTAAAAGAGACGTCAACTACGAGAGTTGGTGAGTTCACAGGTTTTGATATGCACAAAACAATTTTACATGCAGACATATTATGAAAGAAAGTTTGCAGAATCTTTTTAACCGTTCACAACCACGTGTATACTTGGACGTCCGCTCACGCCAAAACACACAATTATGCATAAGATATGTAAAACTTCGAGCCACTACCAAACCGTTAACCCCAACGAATACCTCAGAGGTGGTTGCTAACCACATGGGCGGAACGTTCGTGCGAACTACCTCAGCGGTGGAACTCACGTCCACATGGGTAGGTCGTCTTTCAACGAGTACCACAGCGGTGGGATCTTTTGCCCCACATGTGTAGACGTTACTTCAGAAATAGTGCACCCTTCTCTCGTCAGTCCTTCGGGTGGGTATTGGTACCAAATAGCGCTATCCACTAAGTCCATAGGCTCCTAAATGAGTTAATGGTAGTGTATATTCTAAGGGGCAAACTTTACTCGCTCATATCGTCACAATGCATACTCACAAAATCATGCTAAAAAGCATACGTGTACACATTCATTAACCATGCCAAAAGCATACGTGTACATAATTCATTAACCATGCCAAAAGCATACGTGTACATAATTCATTAACCATGCTAAGAAGCATACATGTACACAATTCACCAAACGTTGCTAGAAAGCAAATTTTCATAACTTTTATTAACAACATGCTTTTCACCCCAAATACGTAAAAACGTTAAAAACGGGGCTGTGAATACTCACCTCGAGTGATTAAAGCGTTCAACAAATGTTAGTGCGTATACGAGTCCCGGCTCCGAAACTAGAATTGCCCTAAATCATAAGTATTTAACGTAAGTTCCAAGTCCAACGGTCCATATTTTAATAAATCGTAACGATATCCTATATAATGCCTTTACTACATTTGTTAAGTTCAAACTTGATATAAAATAACTTTTTGTTGGTTAAAATTATGATCCAAACATATTGGAATTAGAAATGTTTGCAAATTAACATTTTTGAATAATTCCAAATCTGGAAGATTTGGTCCCATGCAAAGGTGTCACCAAATGGCTTAGTTCCAAAGAGAGTTAGACCTCAAAAATTTTACCTACTGTAATTTGGGATGTTAGCAACAATCCCACAATTTTTCATAATTTTTGGAAGTGTTCTCCATATTTTAAGAATTTTTATAAAATCAGTAGGCACTTTTTTATTTTCAGAAAAACATGTCAGGGGTGTTTGCTTCATAAATAATTCAATTCTCCACCAAATCACGAATTTCAAAAGGGATTTTCTAGAGGACACATATACCAAGCTAATGAGACAAGTTTCATATCATTTGGGTGGTTTTTGAGGGAGATATGGCCTCTTAAAGTCGTGCATGTGCAATCTGCCACAATGGGACAGCCTACACCACTAACTTATTTTCATTGGTTGAAGCCTCAAAAGTCCACCAAATCACATGATTTTGGATTCTTTGGAAAGCTAACTCAGAGAACTTGAGTTTTGAATTAAAACATGTGCATTTTGGATAATTTGTTCAAGAGATATGCATGCATAAAGATGAATAACTTTTCTGACCAAAAGCTGATGAGCTTCAAAAAGTTTTTAGTTGGTTGAATGGGTTTCCCTTCGAATTTTTGAGTGATTCAAAAGAGATTTTCTTCCTAACTCATTAAATTTCAATCTATCAAATTTTTGTAAGAAAATACCTCAGTTTACTATACTTTTGCAACGTCTAAACACACATGCAAAATCAGACAGATTCTGTCCAGATTCAAGACTCCCTTTTCATCCATCAAAACACATAAAATCATAAGTTTTCTTGGGGGTTTCTTGCTATTAACCATAAACTCATATTGTTTAGCAAGTATTTTAATGAAATAACTTTGAATAACAATAAAACACATGCATGCATCATCAAAACGATTTTCCATCCAAAATGAGTATCAAAACACCAAAAACAAGTGATTTTACTCATCAAACTTGTGTTTTTATGGAGAAGTCATAGATTTTCACCACTTTCAAATGTTTTAACACATTATCATGGTTAAATCTCTTCCTCAAACACCAAGGATGATGTTCATCCAACAAAGAGGATTAAAACCTCATAAAAGATGAAGAAAATACCCAAATGGGTTAAAAATTGAAGTTTAATCAACATGCAACACTACTTACCTTTGAACAACACTAAGAACACTCTTAAAACTTGTTTTTAATCTTCAAAATTTCCAGATTTTGATGTTATAAGGGCTGGATTTTTGAGAGAGTAGAGAGAATTTAGAGAGAGAGAGAGATTTGAAAAATGAAAGTGATGAAGTGTGTGTAAGATGATTTTATGGAGAAAAAGAAAAGAGATAGATGATTGGAGGAGAGGGGGTGGCCGGCCCCTAGGTGGGTCCCACCTCTCTCCATTTCTTTTATATTTTTTTTTGAAGCTTTAATTAAATAATTACACTGCATTCTCAAACGCAGTGTCGGTTTTTCGCGTTTTCGGTAGAAACCGATTTTTCGAGGGAAATTTTTGGATCATTTAAGTTAATTTACTTATTTTTAAATAAAATAACTTAATTTTTCTAAAAATTAACTTTAATTTGGCATTATAGGATTTTCGGACGATTTCGGACCGGTACGGGCTTTTCGGGCAATTTTCGGGACTTTTAGGTTTTAGCCTAAATTTTTCACGCAAACTAACCTAGTTTCATTTAGAAACTTAAATAACTAGTTCTTAACCTAGGAAACGCTACTGAGTGGATTAAACGAGTAGCTAACCTGAAGGTCAAAAACTGACAGTTGTCACATGTGGCAAGTTAAGGGCTTACCATGTGTACATGTAGCAGCTTTCATAGCTTTTATAAGGGATGATTGGGAGAAGTATGTTGATCCATATTTTAGTATAGAGAAATATAAGGAAGCATATGCACTTGAAATCGCTTCAATGCCCGGTAAGGATCAAAAAGAAGGGGAGAAAATATACCCTCCAATCATCAGAAGGCCAGCTGGACAACCCAAAAAGAATAGAATTAAACCATCAGATGAGTCTAAAAGAAGGCACAAGTGTTCACGGTGTGGTCAATATGGACATCGTGAAAAGACATGCAAAAATCCCGCGTCTCAAGATCTGGATCCAAATGAAACATCCACCTCTAAAAGGTTACTCAAAATTCCATTTCCTTTATTGTATTTCATTAAAAAAATAGTCGATCTCATGGAAAAATTAATCGACTTTGTTTATTTCAGGATACGTGGAAAAAATAGTCGATGTCATGAAAGCTCTACCTTTACGGTACAAGGGTCTACGTGAAAGAAGTTCGTGAAATTCGTTAGGTTTTTATATGTTTTTGTTGGTTAAAGTGTTCTTCTTTTAAATACGATGGCTACTGGATATGTTTGCTTTTGGTTTTGTATGGTTTTCGTCATCGATAAAATATTAAAACAACTATTGATTTTGGTTTTATATGTTTGTTTTTGGGTTTGGTTTTTGTTTTTGGTTTTGGGTACCTTAATTTTGAATTCAGAAGCTAGAATGGTTGTCACATTAAGCAAACTAGTGTTTTTAATATTAATTAAAATGTTGGTTAAAATAAATAAATAAACAAATAAATGTTTTATGTAATTAATATTAAAATTGGTTAAAATAATCATTTGGGCAAATATGATATTTTGAGTCTTATTAGGAGGGTATAATAGTCATTTGACTATTTTTATAATGAAAATTGATCAAAAATTAAAAAAAAATAACCATTTGGGTAAATTTGATATTTTGATAACTTAATAAGGGTATACATGATATTTGTAAGTTTAGTTGGGCAAATATGATATTTTGAATAGTTTTAAAGGGAGGGTATAATAGTCATTTCTCTATTTTAAATAATTAAAAATGATTAAAAATTAAAAAAATAGCCATTTGAGTAAATATGATATTTTGATAACTTAATAAGGGTATACATGATATTTGTAAGTTTAGTTGGGCAAATATGATATTTTGAATCTTATTAAGGGCATACATGAAATTATCCCTTTAGAATAAAGAAACAATTAGATGATTGAATTCGAAATCATTATTATACCGTATGTTATATAACAAATAACATATAATGATGAGGAATAATAATAAATCCACCAACCAACCAACCAAACCAAACATTGACTCCTTGCGTTTCATATTTTTGGTGTATATTTATTTATTCGTAAAAAATTGGTGGATGCATAATTTTGATGTCTAAAGTAATAGTAATAAATTGAAATTGACAGTTCTTTTCAAATTGAAGTTTGCATTGGACCACTTATATATTATCTATAGACAAAGGTGGGGTCATAATGGTAATTGTCTTACCTTTTCCTACTATATGATCTAATAGTACTAAATTTCAAACTTTGTCTTTTTTCCTCCTTTTTGCTATATCATCAATAACCTTATGTTATATATAAATTTCAAACTTGTCTCTTTTCCTCCTTTTTGCTATATCATTAATAACGTTATGTTATATACATCTATCTCTCTCTCTCTCTCTCTCTCTCTATATATATATATATATATATATATATATATATATATATGTTATATGAGGGAGGATCATACAAGAACACACACATTTGCAAGAATGAAGGAATCAAGGAAATCACATGTGATTTTGTACTAAATCACATGTGATTCCCCTTTGGCGAGTGTAGTACACTCTCCCGACAAGGCGAGTGGGTCGTGCGAGTGGGCGAGCTTTAGTAGGAAATCACATGTGATTTTCTTGGTTCCTCCATTCTTGCAAATTTGTTTGGTTCTTGTTTGAACCTCCCTCTATGTTATATACATCTATCTCTCTCTCTCTCTCTCTCTCTATATATATATATATATATATAGTATTAGGTTCAAATAAGAAGTGGTAAAAACATGAGAAGTAGAAAAGTGATCTCCACCAATCATCCGGTCAATAAAGATGACTTTGACCGGGTCCCCTCCTTTAATAATCTCCACCTCCCATGAATCGCGTCAAATCCTCCGTGATCGCGTCCACCGTTACCGGTCAAAGGCGTTTTTATTGACCGGATGAGTTGTGGAGATCACTTCTCTACTTCGTATTTTTTAGCACTTCTCATTTGAACCTTTGTCTCTCTCTCTCTCTATATATATATATATATAGTATTAGTTTCAAATGAGAAGTGCTAAAAAAATGAGAAGTAGAGAAGTGATCTCCACCACTCATCCGGTCAATAAAGACGGCTTTGACCAGGTCCCCTTCTTTAATAATCTATACCCTCTCATGAATCGCGTCAATCCCCCGTGATTGCGTCCACCATAACCGGTCAAAGCCACCTTTATGGACCGGATGAGTGGTGGAGATCACTTCTCTACTTTGTATCTTTTTAGCAGTTCTCATTTGAACCTTTCTCTCTCTCTAGATATATATATATATATATATATGTATGTACACCTACGGATGTATATAGGATTATGCAAAAACACTATAAACTTTTTACTACAGCAAAATAAAATCTAAATTTGTGAGACCAAAATCATATATGATTCACATACAAAATCACATATGATTCATATAACTTTGCCTGCAACGACGGAACTTTAAGCTGCCCAAAGTCGCCTGCTAGTGTAAATTAAAATTATATGTGATTTTGTATATGGCCGAAGCTCCTTACATTCTCGTAAATAATTTGCGTTCTCGTGTGAACTTTTTCCTATATGTATATATATAATAAGGTAAGGTGACTAGTTTGAAGTTTTTTCTCGTTTGTAAAATAAAGTGACTATATATATATATATATATAGAGAGAGAGAGAGAGAGAGAGATAGGGGGGGGAGAAAAAAAGTTCAAATGAAAACTCATTTTTCATTGTGAACGTGAGGACCTCTAAATTCGCGTCACGTGGCAATATTCACTTTGAATAATGCATGATATTCAGAGTGAACATTGCCACGTGGTGCGATTTTAGTGGAACTCACATTCACAACAAAAATTTAGTTCACATTTGAACCTAGGGGCAGGTTCAAATGTGAACCACTTTTTGGTTGTGAACGTGAGGACAACCGAGAGCGCGACACGTGGTGGATTACTAGGCGCCACGTCATGTCCACGGCGGATGACTAGGCGCGATTTATGGGAGGGCATTGAATTAAATGGGGGGACCACACTCAAAGCCGTCACGTGTTGCACTCTCGGATGTCCTCACGTTCACAACAAGAAAGTGGTTCACATTTGAACTTTTCCCTTTGAACCTAACCCTATATATATACAGAGAGAGAGAGATTTTCAATTGTAAATCAATATTTTTTAGCGAAGTTGTGAACTTATATATTAGCCGGTATTTGTGCAATATATATAGCAGGGTGTAAATATTGGTAAAATATATTTTTATTCAATATTGGGAAAATATATGTGGGAATATATACAAATTACAATATATAAACACAAACGTCCAAAATTGTCTATATCATAGCTTTATGATTGTGATAGCAAAACCAATCAAAATTGAAAATATTGTCTTTTCAGTTTCAATATGAACATGTTTGTCTTTGGACGACCATAGACTTTAAAAAAAAAATTATTGCCATTTACCTTTACGTAGCCAGCAATTATCTAACGAGAACTCATCTCAAAATCAACAATCCACATTATAAATTACCGACTATTCCGTCTAATTATAGATATTCATTGAAAAATCACGTATAATTCAAAGAAAAATCAAATTATAGATATTCATTGAAAGTGAAAACCATTCCTATATATTTGATATGTACATGGGTTGATATGTACGATTCACCATGAAAGCGATGAAAGCAAGGTTTGATTACCTTCACTCTTGTCATTATACCTTTCATCAACAATGATAATTAGTTGTATAAATTTCCCTAATAAAAATAACACATAGTAACTGATTAACATGCATGTTGCATGCCTAATAAAAATCGCCATCCAAATGCAAGTTATAAGCAATCTATGTTGTCTTACAAATGAGAAATCCATCTTTAATTTCAGTTTTTTTGTTAATCTCCCCCTAGGAAAGAAGTTAGAAGGAGGACGGTATGCTCAACAAAGGGTTCCACTTTGACAACTGCTGGTACTCTTCCCATGTCGCGATAGTTTTCTTCCGCAGTTTAAGTGCCATCTTAACTCTCCGGTAGGCCATCCGTTCCTTCATCACAGATCCATTTCCTGCCGTCCTTCTATTTGAATTCTAGAATGTTGCTAGTTTTTAGACGGTGGTGAAGTCCGTTGAGGATAAACTGGAGTGCCATCACAATAACTAGACAACTCTTTGAAGCGCAACCGTGTATCGGCTTTTTGGTTCTTGTAGATGACTCCAGGCTCAAGAGAGGAAGTTGGATAGTAGAGAGGATACTGATGGATATTTTTCAGAGTGAGATTTGGTTGTAGCAGATTCACCTTCTGTATCTTGCTCTCGATGGTCATCTAATAATTCATGACATGCATGAAGTTCATGGTATGGCAAATGTACCGTTTCAGAGCTTCGAGGCCGTTGATGAAAGCTTGAGGACGAAGGATAGGCCCTTAAAGATATCGGATCAGTAAAAGAATATCCTCCTGATTTATGGAGTCCAAGTCCGCCTCTTTAAACTCAAAGTCCTCAATCTGACCTTGACCATAACTACGTACAAAGAATTCTGAAAAGGAGTGATGGCCGTGAAGATACGGTCTGACATCAAAACATTTGATGAACCTTCTCTTCATTCTTTTAGCACCCTTCTGATCGATGCTTACTTTACGGGTGTGTATGTATGTGGTTTGACGTCTTGGCGGCTTCAGGTGTAAGACTCCGTACCTGACAGTTAGGGACCACATATGAATCTTCTCTTTCTGGAATATCCTTGTGAAGGACTCTTGCAAGAAAGGTCGCAAAATGATTGTGTGGTCCCAACAAAGCTGAATGACTGGTGGTATGGCCGGCGTCGAGGAGGATGGTCGAAACTCTAACTAATTGCTGGGAAAATCTGAATATGTATGAGTAAAGTCTGTCATGGTGAAAACAATAGGATTAGCGGATGTGAGGAACTGATCATATTCCTCCATGGTTATCACGTCCTCCTCTGACTGTGCAAATATGTAACTATTGGCAAGCTGCTGAAGTATCCTTCGCGTTTCTTCACTGATTTTCAGCCACGTAGTATCTGTCGTAGGAGCATCTAAATCAGTCACATCATAGTCAGTGGTTGTTTCCTCGTCATTGATAATCTGATCGCCTGTGTTGATGCCTTCGGGCATTGCAATCATCAGGTCAACATCCAAAGGCTCCATATGGCATAGTGGTCGATGCAGGTACCAATGCAGTTCCGGTGACAGCTGATGATAGGTCGATGCAAAGTCGTTTATCCTGTGCCTCACCCTCATGGCGATCCAGATCATCCAGGTCGTCATGCTTCCGCTTCGATCCCTGAGACTGAGCACTGCAAGTTGCCTTAAGTTCACGAATGCAGGCATTTGCTGCCTCAAGCGCTACGTCCTTGGCCCTGACCTGTTCCTCAAGATCGTATATTTTCTTTGAGAACCCGATCACCATTTGATTAAACTCTGAGTTGGTAGTTGGTAATGTTTGTTGAGTGGTCAATTGCTGAAGTACCAACAGAAGGTTATTTTGTCTGCCTGTCAGTTGCTATGTCTAACCCTGAGATAATAATCGTTGTAGCGGCACGGATTCGATCTCTTCAGTGGCCATTTGCTCAAGTGGAATGCGCGTAAGAGGTGCAAGCCTGAGTGGGGAGGACAGCAGAGGCATGATAGTCTGAACTGGTCGCTTAGGCTCGGTCTCCACTAATTTGCCTTTCATGAGGCAGCACAGTTCATCCATCTCTCTACGTCTCTCGACATCTGCCTTCTTAAGATAATCCAACCTGTCGTAGATAGCCTTTAAGGCGCCGTCCATAATATCCTTAGAGACGAACTCTGGGAAGCTAACTCTCGGATCACTGAGATTGCCAAGTGACGAGGTAAAACCCTTAAAAGGATGGAACTCAGCCTGTGTTCATCGTTGGCGTGATGTTAGAAATGACAGGACTTCCAAGCAATCCTCGCGCAACGCCCGGTGGCGTAGTCAGTATGCTTGTTCTGGCTGAGCCATTTAGGCTCGAAGGTGATAAAGCACCAAACTGTATCCTATCAAATGATGACATATCCAATGTCGTAGCAAGAGGCTCTAGGACTCGATGTGCATCAACAGAAGTCAAGAGTTGGGGCAGCATCTCTCTTAGCTCAACACCAACCATCTCCTAGTGAGAGACCAGTGGAAGTTATGCTATAACCCCGTGCGAAGATGAAACATCCGTTTGTTGAGAGACAGTTGAGTAGGTGATTCCAACGTCCAACACCTTCAATGCCTCCTTCCGGACCACCTCTTTCATGATAGGATTAAGGCGACGTTGCGGTTGAACAACCGGTCGATGTCCCTCATCCATATTAATCCGATGAGTGCAGAAAGTTGGGCTTATGCCCTTCAAATTAGCGATGGTCCAACCGATTGCCGATTGGTGCGCCCGGAGTACTCGCAACAGTTTCTCCTTTTCCTCAACTAATAAATACGCGGAGATGATAACCGGTAATGTCTCATTTGCCCCCAAAAAGGCATACTTCAAGTGACACAGTAATGGTTTAAGATCCAACTTTGGGGGTACCTTTGATGATGGTTGCGATTTAGGAAGTGGTGCCCCCAAATCCTCGATGATTGGCCTTTTCGGCCCCTTGTACACCGGTAGTAAATTCAACTGCATCACTACCTCACTATCTAAATCACTGTTGAGGCCGGTCAACGCATCCTCCAATTCATCCATCTCCCGGGCATGTATACAATCATCTTGGTGCATCGAGTCCAAGATGTCTGCACGGTAGCGCATGTCATGCTCACCTTGATTCCTTGCCGCTTTGAACACGCTAAATTCAGCCGTCTCGTCGCCGACTCTCAATGTCAACTTACCTCTTTCCACGTCTATTAACGCTCTACCCGTTGCTAAGAACGGTCTTCCCAAAATTAGAGGTATGTGTCGATCCTCTTCCATGTCAAGCACCATGAAATCCAGCGGCAAATAAAATTTGTCCACCTTTACAAGCACATCCTCAATTACCCCGTATGGGTATTTGATGGTTCGGTCTGTGAGTTGAAGCGTGATGTTCGTGCTTTGTACTTCTCCAAGTCCGAGTTTCCTAAAAAGAGTCAAAGGCATCAAGTTAATATTGGTTCCCAAATCACATAAAGCTCTACTAAAATCAGAATTTCCAATATGAACAGGTATTGCGAAACTCCCTGGATCTTTTAGCTTTTGTGGAAGCTTGTTCAAAATGATTGCGCTGCACTCCTCAGTAAGTGCAACTGTTGCCTGATCTTCAATCTTCCTCTTGTTGGAGATGATATCCTTCAAGAACTTCGCGTACGATGGCATCTGTGCTAGTGCATCTTCAAAAGGAATGTTAATATGCAGTTTTTAAATACCTCTAGAAATTTAGAAAATTGGAGGTCATATTTTTGAGCTTTCAACCAAGTAGGATATGGGACATTCGGTACTGACTGAGTCATTGTCGGTTTACTCGCTGGCTTAACTACAATTTCAGGCTCTTTCCTCTTTGGTTCCTTTATGCTACTAGCTCCCTTGGTAACAGGCTCCTCTTCTTCGACTTCCACAACCTCGACTTCAGGCTCTTTTTCACTTTCATTAACGACAACATCTTGAGTAAGATCCGGATTAATTACCTTGCCATTCCTCAGATAAATGGATTTAACATCCTCTCTCGGCTTTCTTTCTGTCTGACTTGGAAACTGACCCGGGATCCGTGTTTGGAGTACTTCAGCTATTTGACCCACTTGCCTCTGGAGCATCTGAATTGAGGCGATGTTTTGTGCGGTCGTGGTTTTTACTTCTCCAACTGTGCTAGCAAATCCATCAACAGTGCCCTCCATCTTGGCAATGAATTTCATCATCATGTCTTCCAATCCATGCTTCCTTTCTGATGATTGACCTTCTTCATTCCTTCATTGATGATAATCTGGTGGACGATAAGCATTGTTAGATGATGGAACAGATGAAAAGTTAGCATTATTACCTAAATTTTGCTATCGTTGTTGTTGTCCCATGGGTTCTCGCTGACCGTTACCATATTGCAAATTCGGATGATTTCTCCAACCCTCTTTGTAAGTGTTCGAGAATGGATCATTCCGGGGTCTGTTGTTCCGGTTTTGTAAGAGCTGCACTTGTTCAGGCTGTGGTACATCTCCCTATGATGGGAATGGTTCAGGAATGCTTGCCTCTAATTGATGAACTGGTTGAACTTAGACTGCTTTCAGCTGATTTGTAAGGGCTGCCAGTTGTGCCTTTATTTCCTGCAGTTCATCTGAATCTTGTACTTTTGCAACCCTCCCGACATTAGATCGGGGTGTCACGTAACTGTGCTCCGCCAGATTCTCAATGAGTGCGACAGCCTCACCGTAAGTTTTGTCCATGAGAGCTCCTCCGGCTGCTGCTGTGATGTCTTTCTTATACTGAGGGTGAAGGCCACCAAAGAATGTCTGGATGATCATCCACTCGTTAAGACCGTGACGGGGACATTTCTTGAGCATGTCCATGTACCTTTCCCAAGCTTCATAGAGAGTCTCAAGAGGCCATTGCGAAAAATGTGTAATCTCTGCCATGAGTTGTGCAGTACGACCTGGTGGAAAGAACTTTTGAAGAAAAGCTCCCACCATAGCATTCCAGGTGCGGTATGTTCCGGAGGGGATGCTTTCCTCCCAAGTAGTTGCCCGTCCTTTCAGTGAGAACAGGAACAGACGCAAACGAACTGCATCGTCACTGACGTTCGTCATCTTGAATGTGTTGCAAACCTTTTGTAACAACCCAAACCATTTTTCTCCAAACTTAACGGAATAATTAACGGAATTAAAGAAAAGTAACCATCACAGCGGAAATTGTCCCAAAAGATAACTTTTAAAAACATTAAGATTTAGTTTGCATTCAAGAGACGTTTAATCCAAAATCCGTAAACAAGTTTATCACACATAAACGTAATTCAAAACCATAATTCAAAGTTAAACAATGTATATCATCCTTTTATTTCAACTGAACTGAGCCTGCGACATGATCGGAACTTCAAGCAATTCCCCTCCCTTTGTCTTTTCCCGAAGAACCTGCATCTACGGAGAAACCACAACGGGTTAAGCTTTCGCTTAGTGAGCACAAACCACAAACACATGAACAATATATCACAAACCACCACGCATATGAGAACTAGACATGCTATTACCAATGTTCTTACGGTACACGCCGGTAAGGACCACACATATACTGATATCAGTTTAACACAAGGACAATACCCACGGTGTCCACCACCACTACAATGAGTACGCCATCACACAAACATGCTAGTCTCATAACCACATACGCATCACATGCAATTTGTACATAAAGCCACGTATAAGGGTTAATGTACTCACCTTGATTAACTTAACAATAATCACGTGCTTGGACCACCACAATATAATTTCAAGCACCTATAATTATTACACAACAATACACATATAAACAAACGTAACACACAACACTTTCTGACTCAATCCCGACCCTTAGGTCTTAGGCTAGGCTAGACCCTCCCAAATAAGTTAAAACTTCACCAAACACTCTTTTAAGACATCCCCTATGGAGACATGATCGAAAGAACCCCAAACGAAAACTATCAAAAAAACTCAAATGCTGAAACAGCAGTATCCGCGGGTCACTCCGCGGGTCACCCGCGGGTCACGACCCTCATATGCCAAATGACCAAAATCCCAAGTCGCAGATTACGAATTGGCTACGGGATTCTCACCAATCAACCCAAAATTGACCAAAAGACACCAAATTGATGTTATAGAACATCCCCATGACATTATAACACAAGCCAATGCATTAGAAGTACCATACTAACACCGATTGGTCGCTAATTGGATCAAAATCCAACCGAATAAACCCTAATTCTCAATAATCCCAAAACTCAACACAACTAACGAATAAACACAATTAAGTTCATACCTTGAGTTAGGAATTCGATTCTAACGACACCCTGATGATTGATTGCTACGAAAACACTTGATTGCACCTCCAATTGTACCAATTCCCTTGAAGCACTCACAACCCTCCTTTCTCCTTACTGGAAATCGATTAACACACAAATGGGAGGAGTTGGGCTTCTAAAAGGATTACATACATGACACCTACAACCTTCCACTATCACAAATGACACATAGGTCCCTCGAACCTGATATGTACACAAATAACCCAACTTTAGCTAAAATATAACGGAACCAGTTAAATAACCAACTTTGGGAAATGGGGCATTACAACTCTCCCCCACTTACCAATATTTCGTCCCCGAAATCGCTTAAGCTTGAAAGAGTTCGGATAGCTCGCCCTCATCTCGGCTTCCGGTTCCCACGTCCATTCGGACCCCTTGCGATGTTCCCATTGGACCTTCACCAATCCAATTTCTTTGTTCCGCAAAGTCTTTTTCTTCCTCTCAAGCACCCCAATCGGTCTCTCAACATAGTTGAGCCGTTCATCCACTTGAATATCATCTATCGGTATGTGGGCCATCTCGTCAGCTAAACACTTTCTCAATTGAGACACATGAAAGGTGTTATGTATTTGGCTAAGCTCCGATGGTAGCTCAAGCCTATACGCCACTTTGCCCACGCGTGCGATCACCTTGAAAGGTCCGATGAATCGATGGCCAAGCTTGCCCCTTTTTCTGAATCGGACCACCCCCTTCCATGGTGATACTTTCAAAAGCACATCATCACCAACACTAAATTCTAAATCCGACCTCCGCTTGTCGGCGTAACTTTTCTGACGACTTTGAGCTGTCTTTAATCGTTCTCGAATCAATTCAATGCTTTCGGTCGTCTTCTGAACTATCTCGGTACTACCCAACTCCCGTTGGCCTACCTCTCCCCAACAAACCAGAGTTCTACATCTCCTGCCATACAACATCTCGTACGGGGGTATGCCAATACTGGCATGATAACTGTTGTTGTACGAAAACTCGGCCAACGGTAGATAGGTGTCCCAACTACCGCCAAAATCCAACACACACGCCCGCAACATGTCCTCCAAAGTCTGAATCGTTCTCTCACTTTGACCGTCAGTCTGAGGATGGAACGCTGTACTAAGTTGTAGTTTCGTCCTTAAATCCTCATGAAACTTACTCCAAGACCGTGACGTAAACCGAAAATCCCGATCACAAAAGATGGTGACCGGAACGCCATGTCTAGCCACGATCTGCTTAACGTAAATATCAGCCAACTTTTCCGATGAAGAGCTCTCATTAATAGCAATAAAATGAGCGCTCTTTGTTAAACGATCCACGATAACCCAAATAGCATCCACATTTCTGATAGTACGAGGTAACTTAGTGATTAAGTCCATCGTAATGTGCTCCCACTTCCAAACAGGTATATACAAAGGCTGCAACTTTCCATGAGGTCTTTGGTGCTCTGCCTTAACCCTCAAACAAGTTAGGCACTTCTCCACATAACGGGCCACATCCCGTTTCATCCCCGGCCACCAATAATCGGTCTTCAAATCCCGATACATCTTGGTAGCTCCCGATGAATAGAAAACTTGGACTTATGAGCTTCGTCCAGTAGTGTCTGCCTCGCCTCACATGACGCTGGCACCCACACTCGACCCGAACGAGTCAATAGCCCTCTACCATCGGTCACCAACTGGGCCAGTTGACCCTTAATCCTCTCTCTCTTCTAATTCTCCACTTTTACAGCTTCAACCTGCGAGCTCCTTATCAGCTCTATCAACGAAGTGGTCACCGTCAATCTCATCAATGGTACCCGCGACACATCACCATGAGCCTTTCGACTCAACGCGTCTGCCACCACATTAGCTTTGCCTGGATGGTATAGGATCTCACAATCATAATCCTTAACCACATCCAGCCACCGACGCTGCCTCATATTCAGATTCTGTTGATCGATGAAGTATCGCAGACTCTTATGATCAGTGTAAATGGTACACTTTACATCATAGAGGTAATGTCGCCACAACTTCAAAGCAAAAACCACAGCAGCTAATTCCAAGTCGTGAGTCGGATAATTCACCTCATGCGTTTTTAGTTGACGGGACGCATAGGCTATTACCTTCCCACGTTGCATTAACACGCAGCCTAACCCGTGATAAGAAGCATCACAGTAGACTGTCATGTCATCAACCCCTTCCGGTAGCGTCAGAACCGGCGCTTTACATAACTTCCCGCGCAACAACTCAAAAGCTTTTTGCTTCTCCTCGCCCCACACAAACTTCACATTCTTTCGAGTGAGCCTCGTTAAAGGCACGGCTATCTTAGAAAAGTCTTGAATAAACCGTCGGTAATAACCGGCTAATCCGAGAAAACTTCGAATCTCGGTGTGAGTCTTTGGAACCTCCCATTTCATCACCGCTTCAATTTTTGCTGGATCCACCTTGATGCCTTCCCGATTAACAAGATGCCCTAAGAATTGGACCTCTTGTAACCAGAAATCGCATTTGGAGAATTTAGCGTATAACCGCTCCATTCGCAAAGTCTCTAGTACCTCGATCAAATGCACCACGTGATCTTCCTTCGTCTTAGAGTAAATCAGTATATCTTCTATGAATACGATTACTGACTTATCCAACATAGGTCTACAGACCCGGTACATTAGGTCCATAAACACTGCCGACGCGTTTGTCAACCCGAACGGCATCACCACGAACTCAAAGTGTCCGTACCTCGTTCTGAACTCTGTCTTCTACACGTCCTCTTCCCTCACCTTCACTTGATGGTACCCAGATCGAAGATCTTTTTTCGAGAACCACGCGGCTCCCTGAAGTTGATCAAAGAGATCATCGATCCTCGGTAGCGGATATCGATTTTTCACTGTAAGCTTATTGAGCTCACGATAATCGATGCACATCTGCATCGAGCCATCCTTCTTTTTCACGAAAAGGATAGGGGCTCCCGAAGGTGAACTACTCGGGTGTATGAACCCCTTGCCCAACAATTCTTCAAGCTGGTTCGACAACTCCTGCATCTCAGGAGGTGCTAAACGATAGGGAGCTTTAGCCACTGGCGTTGCCCCCGGAATCAAGTCGATCCCGAACTCCACTTGACGCTCCGGTGGAACTCCCGGTAAGTCTTCCGGAAAGACATCCGGAAAGTCCCTTACAACCGGAACATCGGCCACAGCTTTCTTCTTTTTCTCTCCCGCAATCTCAGCCACGTACACAAGGTAACTTATGCCTCCCCCTTTCACGTACCGCCTCGCCTTAGCGAAAGAACACGTCTTTGGCGGTCGCTTCATGCCGTTGCCTGTGATGATCAAGTCTCCCCCACTAGGATTCCTGATCTTTACTCTTTGACCCTCGCAATCGAACCACGCCCCATGACGACCCAACCAACTCGTCCCCAACACCACATTTATTTCTTTCATAAGAATGGGTATAAGATTGACACGAAATCTTACCCCTCCCAATTCTATTACATTTCCTTTATAAATGTCTCTAACTATTACACTTTTCTCGTCTGCTATTTCTACTTCTAAAGGCTCATCTAATCTACCCTTTGCATTAGAGAAACCCTTACAAAAAGAGGTAGAAACAAAACTCTTGCTAGCACCCGTATCAAACAGAACTAAAGCTGGTTTTGAGTTCACGGGAAATATACCTGTCACCACTTCAGGCTCCACCTTTGCTTCCTTTGCAGTCAGCTGAAAGACCCTCGGACGGCCTTTCGGAATCTCCACCTTTTTCGTCGGACCAGCCTCTATCGCCTTTAAAGGCGTCGCTCCAGATATCTGGGTAGATGCAGCTGCATTCGGGTACTCATGAGCAAAATGACCATGCTGGAAACACCTGAAACACAATCTGGCTGCAACTCTGCAGTCCCGCCTTGAGTGACCTGTTTTCCCGCACTTGTAGCATGTGATAAGACTCGGCCTACACTCGCCCGGATGATTCCGGCCACACTTGGAGCATCTAGGATACTCCCTTTTTCCTTCTGATCTTTGCACTGTCCCCTTGAACTTCATGTTGGAGGGAACCTGACTGGGCTCCTCCTTTCGTTTCCCCTAGCGCTCCAATTCAATCTCCCTTGCTCGAGCCCTCTCGAACATCTGCTGAAAATTCGTGCAATTAGCCATCAGTACAAACTCTCGAATCTCAGCTTTGAGCATCTGCCCATAACGATACATCTTCATAGTCTCATCCGCCACATAGTTCGGGCAAAAACGAGACTTCTCCAGAAACTTCTCGGTGATCTCGCTCACCGACTCAGTAGTCTGCTTCATGTAGAGGAACTCATTAGTAAGCCTCTCTATCTCCACCTGCGGTTCAAACTCTGCCTTGAACAACCCCTTGAACTCCTCCCAAGTCATGGCTGCTACTTGCTCCGGAGTTCTAGAACTACTCACTACATTCCACCAATCCTTTGCTGCCTTCCTCAACAAGTTAGCAGCGAAACGAACTTTCACCTCAGCGGGACTGAAACTGGTGAGAAACGCCCCCTCCACTTTCGAGACCCATCTAGAAGAGATAATAGGATCCTACTTTCCCAGAAAGTTTGGCGGTTGACACGCCATGAAATGCTTAAAGGTCACATTTCGGGTGTGCCCCGATTGTGAGCTTCCCGCCTCGTTCACTCGCCCCCAGTCGCAGTCTGCACCTGCTGCGTTACCAATTCTGTCATCTCCCTCTTCATCTGATCAAAGAGCCCTGGAAATAAACTGTGCAACACTTCCCCCACTTGAGATGCTATAATGTCTCTCAAGTTAGGGATTTCCTGATCCTCCCCACCAGAAGATCCACTGCCTCTCCGAGTAGTCACCATACTGATTCAAATAACAACAACCATTTAATACAACACCTAACACTTAATCTCTAGCATGCTCATCCCACGAGTCATCACTTAACCCCAAACTAGGTTCATACAACCTATCTTAGCATGCTACTATCCCAACCCAACCTTATTAGTTCATAGGTGCCCTCTATAACCTCGCCAAACCATTTTTCTCCAAACTTAACGGAATAATTAACAGAATTAAAGAAAAGTAACCATCACAGCGGAAATTATCCCAAAAGATAACTTTTAAAAACATTAAGAATTAGTTTGCATTCAAGAGACGTTTAATCCAAAATCCGTAAACAAGTTTATCACACATAAACGTAATTCAAAATCATAATTCAAAGTTAAACAATGTATATCATCCTTTTATTTCAACTGAATTGAGCCTGCGACATGATCGGAACTTCAAGCAATTCCCTTCCCTTTGTCTTTTCCCGAAGAACCTGCATCTACGGAGAAACCACAACGGGTTAAGCTTTCGCTTAGCGAGCACAAACCACAAACACATGAACAATATATCACAAACCACCACGCATATGAGAACTAGACATGCTATTACCAATGTCCTTACGGTACACGCCGGTAAGGACCAAACATATATTGATATCAGTTTAACACAAGGACAATACCCACGGTGGCCACCACCACTACAATGAGTACGCCATCACACAAACATGCTAGTCTCATAACCACATACGCATCACATGCAATTTGTACATAAAGCCACGTATAAGGGTAAATGTACTCACCTTGATTAACTTCACAATAATCACGTGCTTGGACCACCACAATATAATTTCAAGCACCTATAATTATTACACAACAATACACATATAAACAAACGTAACACACAACACCTTATGACTCAATCCCGACCCTTAGGTCTTAGGCTAGGCTAGACCCTCCCAAATAAGTTAAAACTTCACCAAACACTCTTTTAAGACATCCCCTAGGGAGACATGATCGAAAGAACCCCAAACGAAAACTATCAAAAAAACTCAAATGCTGAAACAGCAGTATCCGCGGGTCAATCCGCGGGTTACCCGCGGGTCACGACCCTCATATGCCAAATGACCAAAATCCCAAGTCGCAGATTACGAATTGGCTACGGGATTCTCACCAGTCAACCCAAAATTGACCAAAAGACACCAAATTGATGTTATAGAACATCCCCATGACATTATAACACAACCCAATGCATTAGAAGTACCATACTAACACCGATTGGTCGCTAATTGGATCAAAATCCAACCCGAATGAACCCTAATTCTCAATAATCCCAAAACTCAACACAACTAACGAATAAACACAATTAAGTTCATACCTTGAGTTAGGAATTCGATTCTAACGACACCCTGATGATTGATTGCTACGAAAACACTTGATTGCACCTCCAATTGTACCAATTCCCTTGAAGCACTCACAACCCTCCTTTCTCCTTACTGGAAATCGATTAACACACAAATGGGAGGAGTTGGGCTTCTAAAAGGATTACATACATGACACCTACAACCTTCCGCTATCACAAATGACACATAGGTGCCTCGAACTTGATATGTACACAAATAACCCAACTTTAGCTAAAATATAACGGAACCAGTTAAATAACCAACTTTGGGAAATGGGGCGTTACACATTTTCGAACATTCGAAGATGGGTGTGAGGGTCTTCAGAAGGTGTGCCCCCAAACTGATTCTGTTGAACCAATTGGATGGTTCCATGCTTGACTTCAACAAATGCAAACGAACTGGATCGTCACTGACGTTCCTCATCTTGAATGTGTTGCAGACCTTTTCGAACATTCGAAGATGGGTGTGAGGGTCTTCAGAGGTGCACCCCCAAAATGATTCTGTTGAACCAATTGGATGGTTCCATGCTTAACTTCAAAGTTGACGTTTGCATCGAGGGCTGGCGCTTGAATTCCCAACTGAATGTTTGCTCCAGTGGGATTTGCGAAATTTCGCATTAGCACACGGTTGTTTGCCATTTGATTCGCTTCGTTGGCTCTTGCTGTTGCTCGTAGCCTACGACAAGTTCTTTTGTTTTCTAGATCAAACGGTTCCAAATCTCTGTCACGGCACCCCTTAGTAGCATGCACTAACAGATACCTGCAACAAAAGAATCGGGTTAGTTGACAAGGAAATCAAAAGCAAAACAAAAACAAAAATAAAAGTACCCAGAGTAATAACAATTATAGATGGTAGTGATATCAATACGCCTAGCTCCTCGGCAACG
This sequence comes from Centaurea solstitialis, assembly GCA_030169165.1. NCBI lineage: Eukaryota > Viridiplantae > Streptophyta > Magnoliopsida > Asterales > Asteraceae > Centaurea > Centaurea solstitialis. The sequence goes on along the minus strand of CM058044.1, from coordinate 12,850,844 downwards.
GCGCCAAAAACTTGATAGGTGGGTTTACACCCCCCTAAATCTCACCGCAAGTGTACGGGTCGAATCAAGTAATACGTACGGTAAGTACGGAATCGAACCAAAGAGCTAGGAATTGAGTTACACAATTACTATAATTATTACTAGTTGGATATGATCAAAAAGGGTAGTTGGATTGATTAATTTGAAAATAAGATTAAATTAAAATAAATACTGAAAGAAAAGATTGAAACTTTATCAATTAAGAGAAACAGTTGGGAGTTGGGAATTAAAGAATTTCATAGCCGACAAGTGAATATGGATTCTTGTAGATTAAGAATTAATGAACACGCAATCTTGAACTCTCGTTATCTTTTGTCAACCAACAACGAGATTTATTCCTAAGATGATGAATTATCACTCGATCTCAACATACAAATAAGGAACTAAAAAGACTGCAAAAGTATTAAAGCGTAATTGGTATATCTCTATCCAAGTTATCACTTTAGGCAAACAACTTTCAGTTCAGACAGGAAATTAAATCTTCTCAGATTAATTCACAGTAACAATTCAATTGTAAGTTGATCAGGCAAACAATAGCATTAAGTTCAAAAGTCATAAGCTTCATAATTCATAAATCTAACAATAATCCAATACTCAAGTCAGCTGTTTAAATCCAAAAGTTACCCAACCCCCAACATCTAAGATTAGTTCATGTTGGGGGTGTTTAGACAAACACAAATCAAAGACATCGTACCAGAAATCAAAAGTAAACTAGATGAAAAAAGAAAAACTCATAAACTCCCTCCGGTTGCACAAACAATGAAAAATCCTTGCTGGTTGCTTCCTCCGATCAATTCTCCTTGCTCGTGCCTCCCAACTTGCTCCAAAAGTCGCCTCCAAACTGCTATCCTCGAAACCCTAAGTGAATGATTGATAACCCTCACATGTGCAGCAAAAATCGACTCAAAAGGAACAAGACAGCAGTAACCGCGGGTCAACCGTGGCTCACTACCCGCGGATTGACACGTCCGCGTGGTTTAACCCGCGGGTCACCACCTTCACTCGCGGCTTAGCCATCGTTTGTGCTGAGTTGACCTGCTTTTCTTCTCAATTGCGTCTCTTTTGGCCTCGAAAACAACTTCTCATAGCACGACTGTAAATCTGAGACAAACTTGCATAAAACTGTTAAAACCTTGCTAATTTTACTTAGATACGAAGTGAATTACTCCAAATGTGGTCATAAAACAACGCCAAAAATAGCGTTATCAACAACCCCAAACCTAGTGTTGCTTGTCCCCAAGCAAAATAGCGATAAAAAAACAAACCAAATCAATCTACGCAAGTTGGAAAAATATAAAACCGCATGAGGGGTTTTCGAACAATTAAACATCACACAACTGTCGGTCAAGAAAATTCCGACCCTAAAGCCTAAGTCTCTGATCACTGACATTGCCATCTACTGAATATAGCGAGTATTGTTGATTGAACCGCCGGAAAGGTCACACACTTAAGTACTACCACTTAACCACACTTTCAGAGAGGATTTCGCCTCGACCCTACCTCATGGGTTACACTCCATTCACTCGAATCCTAGGTTGTCGCACCCTTCAACTCATGCAGTATAAGAGTAGACATGAAAGAAATTCAAGAATCACTACATGTTAGTTATAGAAAAACGGACATGAGGTAATGACAAACAATCTCAGAAAAGAATAGCATGGTATGACAAGGAATACTTACACTCAGACAACCCACTCCGATTATGTGTTCCCTATGATCACTCAGGTCTTTCAACAGGTTGTAATGGGGCTGTGGGTTACGGCTTACGAAATGAAAGCTCAAACATGAAAGGTCAAACAGGCTCAAAGATCCTCAGCTTTCACAGTACATCCCGAATTACCACCTTCTTTCCCTTTCCCATATTCACAATTGCTCGCTCTTATTAATGGCATGTGATAGCATTGAAGATCATGAACATAGTTATATCCAATAAGTATAAATCTTGCGATAAACTTGACCATTCATCCAAAAATCATTCAAACATCCTATTTTTCAATTAAAACCTTTAAATCTATGCTTGAACTGGATTCAGAACAACATTTTGACAAATCCTTTAGCGTAATATGGATAAAAACTTGAAACCTTCAAACTTCAAAAATTCATGAGTTCTTATCCAAGTTTGATGAGAAACAAATTGTTATGGATCTAAAATGATTCGAATTTGGTACATGAATCTTTTTAGCATCAAAGAACATCAAAAAAACATCTAAATCTCACCAAAAATTACTGTTCATCCTGTGCGGACACTATTCCATTGACAAAGTCATGAAACTTGTTGAATTTGAGGATCGTATCGAAGAGTATACAACGATTCTTCTCTATTACCAATCGTGGACTCCGAATTCAACAAGAATCAAGGTTTGAATTGGAGAGATTGAAGATGTTGTCATGTTTATTGATTACATATATATATATATATACCAATGTATATAGGACATTCTCTCTTTAAACTACATGCACTAAACATGAAAGTCGACTCTTATAGCTCATCTACCAAGCCCAAGGCACCTTTACATAGTAGGTGTCATTCACATGAAAACGCAAGCCCAAAGCTCAATTATACAAGAATGAATATTACAAACAGTATAATATACAAAGTTGGTTTTATTAAATTTTCTCAATATCTTTATGAGAAAGAAAGGAAAAAGTTTTGAAACTAAAAGAAAATCTTTTGATGCAAAGCTTGTTGAAGTTTCCATCAAATCTTTTGATTTGGAGAAGGTTATAGAAAAAGAAAGAGAGGGTTTTGAGTGTAAGACAAGTGTTTTTGAAACCGAAAAGAAGGTGTTTGAAAAGAAGAATGTTGAGGTTTTCACAGATATATCTAACAAAAGAAAGATTTTGAAAAACATTATTGAGAAAGGAAAGAAAAAAAGTTAGTCTAAAATTTTAAAACTTACAAATTATCTGGATTATTAACTAAAATTATGAAAGAGCAAAAGATTAAATCTAAATTTTAAAATCAATTTGATTTAATTCTTCAAATAATTAATGTTTTGTCCGATGAAGTCAAGAAATTGGAAAAAAAATAAATTTCAAAGTTGAATTATTTGAAGAAGCTAGTATTGTACTATTGTTCAATCTCCTTATGATGATTCAATTGATTATGTGTGTTCGTTGAAAATTGCTTCTATTTCAACTCATAAAATATTTCTTTGAAAAGCTATGTCAAATCAAATTATTTTTCAAAAGATTCATACACCTAATCTTTTCTATTATCATACAAATATATATTTTATTGTGTGATATTTGATGATAGGTCAAAAATATATTTTGTTGTCTCAATATTACTATTATTATTATTATTATTATTATTATTATTATTATTATTATTATTATTATTATTATTATTATTATTATTACTTATATGAGAACGATAACTATTTATATAGTTAGTATGGTGATGGTCGATGGGTTTTTTATGGCTATTTTTTGATGGTCGGTTTTTTTAAGTGTTCTTTGTCTGACTTATTGAATAACATAATTAAATTACATTATTTTTAATTATAATAAGAATATTAAATTGTCTCCTAAACTTTCGGGCCGGTCCCGGTTTTTTATCCGCATATTTGGCACCAAACCCGAATTGTAACCGGACCCGAAAATAGCCAATTTTTAGGACCGAGAACCGGACCATATAGGTAATACCGCTTCCGATGCCGGTCCCGGTTCGTGCCGGTTTTTACGGTCCCAATGCTCAGCCCTACGAGACAGGATAAGTTGTTCAACTTATGGTAATAATAATTTTGTTCCTCAAAGGTTCGTAAGCAACTAGTATGGTACATACAGTATCCTCGAATCTCAATTCAATATCTCTAAAGTTAAGAATACTAACCATCAAGGATTTATCATGACATGGATACCAAAATCTTTCTGATTTGTTTTGTAGGATTGTCATGTGTGAGCTTATTCAAAATAATCATTTCACATGACTGACATTCAAAAGTTATGCCATTTTTAAGGTGGGTACATACTTTATTAGAATTAAACGAATTATAAATGATTTAATTCTTATTTTGAATATTAGTCATGACTTGTTCTTTACAATTAAACTTTCTAATCATCGACTTATTTGTTGTAAACATCGTGCTTACTGAGTTGATATTGCCGTTTTTATACATATTTCTAACCGTCAATATCAAGGTTTTTACTCTTTGGGGCTGTTTAACAAATTTTCTATTAAGTCCTGTATGGATAAATTTGTCTGCCTGGATAAATTAGCAGTGGTGTTTACTTTTTCATCTGAATCAACTGTCTGAACGACCAGAAATTACCAATTTACCCTTAATTATGAATTATACATTTTTGATAAACAAGTTGAACGCACAAACAAAGAATCAACATTAGATCATCACTAATTTATAATATAATTTTCCTCTTCTTTTTTTTTAACAACATATGTAGTGCAAACAAAAACAAGTATAACTACATATAATTTTCCTCTTATTGCTCACCATTACCTGTGTTTACAGATTTATGTTCAAAATCATTTTGAAACAAGGAGTTCAAATGAGGTCAATGTTGTGATAATAAACAAAAGAATATGTGCCATGTGTCCAAGCTACATATAATGAAAATTAAAATTCACATAACCCATTACTCACATGGACACTTGTTTAACCCCTATCAATTTGAATTTGATAACCCCGATTGAAAAAGTTGAAGATTAAGATTTTGATCCTGCTTACGATAGCTCATTTTCGGCACCTATTTAACACCTCCTGCTTTCACTTTTGATCCCAAAATTGCAACCCAAATTTGTATACCGCCGTACACCCGAAGGTTTTGATGCGAAGCAAAAATGAAAAATCACAAGGATAATGCATACGAACACATTGCAGATCTATAAATAATGAGGATGTTTTACAATTTATACCTGAAGGTTTTGATGCAAAGCAGAAATAACAAGGAGAATGGAACACAAAAATGATGATCCAAAGGAGAATGGATTTCCAGATATGTAGAAGGGGGTCTCAAACATAGAGGGAGAAGGGGGCGTGTTTTTTTAAAAGGGTAGATGAGGTCATTTTTGTGTCTGAATGTGGACAAGTGAGCTCTATGGGCTGTGCGAAAAAGCCCATTTTATTTTCATTAAGTCACTAGTAAACACTTCATTTGGGTTGTGCGAATAAGCCCTTGAATCCATTGAGCTCCATTAAGTCACAAGTAAACACACCCTTATTCTGATCCAACTTTCTTGTGTTTTGAGCTAACTTGTTGATTTCTTCATGTTTTAGGATAGTGAAGTCGAAATAAGCAAAGAAGGTCTAATAACTGTCAAAAATGAGCAAAATGCGAAAAGCCAAAATTAGAAGCAACCTCACGCCAGAGGTATTTACGCTGCGAGAATAGCAAAATCAAAAAGAGATATTCGGGAGAAAAGTTTTCCTCAAATGAAGAGATCACCGAAATCACGTTAAAGATAGGGTTGATCACGTCTCGCGTCGTGAACTTGAGGCCTCGCGCTGCGAGGGTGAAGCCCTGACCTGCATCTATAAATTCGACTTTTTTGCTGAGTTTTGAGGATATACATAGAGAGAATTCAATTGACTTTTAGAATCATTGTAATCGGTATTCTTTTAAGAGGCAATGTTGGAGTTATATGAACAAGCACTTAAAGAACGTATTCAACCACGAAAGAACTTCATCGCATATTCATCCAAGCAGAAGAATTCCAGGTGTTATATCCTCAATAGTTGCACGGTTTGATTGGATGTGTTCAGATTTGTGTTTTCGATTTGAACAATTCTAGTATGTCTATGTGCTAGATTTATTTTTGCTCACTATGATTAGATGAACTCCAGATATGTTGGTTTAATGTTAAGGTTTGATTATGTTTTCTTGAAAACTTACAGTTTTTCAATTGAAAGTTTTCAGATCTTTGCTATTTTAATTAACTGGTTGATCGTATCTATAAATCGAGAAATCGTCATAGTTAATCAATCTTCTTTGTGTTTCTCTTTAGTGACCTAGCAGGCGATTTATCGGAAACGGAAATCGAGATTAGGATCTAATAACTTGGTTGTTAACTTGATTTAGAAACATTCTTTGAAATGAAAGTTCTTAGATTAAAGGATCTGGTGAAAACCAATCAAATAATTGAATGGTAATCGGAGTGTATTAGCTACATAGGATTAGGAGGTGAAAACTCCAATAACCGTGTGATTGTTATTAAGGGAGACCGAGAGAAATCTAGTTAAACAACTCCTAGAAAGATCATAATCAACGATTCTTCATAAACCAAACTGATTTTTTAGATGGATTATTTTCATGGTGAGTACCCTGTTTTTATCAAATTCAAAGTTCTTTCAGTTTTTAGACTAATTTTCATCTTAATTTCATTAGTTTTCGGTATCCTAGTAGTTTATTTAAAAACCACTTTCAAAAGCAATTTTTTCTAGATTAATTGAATTGAGTTATAAATTTTGATAGTTAGCTTAATTGTTCGCTAACGAAGAACGATATCTGCATTTACTTACTATACTATTCATTTGTGGTCACATAAGGAATTAGTAATTGTGTACTATTATTTGATCATTTTACTGTTTTTTATTAAATAGACATTTTTAAGAACCTATGAAATTTTGATAACCTTGAAAACTAGTGCATTATGTGCAATTTTATATGAATTTTTTTATTAGTTAATATATATTTGTTTCACAATATGTTTGTTTCACATATGCTTTGATTCACAATGTGTACATATTTTACGTGACTGTGAAACAAAAAATACACATAAAAAGGCTTCACATTATGAATCGAACACATGTAAAACAATCGCATTACTAAACAAATATAGGTTAATCAATACATTAAATATTACTCTTATATAGAAAAAAAATCACTTGAAACAAAATCATTTGGTAAAAGTTCTTAAAAATCTTATTTTAGATTTCTCATATAACTAAACATATTTTTATTAGCAAGTATGATTAAATTATTAACAATAAGTAATTTTTCAACAAACAAACAAATAAATTATTCTGTTAGGTTACGACAAATGACATAAATATACAAGTTTTTACCAAAAGTAGAGAGAATTAAGAAGAAAATAACCAAATTAAACATGAATACAAGGAACCGTGGTCAAAGCTAGAAAATTAAAGAATGTCCCACTAGAAAACACATTATGATGGAAACTCCTTCCAAAAAGCCAGCATGCATATGCATATGTATATGCGGTGGGCCCCACGTTTCTCCACCCAAAGATTTGGTTCGATATGCAATTTTACAATCGCACTCGTTTTTAGCATGAATGTAATTTACGTATAATAAAAGTTCGTTTAATTTTTATTCAAAACCAGGGTCGTTCTTATATGCACTGCGCGAAGGTCTTATCGTACAGAGCTCTGAGTTTTTTTTTTTCTTTTGTTGGAAAGATGTTCGGGCCAAAACCCGACTAATCTCCGGTAATTTTGGAGGCTAAACATGGTCCACTTAAATGTCCCTAGGCATGCGCACGGAAAGGCTCGAACTCGGTTAGGCGCTATAAAGCCCCCGAGCGATAACCAATCCCCCACAGCACTAAAAGACCAGAAATTTGAGAATGGAGGTCAAATGACTAATAATATCCTTCATTAAAGTAGAGTTAATAGAAAAGGTTAACGGCCATTAAGATAAGTGAGAAATTGCGTTGAGAACTGACACATGTGAGTGATAAATATATGAGAAAACAAAGTTGAGGGATGAAAACCGTTTAAATTGACATATGTTGGAGAATGGAGACCAAAAGTGAACTTTACTCTTTATTTAAAATAAAATTAGTATATAAATCATTGATGTAAGTGTTTTTAAACGACGGTAGATTTTCAAAATGTTATGTTGTAAATGTGTTTTTGAAATTACCTTTCTAAATTGTAACTGACGATAATGAGTGATTAATTTTATATTAAATATAATGCCTTCAAGACGGTGAAATTTGAATTAAGTTATTTAAAACGTAAAAACAAAAAAAAAAAGGAAAAAGAAAGATAAACATTTCTTCAAGGTCCACAAGGAAGCATAAATCAATTTATTAATGAGTTGATGAAGTAAAAGAACAATATAATATAATTAATAGTATAATTAAGACAATTAAGGGTCACAAAAGTTCATCAAAGGGCCTTCGAAATATCAATATACCGACCCTGTTGAAAACTTATCTTAATTTGTCATCCGTTAATTTTATAAATTTGGCAATGTAAATATGTAGATGAGAAAATAAACATGACATGACATATACAGTATTAAATGTTACAAAGCTTGTAGGTTACCTATTAAAGTTATAGAACAAGATTGACAAAGTGTGTGTGACTTTGCTACATTGAGGAAAAAAACATTGTTACACTAATTACGAAAAAAGAAATATTGATACTTGCGCTTTGTTTCTAATGAATAAATCATATTCTTTTTATCGTTTAGTTGTTAGAATTGTAAAATATTATATGTGATGTAACACTATGATTTATACCATTTTGGCATTTTCTGTTAAGTGTAAAACACACCCATAAAAATGATAATAAGGATGAGAAATAAATTATTCTTTATACCAAAGAAATTACACGAACGTGGAAATTAATATTAAATCTTAAATATTTTTATTTTGATCATATTTATTCCGTAAATTCATTAACGAATAATATTTTGTTTAGTTAAATACATGAATTTTGTTAGAGTACTGTAATAAACACTTGAGACTATTAGTTGCATTAAAAATATACAAATTGCAAAATAATGGCGTCTAAGCGATTTTGTTCTCATTTGAGAAACTAATTTTTAAAACATCAAAAGAATTAACTTTTAATACTTTAAAGTTAGAAGTCTTGGCCAGCGTACCTAGTCGAAATCGAAACCAAGGCCGGAACCAAGGCTATAATGAAAGGAGCAGTTGCTGGTGTCTGTTCTGATTCGGCCGCTATGTGTCGCTGGGCTCTCTCAGCTGGTTCGTTGCTATCAACTGTTGTCTGTGGTTGCTGCACGTCGAGCCGCGGGAACACTCTCATCGGTTCACTCGATTTCAGTCTATAAAGTCGGTTTACAGCTCGTAAATCTTTTTGACGTATAGCTGTCTCTTTTTGGTTTTGTTCTTTGTGTTGTTGCTGTCAGTTTTTGGGTTGCGTTATGTTTCATTTTCTGCGGGTTTTTTGAGTTTTATTGTGGCCGGATACAATTCTGGTTCTGGCCGGTTGTGAGTCGCTTGTCTGTGATGTACCTTTTCGTTTCGTTTGTACTCATTTACCGTTTACTTGGTATTTTTGGTAATAAAAGGTGGTGTTGCCTTTAAAAAAAACTTTTAATAATGTTAGAGCAAATATTATTGTATCCGAGATCATAAGATGAGGAAACAATGTTGAAGTCAAAGCAAGTCAAACAAGGAAGTCAAAGATGGAAAAGTCATGAAGAAAGTCAAAGGTCAAAGCATTTAATAGATAAGTCAAAGTTGTAATTAGCAAAGTCAATATAAGTGATTGTTGTAGTCAAGAGTATATATAGTGTGCTAGAAGGAGTTAGTTGGGAGACTAGAGAAAAGGAGCATTATTGTAATATTCATTAGTGTGTGTTCTAGAGAGAGAATCTAGAGAGAGAATGTTCATATTGTAAAGATTTACATCATGGAATGAAGATTTGATTGTTTGATCCATTGTTTCTTGCACTTACAATTGGTATCAGAGCCATGGCAGAAGATTTGTGCACAATTGGATGAAGATTTGAAGAATTTTGATGAAGAATTGAAGAAATTTTGAAGAAATGGGTTTTATAGATTTTTTGTGTAGATTTGTAGTTTTTGTTGTAGATCTTGTAGATTTGTGTGTGTTTTTGTGTTTCTAATGTGTTTTTTTAATCATCTCTAATCATTCTAGATCAAATTTGCTTCAAAATTTGAGTTTTGATTTTTGATGATCTTCAAAGTTCATCAATGGAGGTCATGAGTGATTGTGAGATTTAGTGTGTTTTTGATTCGTTTTTGAGTGGATTTGTTTCTAAAAAGTGTTTTTGGACATAAATCTACCTTTTGTTTTTGGTTTTAGAGGTTAATTGTGTGTTTTTAAAAATTTTGAGTTGAAAGTGTTCTTCATGTTCTTGAGTTTTTCTTGGGGAAGAAGGTGAAATGTTTGAGTGTTTGATCCAAAAGTTTAAGAATTTTTTGCAAAAAGCTGTTTGTGGGTCAAGTTAGAGTGTCTCGAGTCTATGTTTGGAGTTTTTCAAGGCTTTGGTAAGTGAAAAAAGTGGGTCAGACTCGAGATAGTAGTTAGAAACTCGAGTCAGAGCTCGAGTCAGATTCTTATTGCCAAACAGAAGCTCGGTCAGATCATATTTCTCAGTCAGAAGCTCGGTCAGAGCTTCTATTCTCGGTCAGAAGTCTCAGTCAGCAGTCAGCAGTCAGTCAGCGCTCGGTCAGCGCATCTGGCCGCTTGCTGACGTCATCATGATGTCACGCTGACGTCACCTTCGCTCGAGACAGGTTCGTGAAGCACGCGTGGAGGCGTGTGGGCTCTCTTCTCCAGCGCGTACGGGCGCGTGTTCCGCGCGTGAGGGCGCGTGAAGTCTTCATCTGACGCGTGGAAGCGCGTGAACTCCGTAATTCGAGCCATTTTTTCGTATCTCGAGCCACTTTTTCAGTATTTCGAGCCATGTGTGGTGTATCTCGAATCTTGTGCTTGTTTTTGAGTTTTTTTTTTAATGTGTTTGAGAAATTTTTTAGCTTTTGTGCATACAAGAATTATTGGATTTCTTTTATTTCTTTCTTTTTCCTTTATTAATTAGTTGTCTTTTATTTTCTTGTCTGTTAATTTTTAGTCCTTGTACGTGTGATTTCTAGTTTGTGAGTCGTTTAAGTTTCTTGTTTTTGTCATTTTTAGTACTTCAAGTTTATTTTTTACCCATTTTCTTTGGAATTTTTGATTTGTTTGAAATAAATCATTTGTGCACTACTCACACTTCTAATCGAAGTTTCTGTTGACGATCCTTATTATCTTTTGTGCAGATAACAATGGATTCTGATGATGAAATACAGTATGAACGAGATTGGGATAAAACAAAGAGACTTGAACGTGAGAAGGCTAGTCTTACAACACAGCTTGCAAAAGCAGTTGCTCAATTTAAAGAAAAAGAGCTTCATTTGAAAAATCATATCAAAGAACAAGAGCTTCAAATGAAAAATCAGATTAAAGAGAAAGACCTTCAAATGAAAAATCAGATCAAAGAAAAAGAGCTTGATTTCGAAAAACAAATTGCAGAGACAAAACTTCAATGTAAAAAGCAAATTAAGGAATCAAGCAAGATAATTCAATTTTTAGATGAGAAGCTTCACAAAATAGGTGTTTCTGAACGGACAATTTTTCTAAACAAACCCAGTGCTCTCAGAGATTTTCTTGATGTTAAATGGGGTTTAGGTTATGAGAATCCAAATGTGTTGAAAAAAGCTCTTAAGGAGAAATCTGCATTTTATGATTTTTCAAGTATGTTAATGAGCACCAGATTTCCTTCTTTAAAAGGTTTTGAAATGAAGGAAGATTTCTCAGATATGCAAGAGATTGAAAAACATGATCCTGTATATTATGAACCTAAATATCATAGGGTCAAGTTTGTATATAATTCAGACACTCTGAGAATCAAATCAAAAGACTCGTCTAATTCTTCTGATTTTCTGGTTTATCCTGATATTAATTCTTCTCAAGAATCAGATGTCGAAGCTAAACCTTATGTTCCTACATTGGTTTTAGAAGAGAAGATTGTGGATCTTGAAAATCTTCTCAAGACTACTCAATCTGAGTATGAATCTCTCAAATTCAAAGAGCAGAATGAGCACAATGCTGAAAGAGAGATGCTTCTTGAGCAAATCCAGACTCTACAACAAGTTGTGTATGAAAGTGAACATGATCTGGTGAATGAAAGAAACAGGTTTGCAAAAGACAGAGAAGAATATGTTCAAGAGATTTTAGAGCTTCAAAGGACAGTGGCTGATCTTCAGAAAGTGTTAGAAGATAAAGGTGGGCAGCAGAAGAAAATTGTGGAATTAGAGTTTGCGAAAGAAAGACACATGTTTGAAACAGAAATTGAGAAGCTTACAAAGATTGTTTCTGATCTTCAAAATACTTTAACAGAAGAAAGAAAGGTATTTGATTTGAAAAGTGTTAATTTTCCAAAGAAAATATCTGAGTTAGAGAAGAAGATTATCCTAGATAAGAAGAATTCTTTGAAGAAACCGAGTCTTCGTGTTGGGAAATATCAGAATATAATGCATGAGTTTGAAGAAGAGATCCAAGTTGTTCACTCAGAGAGGAAAGTTGATGACAAGAAAAGTATTGAGCTTCAAAAGCAGATTGTTGACTTACAGAATCAGTTATCTGATGTAAGACATCAATTTAAACAAAAAGAGAAGGTTCTTCGACATGAAAAGAATGTTTTAGAACAGATAATCGCTGAACCTAAAAAAGCCAAGTCTTGTGGAGAAAGATTTTGAGGATCAAAAGGAAGCGTTTAAGGCTGAAATAAGGAAGCTTACAAGCAAGTTATCTGAATTATCGACTAATATCATGAATGAGCAACGAATGCGATCTGATCAACAGAAGAAGCTTAATGATCTTCTTGAAGAGAGGAACAAGCTTTCTTCCAAAGTGAAAGAACTTGAGAAGACAACTTTCAAAGCTCATGATTCAAGCAATGTGGATAGTGCTTCACTGAGTAATGTCAACTCAAGTGGTCAGATTCGTACTTCAAATCTCTTCTATGATTGTCATGTTGATCTTTCAGGTAAACATCGTTATTCAACTAGTAAGTTCATTTGGCAAGTTAAGGGATCTAGTACAAAGGTAGCTCATACAAAATCATTTGCTTCGGAACCGAAAGTTCAAAAGAACAAATTTTTCCATGACACTTCTTTTGGTAAGTCTCAGTTAGTTTATTCTACAAATAAACTTCTTAGTCTATCCAAAAGAAAATCTTCTGGTTCTTACTTTCAAAAAATGATTTTGTAAGTGACGATTATATAGATGAACGATTTGGGATTTACAAGATTTCATCTTATAACCCAAATTTCTCTGACAAAAGAGGATCCACATCCAAGTGGATACCAAAATCTGTTTGATTTTGCAGGTTAATGGCTCCTGAATAATTCAGTTCAGGACCCGATCTTCAATTATTGATGGCTTCTAAACAATTCGGTTTAGGACCCGGTCTTCAATGTCTGAGCTTTAATGTAAGTATCCTTCTAAACCCTTAGTATAGAACTTGCGCTTACCTGTATTTAACCGTGGTTTTCATCATAAGGAACTTACTTGTGTTAGTTTCTTTCCGATTATGAATCGTTTCTAGAATTACCACGTGTTATAATTCTCTTCACATAGTTATTTCCACATCTCGTATATTTGTTGAAATTATTCGGTGGAAATACACTCGCTTGAATTCCAATTTGACTTCAATGCACGTTATTTCATTTCAATGATTCAGTTCTTATTCAGATTATTAATTGTGAATTGTTCTTCACAATTAAACATTCTAATCATTGATTCATTTCTTGAATACACTGTGCTTACTGAGTCTATCTATTTAGCGTTTGAATTTTGTTCTTTGGAATTCACGATAAGATTTTTGATTCCTACAATCAATCATCACTTGTTAGAGCATTTGAATGAATTTCTTCAACATATGATCTCATCAACAAATGTTCCCCATTTCTGTTCAACATATGTTCCCCATATACATATTGTATCACATATGAATCACCATCATATCACGTTCTGGTATGAATATACTCAATGTTTCAAAGAATATCATTTCATGATATCAATTTATGTGTGATAGGATATAGAAGTTTCTATGATCAATCCAGAGCCGGAGGATCTACCCAAGAAACACATCCCTAGGTTAGACCTAGTTTGTGAGGGTGTGAATGAGGTAAAATGTCCGAGAGCTTGAGTGTAGGGGGAGTTAAAAGAAAATGGTGAGTGTGAGACAGGATCAAAAAGAATAAAAGAAGATCCTTCCCAAACCAAAACAGTTATCCGGGTAACCACATCATCTATTCATTCTCGTTCTTTGGAAATGAATATTGAAACAAGACATGGACCCAGTGTCGATAACTCGTGTCACCCCACCAAGCTACTCAAATATCTCTTAAAAGATGTTTGTTTCAATTCTCACGGAGGATTAGCATATCATCTATCTAATCTTCACTCGGAAGATTTAGATATTGAAACAAGGAAGACATCCTCTCCGGTCTCCGAACTTCATATTCTATGCACAAGTGTCATTGATTTTCAATCTGCGTCCCAGGTTGAATCAATATTTGAGCCTAATTGATATGATGATATTTCTTTGACACTTGCACGAGTCTTTGTGATTCCAATTGCATATCTTTGTGATATTGCCGGAACAGTCTGAGAACTTAGTTTTATAACTTTGATTCAGTGATGACTGGAAGTCCTATCAGTGCTACCCTGTTGCCAACACTGAAAATAGGCCACACAATTCTATGAGTTGTTGTGTCAATAGTTGCTAAATGTGCTTCTATGTTAGCCGATTACCCATCATTTGAGGGGGAGCAACTTGAGCTGGATTTGAGGGGGAGCACTCTGATATGGATGAGATCTTTGATTGCGGGGGACATATGGTTCTTTGAATGGTAAACCAACTTTTGAGGGGAGTAGTTCCTGTGAATGAGCTAGTTGATGATGATGTCTTTGGTTGTTCATGATGCTCAGGATTCTCCTAATCATCATGAGGGGGAGAAGTTTCATCAAAGACATTTGCAAAAACTGGATGAAGATATGGGAACTATGTGCAAGAGTTCAGGATGATATGTGTTGAAGAATTCAAGCCATCAAGTATCATTGTTTGAAGATTTCAAGGTGTTTGTTGTGAAGAAGTTACTAATGATGGTGTTTCTAATACAAGAGATGATATTGTGAAAGAAATGATGAAAGTATCAAGATTCGAAGAGAAAAAGTGATCTTTGAAGCAAGTATGAAGAAAGTATTAGTTAAGGGGGAGCAAGCAGAAGTTAAGGGGGAGCTAAAGAGAATTCTGAATTTGATTCTTTTGAATCTGAGGTTGAAAAGCCTTGGATTTAAAGGTTGATATCAAAGTGTGAAGATTGATGAGAATGTTGGATTGGTCAAAGATATCAAAGTTGGTTAAGAAGCTTGACAGTGTAGTGGATTGATTCAAGTGATCTACAATGTTTTTGATTCAACAGAAGAAGTATGCTTTTCTAAAAGATGAGTTCATGTTTGAAGACTTTGCTCTGAAGGTGATGCTTGCATAAATGGGGAGATTGTTTGTTGTATGGACTTTGTAATTGGAAAAAGTTTGTTTGACTTGAAGACAGAAGATCGTTAAAGCTGAAGCTCATTTTCAAGAATGATCTCAAATACAAAGGGGGAGATTGTTAGAGCAAATATTATTGTATCCGAGATCATAAGATGAGGAAACAATGTTGAAGTCAAAGCAAGTCAAACAAGGAAGTCAAAGATGGAAAAGTCATGAAGAAAGTCAAAGGTCAAAACATTTAATAGAAAAGTCAAAGTTGTAATTAGCAAAGTCAATATAAGTGATTGTTGTAGTCAAGAGTATATATAGTGTGTTAGAAGGAGTTAGTTGGGAGACTAGAGAAAAGGAGCATTATTGTAATATTCATTAGTGTGTGTTCTAGAGAGAGAATCTAGAGAGAGAATGTTCATATTGTAAAGATTTACATCATGGAATGAAGATTTGATTGTTTGATCCATTGTTTCTTGCACTTACAATAGCTAATTTGACTTAGATGATTTAGGCATTGTTTGGTAAGCAGAAAGTAGCTTATAAGCTATCTTATTTGTTGTGTACATGTTTGAATGTAGATTTTTAGATGTTTTTGTAGTTTTTTCAATTATACTCATATTAATATTAACTTTTATATCCTAATATACCTTTCTTCATCATTTTACATACACATAAGTTAGTTTTTGCCAAACATAATTTGTTCATAAGCTAGCTTATCAGCTAGTAGCTAGTTTATCAACAATTAGCTAACTTATTAGCTAGTTTGCCGAACAATCAGGGCCGTCCCTGGAGGAGGGCGGGCCGGGCGTACGCCCAGGGCCCAAACGAAATAGGGGGCCCAAAATTTTTAAGTACATAGTATATAGTAGTATTTTACAAAAATTATAAATAAGAAAACAAAAGTATAGTATTTAATAAGACTCCAACAAAAATTTACTATCATGTTAAAGACCCAAATGAAACAGGGGGCCCAAAATTCTTAAGTATATAGTATATAGTAGTACTTTACAAAAATTATAAAAAAAAATAGTATACAATCGGACTCCAATAAAAATTTAGTATCATATTAAGGATCCAAATGAAATAGGGGGACCAAAATTCTTAAGTATATAGTATATAGTAGTACTTTACAAAAATTATAAAAAAATAGTATACAATCAGACTACAACAAAAATTTAGTATCATGTTAAGGATCCAAATGAAATAGGGGGCCCAAAATTCTTAAGTACATAATATATAGTAGTAATTTACAAAAATTGTAATGTGTTAGTCAATTTGGTTCTTCAACAACAAATCCATCTTTGACAACTCTTTAACGGCTATTGAGGTTAGAGATGTGTTTCGATTTTGTTGTGGATAAGTTCTTTTTAGGATAATCTCAGACGAAAGGAGTGTCATAAAAACTACATAGAATGGAGAATCTTTCCTTGTAATTGCTTCGATAAAGTGTAACTTTGTTCTATTTCTGCTAGCTACCTGGGGCCCAATTTTACATCTCGCCCAGGGCCCATAAAATATCAGAAACGGGGTGAACATAACCATGGTAACTAAACTTATGTTCTTAAAATAAAATAAAAGCAAAGTTTGTTGGTCTTAGTTTGAATTTTATTTTAAAAAGAAAAGAATTAGAAGGTTTGAAAAAGTTGAAAACTGGCTTTAGAAAATAGTAAATGAAGGCATATTGTACTACTTTATTGTTATACAAGTGAGTAGAAAATTAGTTATAAATTATGAGTTAAATGCAGATTTTGCTAAAATCTTTCTCATCATGGATGTTGGCCTGTAATAATTTCATATCTAAACCAATCCTAATTACCCAAAGATTAATCGATGAAAACAAATCATTTCTTTACTCTTTTTGCTCACACTTTTATTGAAAAATAAAATAAAATTAATGGAGATGGTACAAAGCTTTTGTATCTGTCAATTCATTAGGTAAAAAGACAAAGCTGAATTTGAATTCAGCTTCGGCATGTTTGCTCTCCTTTTTTGTATATTGACTTCTTATTTATTTTTATAATCATTATTCCTTTTTGCTTTTTATGAAACAAATACGATTTCATATATATTTATTTGACTTTTACGTCTATTTACTACCTCATAATTGTTTATTATATTTTGGATGTAAACCTTAATTGTATATAGCTTGGTTGTTAATGGGTGAAAGCAAGTTTACACAATATTTTGATTGTAAATAACTATCTTGGTGAAATTATATAAATTTCCGTCATGACAATACTACTCATTGTAGTTTTGGATAGAGTATTTGAATTTGTGCAAAACAATAAAATATATATATATATATATATATTAAATATTAATTTAGAAATGCTAAATCTAAATAAGACAAATAGTTAATGTCACACAATTCAATTGGTAATAAATAAAGGCAGTGTTTATCCAAAATCGTGTGGTCTTGTGTTCGAGCACAGGTTGCTGCCATAGCCACAACCATTGAGTGAGTCAACTACATCACCCACATTACGGAATTGACAAATGATTATGGATCAAGTAAGATTGTTGGTATCAATTTTTTGTCCTAAAATAGGAAGGTTAAATCAAATAAAGAGTTATTTCCTAAATAGAATAAATTAAAATAAATTATTTCTACATCTATAAATAATGATTATGAAATTGAAAATCTAATCAACTTTCCCATTCTTTCTATTTAACAAATTAGAAAATGGACTTTATTTTAGAATTTCTCATTTAAGGGATACATCAATCAAATTTTGTTGGCTAAAATAAGGCAATGCGTACCACATGAGCAGCTTGGCCGCGGTTTCATCGTCCTGGGCTCGGCAGGCTCAGTCCATGAATGCTACGCCTTTTGACGGTTTCATGGTGGGCTCGGGTATATAATATATTTAATATAAAATGGTAAAGGGTAAAGGGTATGAAAGGTTAAACGGCTATGTTATGAGATTTGAAAGGTTGGTGATGGTTTGAAAGTAGGATAGTGGAAAGCTGACATGACACTGATTTGACAACGAAACCATAAAACCAAAAACTTATATGGTACTCATGACCTAATAACGAAATGATGGTGTTGCTTATTGTTCCTTTTGTTGTTCTTTATTTACACATATACTCTCATTTTTTGCTAAGTTCAAAGGGTTCTACATGTAATTTTTAAACCAAATTTAGAAGTTTTAAATGTTAGATTTAAAAAATAAAGACTAATTAGTTTTACTTTGACCAAATTTGCCGGGAATAAAAAGATAAAGTATTTTAAATATTAATTCAACCAAATAATTATTGAAAGTTGGTAGTTGAACTGCACTTTTGTACTTATTGTTGCATTGAAAGTCATCCATGTGTTTTTATACGTCTAAAAATCGCACCCACTATTTATACTTGGCTTCGAAACAGATCTTTTGTGTTAACTTCTCTAATGGAGACATTGTTACTTAGGGAGCAATTAGATCATTTGGCATGTTATTATTAAAATAATTGAATCAAACAAGTTTTTTAAAATTTATGTACAAGGACGTTTTTACATTTAGTCTAACTCTTTGTCTTTTCACTATCTCCAACCATTGTTTCATGCCCAAACCCTACTCGAGGCCATCAACTTCGACACTGACACCATCGACATCAACCAAGAACATTGTTTATGTCAATAGTTACTGTTAAAATAATTTGAGATTAGTTTATTGAGCTTTATAACTAAATATAGATTCCTTTGAAATAAACATGATGAGTAATAAATAACTAATGAGACAAAAGAATTGGTGATGAGAAATACCCCTGTCGAGGGTAAAAACTGCGGATGACGATAAGATCGTCGATGCCCTATAGATGTCCAACAGGGACAGCGTCCTTAATAACAATGGCCACTATTATGATATGTAAAAAATGATAGTAATTGAAGAGTTTTCTTATCACTTTGAGCCTTCTGATAAGTTGCTCTGGTCCTTTTTGTCCCCCTAGCTCTTGAGGATGTATAGTTTGTTTGTAACGGTCTATCTTTATGAGCCTTAACTATAACAACAGTCTAAAAATTGAATGCTCTTAAATCTTTATTTTCAATTACAATCTTTATTTTTATAGATAGAATCTTGTATTAAATAACAAACATAAGCAATTGTAATTTTTAACAAGAATAGACATTTGCATTATAAAATTCACAAATGATAACTATATGGGTATTAAATGTAACCTATAAATTGAAAATGAAATTTGAATAGATAGTATATATATATATATATATATATATATATATGTTAGAACCAATCCAACGTATTGAAACAAACTTTACTAAAATTAGAAATATAACGATAACAACGAAAGTATTACTTGTAAAATCAATGAAATTCGTACCTTTTTCCGATGAAATCGATTATACAAATTGAATGATAGAGGCCTGAAAAATCAGTATCCTAAGACGAAATTTCGCTCCCAATCGTGCTTCGGTAATCGAGCGTCGTCTTGAGGATACAACTATCAAATTGGATTGATGAACGTCAATCCAATTCCATCGAATCGATAATACGTTTCTTGAATAGAGGGTTTGATATTGAGAGAGAATTTCTGGGAATTTTTTCTCGTCTTTGAAAATCTGCAAGTGAAGGGGTATATATAGGGTTTCATTGAGAACCAAAATAACCGACAAAAACTGTCAGCACGGTTGGCGCAGATGGTGGCGCGACCAAGCCGCACGAAGAATTGTGCGAGATCCATTTAAGGGTCTGTGTCCATCGATGCCATTCTTGGCCATTTTGATGGCGTTTCTTCGACGCAGATCAATCTGCACGGAAATCCGCGCGAACCCTTATTTTTATTTTTATTCTTATTTTTTAAATGCAAAACCAAATACCCAACAATACCCCACATTTTCTATTCAAACTCCAACAATACCCCACATTTGAATAGAAAATAAGCTTACAAACATAGGAAATAGTTTTCTATTCATGAAGCTAAATATGATGTACATCAGGAAAGGTGTCTTTTGGACTTGAACCGTCCTTAGTGAATACATATCGGATCTACTTAGCGGGTAGTGACCAATAGTCTTGAACTAACCACCATGAGTAGTAAATCTAGACAATATGCATCACATACATCATATTTATACGTATATCTTTTCTTACGGTTGTGTTCATTTCGGTCTTAAACAGTATCCTTGCTTCATGAGACTTTTAGAGAACGTAGCCATCTCGGTTCTCAAAGATGCGACCGCACACCAATCTCATATAGGTAATGTCAATCAGGAACATTCCGTATTATTCCACTGTAAGAGCTATTGACATTATTAAGAATAAAAATTCAACCCTTAAGCATCTACGGAAAACCACAAAGAATAAATCATAGGAATAGGCATACCTTTGTGTGATGATTCTTGAGCCTTCCTCAACTAGTTGGCCTATTGAACCTAGGCCATGGGATCTCCAATGTTGCTAGGTTAGGTTTCACCGAGGAGCGACTCTTGTATTGGCTTTAGACCCATTCCCCTCGATGTAAAAATGACTTGTTCTCGATTTAGGCCTTTTGTCAACGGATCCGCTATATTTTCCTTTGATTTTATGTAATCTATGGAAATTATACTATTTTTCAACAAGTCTTTTAACGTGTTATGGCGTCGCCTGATGTGCCTCGATTTGCCATTATAAATTTGTTTTTTCGCTCGTGTTAGAGCAGCCATGCTATCACAGTGTATGCCGATAGCGGTAACCGGCTTTGGCCATAACGGTATTCCTTCTAGAAAGCTTTTAAGCCATTCGGCTTCTTCAGCAGCCTTGTCTAAGGCAACAAATTCTGCTTCCATAGTTGAACGGGTATTAACCGTTTGCTTGGATGATTTCCAAGATATGGACGCACCACCAAGCGTAAACACATATCCTCTTGTGGATTTACTTTCCGAATTGTTTGAAATCTAGTTGGCATCACAATATCCTTCTATCACGGGAGGAAATTTTGTATAGTGTAGTCCATATTGGATTGTATGTTTAAGATAACGGAGCACTCTCACTAGTGCATACCAATGATCTTTACCCGGATTGTGTGAGTAACGACTCAGTCTACTCACGGTATAGGCAATATCCGGTCTTGTGCAATTCATGATATACATCAAGCTACCAAGTACTTGTGTATACTCTAATTGCGCTACACTATCTCCCTGATTCTTTTTGAGATTCGTAGAAGGATCAAATGGGGTAACCACGGGTCTATCCTCATAATGTCCAAATTTCTTAAGGACTTTTTCAATGTAATGGGATTGTGAAAGTATATAACCTTCAAATTTTGATGTATCTTAATTCCAAGAATTACATCCGCTCTTCCCAAGTCTTTCATATCAAATGAGGAATTTAACATTCTTTTCGTTTGATTGATCACATCTAAATTGGTTCCCATTATCAGCATGTCATCCACGTATAGACATATAATTACACAAGCATTCTTGTATTGTTTGACATATACACACTTGTCGCATTCATTTATTTGAAATCCTTGAGATAGGAGTGTTTGGTCAATCTTTTCATGCCATTGTTTAGGTGCTTGTTTAAGTCCATATAATGACTTAACCAATTTGCATACCTTGTTCTCTTGACCCTTAACAACAAACCCTTCGGGTTGTTGCATATAGATTTCTTCGTCAAGTTCACCGTTTAAGAATGCAGTTTTCACATCCATTTGGTGTATTTCCAAATTGTGAATCGCTGCTATGGCCATTAGAGTTCTAATAGAGGTTATCCTTGTTACCGGAGAGTAAGTATCAAAGAAATCTTGACCTTCCTTTTGGCGATAACCCTTGGCCACTAGACGTGCCTTATAATTTTCTATCGTTCCGTCAGGTCTAAGTTTCCTTTTAAATATCCATTTGTAGCCTATGGTTTTGTGTCCCGAAGGGAGATCAACCAATATCCATGTGTTATTTTGTAAAATGGATTCTATCTCACTCTGTATGGCCTCTTTCCAATAAGGAGCTTCGGATGAATCCATAGCTGCCTTATAGGACAACGGTTCACCTTCTACATTAAAGGTCATGTAATCCGGTCCAAAATCTTTGGCTATTTTCCCACGCTTACTTCTTCTAGGTTCAATATCTATTTGAACTTTAGAAGTACCTTCTCCATTTGGATTTGTACATGGGTTAGATTCATCTTGAGGTGTGATATCATCATTTCCTCTTTTCTTAGGAATAGAAATCGATTTCTCTTTATCCTTGTAAGGAAAAGATGTTTCGAAAAATTTTGCTTCTGCAGATTCTATTATCGTGTTAATATGCACATCCTCAATTTGTGATTTATACACCAAGAACCTATAGGCGGCACTATTCTTGGCTAGGCCAAGATATATGCAATCTATGGTTTTTGGTCCAAGTTTAGTCCTTTTGGGTAAAGGAACTTGAACTTTGGCCAAGCAACCCCACACTTTCGTCCTTTTGAAAGTTGGAAATCTTCCTTTCCATAATTCATATGGAGATTGATTGCACTTTTTATGAGGGATTTTGTTTAGTATAGAGTTTGCAGTAAGACAGGCTTCACCCCATAAACTATGAGGAGCCGCAGAAGTGATCAACATTGAGTTGATCATGTTCTTTAAAGTTCTATTCTTTCGTTCGGCTACCCCGTTTTGTTGAGGGGTATAGGGTGCCGTTGTTTGATGTACTATACCATGAGAAGAACAAAATTCAGAAAATTCATGGGATTCATATTCCCCTCCTCTATCGGATCTCAAAATTTTGATCTTCTTGTCGAGTTGGTTCTCGACCTCGGCTTTGTATGTTTTAAACATGTTTAAAGCCTCATCTTTGGTATGTATCAAATAAATGTAACAAAATTTACTGCAATCATCTATAAATGATATATAATAGTTTTTCCCCCCTCTAGTTGGAGTTGCTTTAAAATCACATAAATCCGTATGAATCAAGCCAAGTACTTCATTTGATTTCTCAACTGATTTGTGGGGGTGAGATGTGTATTTTGATTCTACACAAGTCTCATATTTTGTCATCTTGCTCATAGAACTTTTGGGTAACATGTTAAGGTTCATCATTCTTTGTAATGACCGAAAGTTAACATGTCCCAATCGAGAATGCCATAAATGAGATAAGTCTATCATGTACATCTGATAACACCAAAATTATACATGTTTTGGTTGCGCGTAATCGTATGACTTTACCCCATTTCTCACCCGTTTATGATCATTTCATGCACTAAATGAGCTTTTTATTGATTATGAAGGATTTGGAGGCCGTAGAACGGAAAAGTACGAAAAAAGGCGAGAAAACGTGAAAAATGCACAGAGTCAACACAGAAGACACTTGGCGATCGTGAAGTTCTCATTCTGGCGCCGCCAAGTTCGACTGAAGTGCAGATTAGGGTTGATTTTAAGTGTTTGGCGTCGCCAAGATGGCAGTTTGGCGATCGCCAGATGGCGCCTGGTCGTTTTTCTTTAAATATCAGCCTCCTCCTTCAGTTTTGGACAGGAGTTTTGAAGTGCGATACACGAGGGGAACGAGAGTGAGAGTACGAGAGGTGCCGATACGCTGCGGAAGTCGATCTCTGATCATCTATCGTTGTACTGTCGGTATCATGTCGATGTCTACTCTTGTTTATGTTTTTGTTTTCAATATGAGTGAGTAGTCAATTAGTAGTGCTTATCATGATAGATGAACCTTTGTGGATGATAATTTGCAATTAATGTTTATTGGTTTGTTTTTGATTAATTGAATGTCGTTTATGGTTCTTTCTTGATTATTGTTGTTGTGGCGATTTGAAATCACTTGGTTGGGTGTATTTGTTAGACCAAAAACAGATAGATTCCAAAGGGATAAACAACCTACCTTAGCCTGACTTGGACCATAGAGTTATGTTAAGGGGTTACTTTGACCAATAAGTGACCGATAGTAAAAGAGCCATTGCAATACTGATTGGGAAGGGTTTACCGATTCTAAATTGTGGACCAAACGATTTAGGATTAGAATTAGGAGGACCATATCCTAGTACATAACCATGAATTGCACATGTTAGGGTGTCCCAGACTTAAATTCCTACAATAGTCAAAACAACCAAACCTTCGATTTATCCATATCATCCATATTGGGGATTCGTATTATCATGATAAGTACTGCTGTTTTTCCATTATTATAAACTCAATTATTATTTTAACCGCTTTCTTAGTTTTTACTTAGTTAATTATCTTTTCCAGTATTAAAACCTTTTTCATACAAAACCCCCCTTTTAGATTAATTAAACCGATTAAGGCTTTAGTCTACAATAACTTGACCGTTCCCAGTGGTAGATACGATACCTGGACTTTCCTACACTATATTACTCACGATCAAATACGCTTGCCTGTATATGTGGTAAGACGGTGGCTAGGCATTAGAGGTTAAAACTTGTTACGCTTTTTATATACGATAATTACCGCATCAACATCGAAGTGGCAACACTTTCGTCTGCTTCGGTTTTATTCATAATAGCATAATTATTTACAGAGTTATTCACAGTACTGAGTTTGAAGAGCCCCTCATTGAGGTAGCCCTTCCCAACATACACACCACCCTTGGTGATGACAAACTTATCAGATTCTATTACAACTTTGAACCCTTTGTTACTAAGAACAGGGCCAGAAATCAAGTTTTTGCTAATTTCAGGTACATGAAAGACATTAGACAACACGAGTTCCTTCTCGGATGTAAGCTTGAGGGTCACGCTTCCTTTGCCCTCCACCTTTGATGTAGTAGCATTCCCCATGAACATTGGTTCATCGTTGTGGACTTTAGTATAGGTTGAAAAAAGGCTTTGAGAGTTGCATATGTGCCTAGAAGCCCCCGTGTCGAGCCACCAATCAACATTATTGGTTGTCATGTTTGCCTCGATCACTCCAATGAACCTGTTTTCTGTATCCGCAATGTTAGCTTGATTGGACGGTCCCGCACCGCCATTTCCTCCTCCGTTCCCTTGATTCCTTTTGAATCGACAATCTTTTGCCTTTTGGCCACCCTTTCCACACACCCAACAATGGGTGGTTTGTTTCTTAAAAGGGCGTTTATTAGGAGGTGGAGGATGTTTTGCGTTGAAACCATGTTTCATCGCAGGGAATTTGCCTTTTGATTTCAGAAAACGTTCATTGTTGAACTTCTCTTTGGAAGTGTTTCCCGTCACCATGTTGGCGTTGGGATCCAAAGAAGTTCCGCCATCTGTTTCAGTTTTTCTATTGTCTTCCTCAACTCGGAGTTTCAATACAAGTTGATCAAAAGTCATCTCTTCCGTTAGATGCTTGAGATACAACTTGAAATCCTTCCAAGTGGGAGGCAATTTTTCAATGATGGCACTTACAAGAAAATTAGAGTTCAAACCCATACCTTCCACATCGAGTTCGTGAGCCAAGATTTGCAATTCTTCCACTTGCTTGACAACAGAATGGGAATCATTCATCTTGAAGTTCAAGAATTTTCCCACAGCAAATTTCTTTGAACATGCCACTTGAGTCTTGTATTTTGTCTCCAACGATTCCCATATCTCCCTTGCGGTGGCAAAGGTGGAGTAAATATCATACAAGGAATCGTCCAAGGCGTTGAGTATATAGTTGCGACAACTATACTCGTTATATGCCCAATTATCGACCGCCTTTTGAAATTCCACGATTTGTTCCGCGGTGTGGACGTTCTCGCCCTCACTCGCAGGCGGATTAGTGGGCGCCTGTTCCGTAAGAACATTCGAGACTCGAAGCGTGGTCAAGTAAAACAACATTTTCTGTTGCCAACGCTTGAAATCCGTACCCTTGAATTTTTCGGGTTTTTCAGCGTGGTTCTTCAATATCGTTGATTGATCCATTTGTTTCTTATTATCTTGAAACAAAAGGGATTTTCGTCTTAGATTGTTAGAACCAATCCAACGTATTGAAACAAACTTTACTAAAATTAGAAATATAACGATAACAACGAAAGTATTACTTGTAAAATCAATGAAATTCGTACCTTTTTCCGATGAAATCGATTATACAAATTGAATGATAGAGGCCTGAAAAATCAGTGTCCTAAGACGAAATTTCGCTCCCAATCGTGCTTCGGTAATCGAGCGTCGTCTTGAG
Organism: Centaurea solstitialis; assembly: GCA_030169165.1. Taxonomy (NCBI): domain Eukaryota; kingdom Viridiplantae; phylum Streptophyta; class Magnoliopsida; order Asterales; family Asteraceae; genus Centaurea; species Centaurea solstitialis. Next base: position 12,824,525 of record CM058044.1, on the reverse strand, counting down.
GATACAACTATCAAATTGGATTGATGCACGTCAATCCAATTCCATCGAATCGATAATACGTTTCTTGAATAGAGGGTTTGATATTGAGAGAGAATTTCTGGGAATTTTTTCTCGTCTTTGAAAATCTGCAAGTGAAGGGGTATATATAGGGTTTCATTGAGAACCAAAATAACCGACAAAAACTGTCAGCACGGTTGGCGCAGATGGTGGCGCGACCAAGCCGCGCGAAGAACTGCGCGAGATCCATTTAAGGGTTTGTGTCCATCGATGCCATTATTGGCCATTTTGATGGCGTTTCTTCGGCGCAGATCAAACTGCACGGAAATCCGCGCGAACCCTTATTTTTTTTTTATTATTTTTTTAAATGCAAAACCAAATACCCAACAATATATAGATAGTTAAAAATATAAAGTTTAAAGTTAGAATGTAATAAAATCCAAACAAATTAATTTATATCTATTTTTAATATTTAATAATATGATTAAATTAAAAATTATTCAATATTACACTCATTTTGAAGGTATTGTCGAGACGATTATAATGGTGTAATTTATGGAAAAGAAAAACAAAAACTTTTTATATATTTTAGTTAATATATATTATTTATGTTAATATGATAAGAATGCAAAGTGAAAAATAAAAAACTAAGTGATAAAAAGTAATTTTATCAAATAATTATAAGAGTAGAAAATGTAAATTAGAATTTTTAAATTAATGAATAAACAAAGGGTGTTGTTAACAATACCCCCCTATACCTATAATATCAATCAAACATACCTAGAAGTTTGAGAATATATAATTTTAAGATAAAAAGTCAATAAACTTATGGCTAGAACCACCTAAAATTTTGAAACAGTGTCATATCATAGGGTAGAGGGGGGGGGGGTGTAGTAATCCTTACCCACAAATAAAAGAGATAAAGATGATGACATCATCAAATTATGAATCGTTTTTTATTGACCAATAAAATTGCTCTTTTTTATATTGATGATATCAGCCAAAATCTTATTTTAATATATATATATATATAGATTCTCAATTTGTATAAATATGTATGATATTCTCAGTTTGTATGAAGTGTTAGACCATATTTGTAATGATGCCCATAAAATCTGTATGATGCCATAAAATTTGTATAAATCTGTATGATGCCCATAAAATTTGTATAATATTCTCAATTTGTATTAAGTGTTAGACCATTGTATAATATTCTCAATTTGTATGATGTAAATTTAAAGAAAGTGAAGTGTTAGACCATAAAATCCATGTGCCTCAGTGGCGGACCTAAATTTTTTTTCAAACGGTGGCACAATTTTACTATAAAAACCGTATTTAAAAATATTTTCACAAAATCCATATTGGCCTATTGGTTAGTTCATTGATTTTCTATGATAAAGACTCAAGTTTGAGTCTTGTTGCAAGTATATTTTTTTCAAAATGAAGTTAAAGCTAAAATTTAGTAAAAATGAATCTAACTAGGCTTGAACGCTTGACCTCAAGCCTAGAAGGTAAGGAACTTACCACTCTACCAAGGAAACTTCATGTTTTTATTCCTGTTTTAAAATATATATATGGTGGCACTGAACAAATTAATACAGTGGCACCCTTCACAACCCTAAAACTTTTTACACTACGATGGAGGAATGTAACGGTAGCACGTGCCAGCGTATGGCCTTAACTAGGTCCGCCACTGATGTGCCTTGTGAACCATTATTTTTATGTGAACTTGTGAACTAGATCACAATGGTCCACATTCAAGATTGGTGGCTATAATTTAAGTTATGGCGGTTACGATAACTACCATTTTTTTGTTTTTTTAAAACAAAAAAATCTTCTAAATTTCTAATTGGTTAGTTTTGGTTAACAAAGTTCATAAGTTTAAATGGGTTAAAAAAAGAAAATCTTTCTCTCGGAGGTTTAAACGTGAATGATAACTTTTTAAGAATTTTTTTTTACGAAAAGTTTTTTTTCATGTATAAATCATATATGATTTTGTACTGACAAAAAAAGGACGCGGGCAACTTCTACGGGACTTAAAGTCGCGAGCAAGTTGCGTACGTTATTAATCATATGTGATTTTGTACGGGAATCATATATGATTTTGTATAGGGGATAGTTTTTCGAAATGTATTAAACTATCCCCAAAAATCTATTGTGTGTATCCTACTACAAAAAATGCTTTTTGATGTATCGAACTTTATTTTTTTGCTATTGTGTGTATTGGATGATTTGCTACCGGTTGAACCGGTAAACCATCGCCAAAGACCGCCGGAGACCCAAAACCATTATCGGAGGTCACCCGACAACCGTCTCTCCACCGGAAACCATCTCCAGGTACCCATCGTTGTCGATACCCATCATCGTCGGGAACCATCGCCGTCGTCGAGAACCATCACCGCTGTCGAGAACCATCGCCGATGCCGAGAACCATCGCTACGCCGTCAAGAACCACCACCCAGAACTACCACTACCCATAACCACCACCCGGAAGCATCGCCACCCATAAAACCACCACCGTCGCCGCCCACAACCACCACTCAAAACCACCGTCTAGAACCACCACCGCCGCCTGGAACCACCACCGCCCAAAACCACCACCGTCCAGAACCACCGCCGCCCAGAACCATCACCTAGAACCGCCGCCGCCTATCACCCAGAACTGCCGCAGCCTATCACCCAGAACCATCACCTAGAAATGTCGCCGCCTATCAACACCACCCAAAACCACACCCTTTGAGAACTAATCATCGCCGCTCAAAACCATCATTATTGTCGTCCAGAACCACCACCCGAGAACCACCGAGGCCTGGAACCACCATCGCCGCCCGCAAGCACCTCCGGCCACCGTCCTGACTGCAGTTGACCGGTTGAATTGGTCACAATACACACAATAGCAAAAAAAATAAAGTTTGATACATCAAAAAGCATTTTTTGTAGTTGGATACACACAATAGATTTTTGGGGATAGTTTAATACATTTCGAAGAACTATCCCCTTTTGTATATATCAAACTTTTTTTTTAAATGGTAACGTTTTCGTATGAACCCACCTCTCTCTCTCTCTATATATATATATACCCTATATATATGGTTAGGTTCAAATGTGAACTCAATTTTGGTTGTAAACGCGAGGACGAATCTTAGCCACACATCTTCGGTTATGGTGGACACAATCACGGAGGATTGACGAGATTCATGGGAGGTGGAGATTATTAACAGAGGGGACCCGATCAAAACCGCCTTTATTGACCAGATAGTGGTTGAGATTCATCCTAATGTTCACAACCAAAATTGAGTTAATTTGAACTTTCCTATATATATATATATATATATATATATATATTGTGTAGGCCTGTGCATCAGTCGGGTTCGGGTGGAGTCGGGTTAAAAAGTTCGGATATCCCATGTTGGGAAAACCCAAAACCGAACTCGACCCTAGAAAATTTGGCTTGGATTGGGTTCGGGTTGGACCCGAGAAACCGAAATTTTTATAAAGTTTCAGATTTTGGCATTTTTAGCCCCTGTACCTTGGCTGTCCAAAATGCAAGAATTTTTTTGGCATTTTTAGCCCCTAAACCTTGTTGTCCAAAATCAATCTATACCAACCAAAAATCCAAACTTTTAAACTTACCATTACAATGAAAATACAAATACCAATAATATAAAATATAAAATATAAAATTTTAAACTAACCATAAAAATCAAAATACAAAATCCAAAATTTTAAGCTAACCATTGTTGTCCAAAACCTTGTTTTTGTTTTAGAAATTAGAATTATAAAATATAAATTTTATTATATAAAACTATTTATTATATATATAATTATTTTTAAAACCTTTCTTTTTTTGACATTTTGAGTTTCGGGTCGGGTCGGGGTTGGAGAGTGGAACCCAAACCGAACCACAATACACCCTCGGTTTCTCGGGTTCAGGCGATTCGGGTTTTGAGTGTTCCGGTTCGGGTCAATTTGACTAATTTCGGGCTCGGGTTCGGTCGGGTTGTCGGGTTGTGCTCACCCCTATGTGTGTGTTTGCTTATACTATTAGAGAAGAAAAGAATGAATGGTCCCATATCTCGCCATCGTAATAGATCCAAAGATTGAGAACGTACTCTGGTAATAGGTATTTTAGGCAATAATTTTATGGGTTATTAACCATTTGTTGAATCAAGACCAAAAAGAAAAAGGAAAACAGAAAGAGTAGTAGAAGTCGTCGGTAGTGTAGCCATTAAAATATTTACTTGGTTGACACTACAACAAATTGAGTTTATAAGATGCCTAAAATAAAATAAAAAGTGTCCTAATAGAATATTATATAGGACCCAAGTTTATATAACTAAACAAAAAAACGTTTTATTTGAAAGTGTTACAAAACGTTTTGTAACACCCCCATTTTCACACATGGGTAGTGTCACATCATTTAACTCCAAACATCACCATCGATGTAAAACGACAGCTTAGATTACAACTGGAACACCAACACAACATAAGTCTTAACTTACAAGAATAAAAAAAAAGTCTGCAACGTGTCCCCATCCCATACCGAGCTTCGTTATAAAACGTAAGCATGCATACAATCAAACGTAACTTGAAGAAAGAGTCTTCACATTGCTCTTTCCCTTGTCCAATCCCAAACCATCAGCTCTTGAGATACATAATATAGTTAGGTAAAAAGCTAAGTGAGTTAATGGTTTACATGTTCCACACACATACACTCCTCTCCATGCATCAACAAAAGTTCATCTGAAAATAATTTATAAAAACAATCATCACATAAATACATTGGTACCAATCAATCTCCTGATCTGCCTCATGTAGCAGGTGTACTCCTGACACCGACATTCCATAGGTTGCTCGACTCTCACCCATCCGACGCCATTACTAGGTCGTGTCACTCCTCATAGGATTTCCACAAATAAAGCATGCAAAACAATATTTAAACTAATTTAAATACATAAAACTTGCTACCCCTCTCCTTAGTTATAAACATGAAAATAACACATGTAAACATGCAAATAACTCTACATACACACACACACATCATGCAAAAATACTTTTCATACATAGGTATACAACCCAGGAGAAATCACATGAATACTCACCTGAAAGTGCGTAAAAATCCACGCAACTCCACGCTTAGTGACCTACACAATCCATTTTATAGTTTTTGATCAATGGCCTATAATTGCCAAAAAGTCAACAAAAGTCAACTAATGTCAATCTCGGTCCACCCTCCAAGCTTCGGCTCATAGACATTTTAAGATGTCTAAAAATCACCTTTTGATGTCCTCCAAACTCCTTTTCCTTATGATTAATCACATTTAATAATTTGGGTTTCCAACCGACGTCCGACGTTTTAAATCATTAGTCTCAATTAACAATTCGCGTCAACCACCTCTTAATTGACTATAATCCCCCCGTTAAATATATTGAATTTATCAATATATATTATTCATATCTTAAAGTTGATTAAATAATTAACTTTCTTCTCATGGCATAAATACCCCCTCCCAATAATTAATCTTCATTAAACATTAAAATTATTTATTTATTCGATATTAATATTGTTAGGATTGTGTGCGAGACAGTAACAGAGTTTACCGTGTCCAATGTTATAAGACACTAGTAGGTCACACCGCTGCACACAAATTAGAGAACAGTGGATTTATCATAGAGATGAGAATAATTAATTTAGTATAAAATTAATTATTTGGGAGAAATAAATAATAAAAGTGATTTATTATTTATTAGATAAAGGATTAATTAATTAATTAATTGGTTAATTAATTAAAGAGTTTTAGATGGGCTTTAAGTCCAATGGGCTTTTAGTTAGATATGGACATTACCATATTTATGTATATAAATATGGTAAAGCCTATCAGTTTCATAAGGTATCAATCATAATTTCCCTGAAAGCCAGAAAACTCTCTCCTCTCTCCCCTCTCCCTTGATCGACGGCTACACCCCAAAACCCTTTGAGGTTGTTTTTCTGATAAATCCTTGGTGGTCTAGCAGCTGGTTCTCAGATAGTGTCAGTAGCGGTGTATCCCCTACCAGCAATCTAGTTGATTACTCGCAAAGGTAAACATCCTAAACATCCTTGTTTGTTTCTGTGCGGTTTGGATTGGATCCGGCTCTTGGGGATTAGTTTTTGTTATCCGCTGCGCGTCTGTACGCATAGATCCCCAACAGTGGTATCAGAGCCACTTTCCAAAACCCGCAGATTAGGTTTATCAGCGTATTGTTTTGATTAAAAATTCGATTTTTACGCATTAGAGTTTTGTTAAATTGGATTTTTGATCGAAAGTGGAACGGTGGTAGTTAGCCGACCGAACCACCGCAACCACCGTGAGCCACCGCCGGCGAAACCACAGTTTCTGGTGGCCGGCGGCTATTGATCGAGGCAAACCACCACGCCGCACCACATATGGTGGTCGCGGCTGTGGTCGACTGAAACCACCGCGCCACCGACTGTGGTGGCGGTGGCGATCGACGATGATGGCGGCCGGATCGGTGGTGGTATGTGTGTTTGTTTATCGTGTTTATCGCCGGCCCGTAATCAAAACCTATCGCCACACCACCGATTGTGTTGGCGATCGATGGCAGTTGCAGACGACGGTGGTGTCTTTGTTGCTTGCGCCGGGAGGCGTCGGTGGTGGTGGTGAACACTGCTGCTGCCGGCGTACTCTCAATCGAACCTCCACACCACCGATTGTGGTGGTGGCGGCGATGGCGTTTTTTGGTTTGTTGATCGCCGACGACGGCGACGGTGGTGGCGTTGCGCTGCCGCTGTCGTCGTTCGGCAGTGGTGGTGGCAAGTGGTGGCAATGGCGGCATAACAGTGCAATCATCATCGCCACAGATTGCAGCTCACGCAATAGGCTCGCGCCGCGAGCGTTTGATGTCAGGTAGGGCACCACGAGCAACAGGCTCGCGCCGCGAGCAGACTGGCTCGCACCCCGAAGTAGCTGTCGTGTTTTTCGAGCACCGACCAGTGTGAAACAGCGGCAGGTAGCTGTTGTTTGCGGTTGGTAATACAGATAAGGGTTATCCGAAAACCAGATAGGTTTGGAACCCTAGAGATAATTTTAATCTTTTAATTTTATTTTATCTGCTTGATAATTAAGATTAAATTAATTTATCCGTTTAAGTCATAGTCAAACCCTTTTAACCCATGGTTGTGATTTTCGTATTATTTAATTTTATTTGTTTGTTAAGGGAGGCCTGCGTGCCGTTTGCAACCCTTTTGTATTTTGATTATTAGTTTAGATTTCGGGAGGCCTGCGTGCCAATTTTAAATCCCGCTTTTGTAAAATTGGAAAGACGTTTAAAATTAGCCGAAGAATCAAGTGACCGAAGACGGAGCACGGAGTCAACCATGGATCTTGGAGCCAGTGGGAGCGCCAAGAAGATCATGCCCTGTGTGTTGTTGTCACTTAGGGTTGAGACCGTCGTTTTTGTGTTGGCTCACAAAACGACACTAGTTTAAGGGTTCTTGACTATGACATGTTTATTTTAATTGTGTGGTTGTTTATATTTAATTGCGTGGTTGTTTAAATTACGTTTCTAAGATCAAATATAAACCAAATGTTTTAAAATAAAATGGATACAAATACAGTTTGTGTTTGGATCCAAGTTTTGAAAACTGGCATTTTTAACCCTTATTAAAATCATAGATCAGTAGTGCAACCCACTTAGGGGCACCTCCGGTGTAAGGTACGGGGGCGTTGCGAGAAGAACACACCTTCAGTGCCCATGTTCAAACCGAAACTGGGAGGGGATAAAAACCCTGCGAATTATCTCCGGGTCGTACCGGCTAGGGTATGTCCAGGTCCCGGGTGGTGCGATCTGTTTTGGTAATTATTTATTCACCGTGTCGTATCGGGCCAAAATGCACTAGAGAGACTAAATATGCACAAATTATAGATCTGATGTCTCGCCGATCTAGAAGTCGTGTTTTCGTTTAAAATACGATTGGTATAAGTGTTTACCTACCAGAAATAGCATGCGTCGGCTTGTGAAGAACACACCGCTTGCCGACACATGTGAAATATGGGTTCTAGTCTAATAAATTTATTTTTAAGGGTAATAATTTATTAGAATTTTATAATTATAAACTAAAATTGGAATTTGTTCTTAATTTGTAGATGTCGAAATCTGTAATTCCGTTTTATACCCCTGAGGAATCCCTGAGACTCATCAACAGTAAATGGAAGCTTACAGGCCAAAATTTTCCAGTTTGGAAAATGCACCTTGATAATATCTTGCGTGCACAGGGTAAGCTGTATGTTCTAGAGAGACCTGTTTCACGACCAAAGAGTAATTCTCCCGAGAGGGATTTTATTCAGTACTTTAAATATCTGGCAGATGAATCGGATGTAATGTCCATTCTGATTTTCTCTACGTCACCCGAGTTCACGGGAGATTTAAGAGTCAAATCCTGTCACGAGGTCGTGAAAGATATGGAGAACCAGTTAGGTCTCTATAAGCACAAAGGTAAGCTTCTGATCATGCAAGGGATTTTTTCACTGAAGCTGAAAAAGGATCAGTCAGTTAAAGACCATCTTATTGAAATGAGAAGGCTCTTTAAATGTTTATCGCGTTTGGGGTACAAGATGACTCAGGAAGAGTTAGTGTATCTCATGTGGTTTTCCCTCACGAAAGAGATTCAAGACACAGCTAGTGCCTATATGAAGGAACCAAAGAATGACGTGGATAAAGTTCATGAAGATATTCTGGCCAGTCTAGAGCCAGTACCGGCAGTTGCTGAGATCATGGACACTGATTGGATTGATGAACTGGGAGATCTAAGTTGCCCAGACTGTGGTAGCAAAGATATATGCGAGCACTCGATGAACATCGACCAGATAGAAGTCGGTTTACCCGATGCTCCAGGTATCTTTATGATAGATTGCTTAATCACTTCTTATGAATCATGGGTAATTGATACAGGCAGTGGTAACCACATTTGTAATCATTTACAGGGATTCACTAGAAGAGAGACTTTGATGAAGGACCGTTCGAACCTACGAGTTGGCGAAGGCACGATACTTGTAGCTAAAGCAGTAGGATCTTATAGTGTTAGTTTACCCTCGAGTCTAGTATTGGAACTAGAAAACTGTTATTATGTTCCAAAGATGATTAAGAATATTGTATCTTTTGATTTGTTGGTAGACCAAGGTTTTTATTATAAATATGAGTATAAAATGATTTCAGTCTTTAAAAATGATGTTTTCTATTTTAAAGCTACTCCTATGAATGGTCTATATACAATAAACTTGAAAGATGATAATAGAGAAATCTATCATATAAGTAAACGATCCAGAGACATTGAGGATCAAACTTACCTCTGGCATTGTCGTTTGGGCCACATAAACAAGAAGCGCATTGAAAAACTTGTAAAAGAAGGATTTTTAGGAAGTTTTATCTATAAACCTTTTGATAATTGCGAATCTTGTTTATCTGGCAAAATGACAAAGCATCCTTTCAATAAGGATAATGAAAGGGCCACTGACTTGTTAGAAATAGTTCACACAGATGTGTGTGGGCCATTCAGTCACGAGGCAAGATGAGGATACCGGTACTTCATTACCTTTACTGACGATTTCAGTAGGTATGGTTATGTCTACCTTATGAGACATAAATCTGAAAGCTTTGAGAGATTCAAGGAATATAAGAATGAAGTACAGAATCAACTTGACAGAAAGATCAAGTTTTTACGATCAGATCGAGGAGGCGAATATCTTAGTCAAGAGTTTGACAGTCATTTGATGGAATGTGGGATTGTATCACAACTCACACCTTCCGTATACACCTCAGATGAATGGTGTGTCAGAAAGGAGGAATCGTACTTTGCTTGACATGGTACGATCGATGATGTGTCGCTCTACGCTACCAGTGTCATTCTGGGGACATGCGCTCGAAACAGCATCACATATACTGAACAGAGCGCCAACCAAGTCGGTTGAAAAAACTCCGTATGAATTATGGAAGGGTAAGAAACCCAAGATGTCTTTTCTAAGGATTTGGGGTTGTGAGGCTTACGTCAAACGACCAACCTCAGAAAAACTCAAACCCAAATCAGATAAGTGCATTTTCGTAGGATATCCCAAGGCCACCGTGGGATATTATTTCTATAACCCTGACGAGAACAATGTATTTGTGGCTCGAGATGGAAAATTTCTGGAAGAAAAGTTTCTTAGTTTCGGGAACACCAGAAAGGATATAGATCTACAGATAGTAGACGAAAATGACACTACACCGACCGTTGAGCCAGAAATTCAACATGAGAATGTTGAACCTCAATCAGGTCCGATTGAGGAAGTGCAAACACAGGACCTTCGCAGATCCAGTAGGATAAGGCAAGAACCAGATAGGTATCTTGGATTTCTTATTACCCAAGGCGATGGGGATTTGAATGAACCTACATCCTATGGAGAAGCTGTCTCAGGCAGTGAGTCTGAACAATGGCAGGAAGCCATGAGGGCCGAGATGCAATCCATGTTTGACAACCAAGTTTGGGAGTTAGAGGATTTACCCCAACACTGCAAAGTTATTGGGCGTAAATGGGTTTTCAAGAAGAAAACCGACATGGATGGAAATGTACACACGTACAAAGCAAGGCTAGTCGCAAAAGGTTTCACTCAGACTCATGGTATTGACTATGATGAAACTTTTTCTCCGGTAGCAATGCTTAAGTCTATTAGGATTCTGATGGCAATCTCAGCGTACTTCAATTACGAGATCTGGCAAATGGACGTCAAGACAGCCTTTCTTAATGGAAAGTTAACAAAAGACGTCTATATGCATCAACCGGAAGGTTTTGAAGATCCTGAGAATCCTAATAAGGTGTGCAAGCTGCTAAAATCCATTTATGGATTGAAGCAGGAATCTCGAAGCTGGAACTTACACTTTGATGAGCGTATCAAGGAATTTGGCTTTGCCAAAAGTGAGTTCGAGCCGTGTGTTTACACAAAGTTCAGTGGGAGCATAGTAACCTTCTTGGTCTTGTATGTAGATGACATACTGCTCATAGGAAACGATATACCAACTTTACAGAGTGTTAAGGAATGGTTGAGTAAGTGTTTCCAGATGAAAGACCTTGGAGAAGCCGCTTATATACTTGGCATAAAGATCTACAGAAATAGATCTAAGCGGCTTATCGAACTTAGTCAAAGTACATATATTGATAAAGTCCTGAAGAGATTCAGGGTGGATGAATCCAAGAAAGGTTTCATCCCAATGCAGCATGGCATAGTGTTAAGTAAAACACAGTGTCCTGTTTCTAGTCAAGATCAGGACAGAATGAAATCGATTCCATATGCTTCAGCAATTGGATTGATCATGTATGCCATGTTATGTACTAGGCCCGATGTTGCTTACTCAGTAAGTGTTACGAGCAGATATCAACAGAAATCCAAGGGAACCTCATTGGGTGGTTGTCAAGAACATTCTCAAGTACCTGAGAATTTGAGGACGAAAGATTTGTTCTTGGTCTTTGGTGGGTCTGAGGATGAAATTAGTGTCACCGGATACTCAGACGCTAGTTTCCAGACTGACAGAGACGATTTTAGATCACAGTCAGGTTACGTCTTTACCCTAAACGGAGGCGCGATCTCATGGAAGAGCTCGAAGCAGGACACAATTGCAGATTTAACTACAGAAGCAGAGTACATTGCAGTATCTAATGCCGCAAAGGAAGCTGTCTGGCTTAGGAATTTTCTATCGGATCTAAGAGTCATTTCCAGTGTCTCTAGACCGATTGACATATTCTGTGATAACTCGGGAGCCGTGGCGCAAGCAAAGGAACCCAGAGAACATCATAAGTCAAGACACGTGCTCAGGAAGTATCACCTCATCCGAGAGATCATTGGAAGAGTAGATGTAAGAATATGCAAGATTCCAACGGAAGAGAATGTCGCAGATCCGCTGACAAAGCCACTAGCAAGGGTGAAGCATGAGGTTCATGCAAACTCCATTGGGATGCAGTACCTGGACACCAGTAGCTAGTTTTTTAGTTTATTAATTATTACAGTAGTTTATTTTTGAAACATTGAATCATGTAAAGTTTTATTTCACAGTGTGATTGAAATAAATGGAGGTTTTAAAATTCATGATTGTTCCAAAAGAAAAACTATTTTTGCATATTTAATGTATCCATGATTTGTGCAAAGTTTTTGCAGTAAAATCTAAATTTCCGTAGCCACTTATTGAGATGGGAATCTCAATAGGGAGTTTAACGCTATTATGAATATTTGATGATTTATTCAAAGTAGAGAATAAAAGCACAAGTGATGTGACCAAATATTTGTAGATACTCATCAGAGTGTTTTAGTATTGGAAGTGACCAGTTTCAAGTCTACTTCATGGAGCTTTAGTCATGAGTATAGACTTGATGATAGGTAGTCCTTAGACCTGAGATATCTAGTGTAGGACGCGAGGACTACTGTACTCTTAGCGCGTTCTAACGCTGCACCGTAACTGGGCGGCCATAAGGGGCGTTACTAGATGCAGCGGAAGCCGTGGATCCAAATGTAGGTAGTCAAGAAGGGATTTGCACTTCGTTATCAAAAGATAGATATTTCCGGGCCCCTTGACGATTAAGATTGGCAGAAAACGCGTGGCCACGCTCGGATAGAATAATAGGTGTTATTTAGTAATATCCGTTACTGCAGGCAATCAAAATCAGAGTCAATAAATACTTGAATTAGAGAAATGAATCCTCCACTCCATGTCTCAAATTCACTTTAGAAATATCGCGTGCAAAAGGAATGAACCTGTGTGCAAATTCAAGCGTGAATTGTATCTCTGGATATATGAGATCTTATAACCTGGTTAACCTAAGTGTCTGGCTAGGGACCTCCTTAGGCTAATGGTAACAGTACAGTTACATGTCTAGCACAAATGGGAGTCTGTTAGGATTGTGTGCGAGACAGTAACAGAGTTTACCGTGTCCAATGTTATAAGACACTAGTAGGTCACACCGCTGCACACAAATTAGAGAACAGTGGATTTATCATATAGATGAGAATAATTAATTTAGTATAAAATTAATTATTTGGGAGAAATAAATAATAAAAGTGATTTATTATTTATTAGATAAAGGATTAATTAATTAATTAATTGGTTAATTAATTAAAGAGTTTTAGATGGGCTTTAAGTCCAATGGGCTTTTAGTTAGATATGGACATTACCATATTTATGTATATAAATATGGTAAAGCCTATCAGTTTCATAAGGTATCAATCATAATTTCCCTGAAAGCCAGAAAACTCTCTCCTCTCTCCCCTCTCCCTTGATCGACGGCTACACCCCAAAACCCTTTGAGGTTGTTTTTCTGATAAATCCCTGGTGGTCTAGCAGCTGGTTCTCAGATCGTGTCAGTAGCGGTGTATCCCCTACCAGCAATCTAGTTGATTACTCGCAAAGGTAAACATCCTAAACATCCTTGTTTGTATCTGTGCGGTTTGGATTGGATCCGGCTCTTGGGGATCAATTTTTATTATCCGCTGCGCGTCTGTAAGCATAGATCCCCAACAAATATAATAACTTAATTAATAACTACCTCGCTTAAATAAACTCCTAGATTAGGTCTTCCAGTGCTGTGGCGGATTGGTTATTGCGGGGTTCATAGCGCCCTAACCGAGTTCGAGCCTTCCCGTGCACATGCGTGGGGACATTTAAGTAGGACCTTGTTTAACCCCCAAAATTGTCGTGGATTAGTCGAGCTTTGGCCCGGACACCCTTTCAAAAAAAAATCTCCTAGATTAGGCCTTATTCCCTTTTGACTCCATTAGGCTCAATTAATCTCCCTTGCCCCAAATACCCATTTTAACCCTAACATTAATCATTGACCCAATTAATTAATTAATTTGGCCCCACTCCTAAATACAGCACAACATTCAAGGCTTAGCCCAAACACTTAGCCTATCGCCCCGAAGATGATCCACCGTCCAAAACGGTTCAAACCACCTTGAAAAGTTGTTGTCGTAGCCAAAACCGTCGCAGGCCGCCGAACGTTGTGGCCGGAATTGTCATGCCGCCGCTGACATGGCTGCAACCCAACGTACGCCTAGGGGTGGCAATTCATGGGTTGGTGGGTTGGTGGGTCACGGGTTGACGGGTTGGAGGGTCAGAAACCTCAACTCTGACCCCACCCATTCAGCTAATCGTGTCGAGTTCTTCAACCCTTACCCGTGAAGGGTCATGTAGTGGGTCGTGTCACGGGTTGGCAGGTAAGTGGCAGGTTGGTGGGTCATAAACGGGTTGACAGGTCAAAGTTCATACTTCATACAATTCAAATAAAAACAAAGTCTCAATACAATTAACTTCAAAAACAACCAAATATAACCAAGTTCAAAAGCATCCAAATACAACCAAGTTGAAAAGCAACCAAATACAACCAAGGTCCAACTTCCAATTTCAAATAAAACATGTTTAAAGTTCAAAATACAAATAAACATAGAATTTATTAGAATTTATAGCCTCCCTAGGGTTATTAGGGTGAGAGTAGTCGATTTAACCACTAGAGCCTAACCACTTTTACCACATTTACAGGCAAGCGTACCTGATCGTGAGTAATATAGTGTAGGAAAGTCCAGGTATAGTATCTACCACTGGGAACGGTCAAGTTATGTAGACTAATAATCTTAGCTAGTTTAATTAATCTAAAGCTATGGGGGGTTTTTAGGAAAATTGTTTGATTAATTAAAGACAACTAATTAAACAGCTAATTAAATAAGAAGCAAAAAGAAGATGAATTAAACTTTATAAAAGAAAACAGTAGTACTTATCATGGTATAACGACTCCCCAAGTGGATGATTCAAACTTTGCCAAAGGTATGGTTGTATTGGTTATTGTATGAATTTAAGTCTGCGACACCCTAACATGCGATGATTACGGTTGTCAACTAGGTTGGTCTTCCTAGTCCCAATACTTAGACTGATTGTCAGGCAATCTAGTACCAGTCACCCAATTCTATCACTATTGCACGGAATTCTACTATCTGGCTGCTCTCGGTCCGAGCTAACCACCTAACACAACTCTCCGGATTTTCGAAGGGAAGGTCAATAAAGGTTGATTAACCTATCGGAGTCTATCTATCTAGGTCAAACAGATACACCCAACCAACGAATTCAAATATCCATACAATACCAATCAAATTGGAACCATAAACCACATTCCACAAACCAATAACAAACCAATAAACAATTAAATTATAAAAACATCATCCACAAGGTTCATCTACCACAATAAGTACCACTAATTAAACTACTCACTAAACATTACGAAAACAACAAACAAAATCATAGAGACAGACATTATACCGACCGTACAGCAACAGATGATCGAGAACCAAACTGGTAGCGTATCGGCACAACGCTCTCTCTCTCTCTCACTAATCACCCTAAGAAAATATGAAAAGCTATGACCACTGAATGATTAGTGATGATTCAAAGATGATTGCTTTATGATGTGATGATTTCTGGACTGAAGGAGGAGATCAGTATTTAAAAGGCAATTCTGAGCTCGTTTCGCGATCGCGAGGCTGCAGTCTCGCGGCGCGAAACACTTAAACAAACCCTATTTTTCCTTTTTTGGCAAGTTCTGGAATCTTCCGTCAAGGGTCATTGCCTACTTCGCGGCGCGAGAATCTTCAAAGCCAACACGAAGTCAGTGAAAAGCATGAACATTCTAGAAAGTACACACTTTGCGGCGCCAAACTTAAATCTTCGCGAACGCCAAAAGCTCACTGAGTTGAGTTTGTCCAATTTTCATGCTTTTTCGCCTTTTTCGTACTTTTCCGTTCCACGGCCTCCAAAACCTACAAAAGTGAGAATCAGCCCAAAACATGAGTAATCAGATCAGAAATGGGTGAGAAATGGGATAAAATCAGACAATTAAGTATGACCAAAACATGTATAATTTTGGTGTTATCAAAATCCCCACACTTAAGCTTTGATTGTCCTCAATCAAAAGACTGAAAGATAAGTAAAATAACGCCAGAATTATCTCCACCCAAGATCATCCAAGAAAACAAAGAATACTCACACAATCAAACACAAGAACGAGATATATCAAGCAATCGAATACCAAGATCAACCTTTTACCCTCACAAAGTATGAATGACAATTTAAAGTGTATATCTCGGGGGTAAAAGTGTATGTATGATAAGTAATCACACCAATACTCGACTAATTCCCGCATGCATAAGCTTGTCACCAAATCTAATCTCCACCACTGAGAAGTTGTCAACCGTCAAGAGGACTTTAGGGTTGTAATGTTAGCCACTTCCTCGAAGGGCGTCATCTGACGCACCAACTCTCCCCGTTCCGGCGGAGTCCCGTGGGATCTCCGCGAGTGTCACTGCAGATCGTGGCCTAATGATAGAAGGGATCGTAAACGTCCCGGGAAGTGGCTCTATGAATCTACGTGCATCAAACGAAGTCGAGAGGTGGGGCAGATCCTCTCTTATCTCAACACCGACAGACTCCGATTGAGTGGTCGGTGGAAGTTGTGCTATATCCCCGTGACTAACTGAAACGACCATCTGTTGAGAGATGGTTGAGTGGTCGGTGGAAGTTAGCCTAAGCATATTGCTTATTTGTGGCTCGAATTTTTCTTTCTTTTCTTTTCTTTTTTTAGCTTTAACTTTGACTCTTTTCTTTTGATATTTCTTTCTTTCTTTTCTTTGAGTCATCACTTTCTTTTCTTTTCTTTTTCGCTCAAAATCAATCCCTTTTTATTTGTTAGATATGAAAAATATGGATCACAACATCTCAAGTTCTCAAATTTAAGTCACGGCCAAAAGATAGATAAAAAGATAGGCTAAAGGATATATGGTAATGTGGGTAAAGAAATGAAAGGCTAAGGCTCAAAATGGTTTCAAGGGTTAAAGTACTAAAGGTGAGTACTTTCGAAAATTCGGCTAGCCAAATTAAATAACCTTAAGATGAGGTTACCTAACGAAGGCTAAAAGGGTAAGAAACGAAGGCCTCTATCAGTGCAATGGTGATAAATACTTCTCTTATGTGGTCTCGACAAGCATTCAAAGTGACAAGTTCTACCTTGGGTCAAGTCGGTATTCCTCACAAAATGAATAAACAATTAGGCTCAATCTCTCAAAGGAATAGGGTGAGGCACTCATGGTAATTGGTATTCCAGGGCATCCTTTTACTCAAGTAATCTCATTAGTGTTCTTCTATGCAAGCAACTAAGTTCCAAAAACAATCTCAGATTTCGAAAAAAAATTGGGGTCAAGTCTTAAAGCTTTCAAAAATTTGAAAAACGACAAATCAAAAAGCAAAAAGTGAACCCATTTAAACAGATAAGTCTACATAATCCCCTCCCCACACTTAAAATTTGCAGTGTCCTCAATGCAACAATCAAAACAATTAAGGAGTAATTGGGAAAAAGAGAAACTTCCCGGGTTATGTGACGTGATCTGATCTAAGAGAGAGTATTCTGGAATCGTGCTCGGTGCAAGATCATAAACTGCTATATCTATTACCAAAAAGAAAAAGTAAAAGTAAAAAGAACAAAATAAAAATAAACCAAACTAAGCAAACAATTAAAAGTTTAACCTAAGCAATCCAAACAAACAAAATAAAAAAGTTTAACTAAGCAAACCAAACAGAAACAGAAATAAAATTGTTTAGACAACCATATCGAATGAGAGATAAAAGAGATAAAGATCAATAAGGGCCGCGAGGTTGGTTGCGCCAATCCTCGAAAGTAGGGAAACCGGGCGGTGTGTCCTCGGAGAATGGCCAAAATAGCGATGGAGCATAAGCGGTGTTCGGTTGAATACCGAAGTGGGAGGCCATTTGGTTCATCACTCCACTTTGCCAATTTGCTTGGTGGAGAGCCTCCGTGGTGTTGTACTCCATATGTTGATGATGCCGGCCGTAGGACAAAGACATCTCCGAGAGTCGGCTACTCAAATCTTGATACCCCGAGTACGCTATCCAATCTGCCGGTTGTTCTCCCTCATTCACCCCACTTGTGCTACCGGGCTCTTACGTGCTTTGAGTCGATCTCCTCGTTCCATAAGATTGTGGATTTAAAATCCAAAAGTTCCGATCTCCACTAATCAAATGATCCACCATCGCTATCCCCATTCAACGATGTTGGTCCATATCGATCAAACCCATCTCACCGAGGCTCCTCATCGAAGAAATAGCACCATCGGTTAAGATACCAAAGTGCTTGGCGAGGAGGGTGACGTATTGTCCTCCAACCATTCGACTTCCCTCTCGATAACCACCTGCCTTAGCGAGTTGCACTGCAATGATGTACGGGGCGTTCGGATATTTGTCTTGCGTGGAAAGTTGCTCAAGAAGCCAAAGGTCATAAGTCAAGACCTTTTCCTCACTCGAGGAACGGGCGTTCACCGCGTGAACAAGCATATGGTGTAGAAGTTGGTCCGAAGAAGAGAGAAACCCCTTAACCTTGAGATTGTTGCCATAATCAGCATCACCAAGAATCGCCTAAGCCAAACGAGGATCAAAACCGTCTTGCCTTTTCGCGCTAGCCCACATGTATTCCACAAAACCGGGAGCATCGACCTCATTTTGGGTATAGATTCCCAAAGCAACGACAAACTCGGTCAATGAAAGCGAACGCCAAACTCCACCGAGCCTAAACGACATGCACGGTTGGTAGAACTCCTCAAGGGCCTTTTCGGCATCGAAACGGAAAGTGGCCACGAACTCAATGATAAGCTCGCGATAGAGGGTCTCGGCGATGTCAAAGACACGCTCCCAAGCATGGCATATGTAGTACTAGGTGCCATCTTCGTCGTAGGCGTGCTTTTCAAGTATCGCCTTAATATCGTTCTCTACTCCCATGGATCGAAGAAGGTTCCAATCGACTCTCCTAGGCACGAAAATTTGACGGGGGACAAGCCGATTAACTATGTCCCGGTACTCCTTACGCTTTGGAGCGTTCAACGTGGGATCATTCATGAAGTGGGTAAATGCATGGCTCCCATCCGGTGCACGGAAAGTCGGAGCGGTGGAGGTCGACGAACGGGTCTTTTGTCTCTACACAATTCAAAGAGAAATTGTCTTAGCTAGATATGATCGATAAGTGCAAGACAAAATTCAAAACTAGCTTATTCCAACGAGACAAAACCTCCACGACTAACAAGTTCAACTTAAACGAATGCATGCATGAAAATCCAAAACAAAGGGGGTGTGTAACATCCCCACACTTGAACTTTTAGTCAAGCTCCCAATAAACACAAATCTAGATAGTTAAACAAGGGTGGGGGATTTTGGTGCAAAATCCCCACACTTATCATTAAAGCACATTCAACTAGATTCAACAATTAAACCACATGCTAGAATGAAATTTCAATCAAAGCTCATAGCATGCATCAAACAATAACAATAATCACTCAATTGGGTCTCAAAAATAAACTTAAATCTATGAAAGCATGTAAACACCATTGATGCCCAAATAGAAGTTCAAATCTCACCAAGACGAGCTAATCCAACAAAATCAAGTTAGGAATCATACCTTTGAAGCCATGAATGAAGAAATTGAAGCTCAAGAAATTCGAATTTCGCAGGTTCGTGAAGGAATGTCGCGGCACCTAGAGAGAATTTAGGGTTTTGTACTTTGAAAAAGTGAGAAAGAAAGGTTTAAAAACCCGTCTGGACCGACTTCGCGCCGCTAAGTAAAGGACTTCGCGTCGCGAAGTGAGCGGTTTTCGAAAAATTTACCCTAATTTTTAATTTCACGCTGCGAAACGGACCACTCGCGCCGCGAGAATCGAAATTCTTACCTGACACAAAGGAGGGTTGATCTCGCATCGCCAAGTTTAAAAACTCGCGACCGCAAAATTGCGTCTGAATCCGATTTTCCGAATTTTCGTTGCGCGTCGGGTTTTCTCGTTTGATGTTTCTATCCCCTCCGTATGGTTATCTAAGCAATAACAAACAAAAATATTAGCAAAAACACACACGAAAATATAAAAATGAAAAGGGAAAGAAAATGCTCGGGTTGCCTCCCGAGAAGCGCTTCATTTTTTAATGGGTCTAGAGCTCGACCCCACTTTCAGCTCATTTCTTGGCACGTCGGGCTGACGAGCCCTTCTACTTTCTATGCTCCTTCTTGGAGGGTTCCAACCCGTTGGGTGATTTATTCTTTTGGTGTATCGGGTTTGGATAGTCCTCTGTTTTCTTCATTTGCTCATGAGGTATGATGCGGTAATTATTATATATAAAAAGCGGAACAAGTTTTAACCTCTAATGCCTAGCCACTGTCTTACCACATATACGGGCAAGCGTACCTGATCGTGCGTAATATAGTGTAGGAAAGTCCAGGTATCGTATCTACCACTGGGAATGGTTAAGCTAGATGTCAACTAAAGCTATCATCAGTCAATCTGGAAAATGGGGGGTTTGCTTTTGAAAAGGTATTTTTAAAGATAAAAGACAAATAATAAATTAACCTAACCAAGAAGTGGAAAACTGATAATCAAGAAAACATCAGAGACAATTGCATTCATTATGATAATTTAAGACACTTTTTCAGATGATTACCAAAAACATAGATTCAATGGTTATTGTAAGAAATTAAGCATAAAGCACCCTAACATACGTATCTGAGGTTGTCAACCAGGTTGTCCCGGCCCAATTACAAGGACTTGGTTGTCAGACAAATCTAGTAAAAGTCACCCTAATCAATGCCAACCGTGGAACTCTACAATCTAGTCTACTCTAGGTCCGATCAAAACTACTCACCACGTCTCCCCGCGTCACCGGATTGAAAGGTAAGAAAGGTAAGAATCACATTCATTAGTTGTCAATTAACAAACACAATCCCAACCAATGACTTCAAGTAACCACAGTTAAAACATCAAAATAGGAACCATCAGATAAATATTCAATAAACCATAAATCTAATTATTAAATTAAAACCAAAACTCAAATCATCTTTCAAAGTAATCACACCATAATGTAACACAACGAGAAATCAACATATAGACATGTCAATCGTAGATGAAAAACCCAACCAAACTAAAGATCCGCAGATTTGGCGTAACATCCTCTCGAACCGTCTCCTCCGAATGTCGATCATCGAGCCTCCATCTTCTCGGGTTGGAAACCCTAAGCAGCTCCCAACATCTAATCTAACCTAACTAAACTATGAGAGAACTGTTTTTTTATCTGAATGAATGATGATGCTAAATGACCCCAAAGGCTACATTTATAAGACTCCAACAGAAGCCTTTTCGCGTTCGCGAAACGGCATTTCGCGGAGCGAAACACTTAACGAACAAACCCTAACTTTCTGGAAGCTTCCGAACGAGAAAAACCAGGCCTCGCGGCGCGAGCATATCCTTCGCGGCGCGAGCCTTCTCCTCGCGGCGCGAGCCATTTTCTTCGCGGCGCGAGTGAATTAAAAACAGCTTCCGAGATCTTCTGGAATATTCTTCTTGCCTTATCTGCTGAAGATCCGTCTTCTGGAGGAAGCTATCTGACTTAGAGAGCAAGAAAACCATCTTAGGAGCCAAGAAAAGTCTGAATTTCCAAAGCTTGCACAAAAGTCTCCTTTTTGACGCTTTTCACCCTCTTTTTATACTTTTACGCTCAAGCACCTCCAAAACCTACAAAATTAGGATTTAGACCTTTTTAAGTCAAACAGTATCGAAAATACTCTCAAAATAAAGATAAAAGTGGGGAAATGATGTTAGTAAAATATGTATAATTTTGGAGTTATCAAGGTAGTAGTGGACGGACCATGTTTTGCTTGTATGCTTGAGAAGGGTCCTCATAAGGTTCATCGAGATGGGTGACCGGCTCTCCATCGAGATTGAAGTAATATCTCTTATCTCCATACCCCAAGCTTGACACTTGATTGCGCATATCGACGTTCCCTTGGGCGGTATGTAGAAAAGATCTCCCTAGAATAATCGGAATCTCCGTATCCTTCGAGAGTTTGGATATGACGAAGTCTGTATAGTAGATGAAATTTCTGATGCATATCGGAACTTCCGCTATCCCCAACGGTATAGTCATGTATCCGTTTATTCCTCGGTATTGGTAATCTATTGGTGTTAGCTTCTTAATCCCGAATTTCCTGCAATAAGAAACAGGCATCATGTTAAGTGAAGCACCCGTATCTATCAATGCAAAACCATTAAAATCAGAAGATGAAATAGGTAAACTGTAACTTCCCGGGTCATGCTTGATAGGGGCAATGTAGGTGAGCTCGTATTCCTCCGCTTTTTCTTTCTCCTTCTGTTTACCTTTGTCCTTCTTTGGAATCATGAACTCCGCGTATCCACCTTGCTTGCCATCTTCCTCCTCATCATCGCTCAAGGAAATGGGTCCTTTGAGTCCTAGATGCTCGAATGATATTGTGAACCCCTCCGAATCATAATCCGTGGCATAATCCGGTTCACTTCTGCTATCGCTCTCCACGTACTTTTTCGTGTAGATGTCAGTCCACTTCTTTTTGGATGTTTCTCCGACCACCATGAGCATTGGCTTTGCGTTTTCCACCTTTGGGTTGACTTGGGTTTGCGTTGGTAGTTCTCCTTGAGTCCTTTCACTAAGCAATTGCGAAATACGACCAACCTGCATTTCCAAATTCTGGATAGTACTTTGATGGTTACGTAAATACGAACCTATCTCATCATTGATCTTCTTTTGAGCGTCCATGAATTGGATAAGTCGGTCCTCGATAGAAACACGCGGCTCTCCCTCCGTTCGTTGATTTTGTTGGTTTGGTGCAAAGAATCCGGGAGGTCTCGGGATGAAGTTACGGTTGTTGTTACACCTCCCTTGGTAATCGCCTCGGTTGAGATAGTGCACCTCCTCGGGTGTCATCATCGGACGGTTCGGGCAATCCCTTGTTAAGTGCGGTCATTTGCACTCCTCGCATCCAACCTGCAAAGCATGAACAGATTTAATCAGCTCCTCAATTTTACGTTCAAACTTTACCTGTTGGTTTTTCATTGCAGCTAGTTCATCGGATGGGTCGAAGTCGGTTGAGATTTTTCCGGCCATTCTCGGAATTTGCAAGCGTTTATCCGTCCTCCAATCTATGTTGTAAATCAGCATCTCCTCAAGAAGCTTATACCCTTCCGTGGGAGTTTTGTACATGAATACACCTCAGGCGGATGAATCCAATGTAGCTCGAGAAGAAAAACCAAGTCCACTATAGAAAGTTTGGACTTGCTCACTCTTGCTTAATCCGTGACTCGGGCACGAATTTAGAAGGTGTTTGAATTGCTCCCACGATTCGAATATTGTCTCCCCGTCATCTTGTCGAAAGGATCGGATCTCGGCTCGTAGCTTATCAATTTTGGATGGTGGGAAAAATCGGGAAAGGAACTTTGAGCGAAGTCCTTCCCAAGTGGTGATTGAACTCGGTTCCAAGGATCGTAACCAAGCTTTTGCTTCTCCAGTGAGCGTAAGAGGGAAAACTCGAAGACGAATAGCATCATCTCGGCCTTCCTCGGTTTTGAACAGATCACAAATATCCACGAAATTCTCCATATGTACGATAGGATTACTATCGTTTTTCCCGTCAAATGTAAGGTCCTTAATCATGTGAAGAAGCTTCCCCGGGATCTCCTTGTTTAAGTCCGGCTTCGTAATCGGATTGGTGGGTACTGTCGGAGCGGTCCTCCGGGCGGTCCACATTGGTGCGTCGTCTCCCATTTCGAAATTCAAAGCTCGCGGTCGAACTTTGTTGGCTTTTGATTTCTTTTTGTTTCTTTTTCTAAACTCCCTCTCCGGTTCCTCAAATGCCTCTAACAGTTCCGTCGTGACTGAAACCACAACAAACGATTACAGGCAACTTGCGGGAAACAAAGAGATAAAAACAATTAACTAAAAACTTAAAAAGCGAAAAACTTGCAAGGGATGGAATCCCTCGCAAGGATCGATTAACAAAACTAATAAAGACTAAAAATCTAACAACTACCGTTCCCCGGCAACGGCGCCAAAAACTTGATGCGGTAATTATCATACATAAAGAGCGACATAAGTTTAAACCTCTAAAGCCTAACCACTGTTACCACATTCACAGGCAAGCGTACATGATCGTGAGTAATATAGTGTAGGAAAGTCCAGGTATCGTATCTACCACTGGGAACGTGTAATAACCGAGAATTTTAGTGTCGAAGTATTTCGAATTCTTGGCATTTATATACCTAAATTGATTGAAACTTTGGAATGAGGGGTTGAATGTGTAAGATATTAATGGACTTGGATTATACCATTTATGGTATGGGCTTGGCCCAAAACCCAAGGTATTTAAACCCTAAACCCTAGAATTTTACCTTTTTGGGGAAAAAATTTAGTGTGTGATTAGTGTGTGTATTGGAAAGCAACTTTGAGCTATTTCTTCAACTTCAAGGTCGGGATTTCGCCGTTCGAGGTAAGATTCGATACTCTTTTAGTGTAAAGTTGTCATGATCGAATGTAGGATTGCTTTGGGATAAGTCCAGATGAAAATCAAGCCAAGTTAGGAGGAATTTTGAGTCATTTCTAGTGTTTTTCCGACTTGGTTGCGTTTCCCGAATTGGGAACTCATGTTCCCCGAATCGGGATTCATGTTTCCCGAACCAGGAATTCATGTTTCCCGAATTGGGAGTTCCTGACTTCCGAATCGGGAAAAATGCTTGGGTGATTGGGTGGAAACTCATTTCTTCGTTTGCCTTTCCCGAATTGGAAAATCTATGATTTCCGAATCGGGGATTTGGCCAACTTAGTCGTCACTTTGACCTTGTAACATTTCGATTCGGGACTTTGGGGTTGAATGCCTCCCGAATCGGGAATTGGCATTTCCCGAATCGGGAATTGCTATTTCCCGAATCGGGAGTGGTAGTATCCCGAATCGGGTTTTGTGAAGCGGGAAAAATACTTTTCCGAGTCGGGTTTTGGTGGGGCTGCGTCGGTAGGGTTAGTTTTAGGAGAATCACTAATGCTGGGTCTGCCTAGGGGTATCCTAGTTGTGGGTTTCACTAAGTGCGAATCACTAATGCCTTAGGAATTTATACAGATACTAGGAGATAAAGTAAGCAGCAAGTTAAGCTCAGGTGAGTTCCCTTGCCTAAAATGCATGGATTGATTTTATTGTTTTCAACATATATCCATGCGGTTTTATGAAATGCTTTATGATGACTAAACACTGTTTTATGTGATGAATGAGATAAACTGATGATTACATTCATGCATGCTTAAATGGTAATGTTTAAAATGATTTGAAGTAGATGTGTTGCAGCATGGACATTGGGTACCTTGGGACTGTACGTTCCTTGAGAGTGTTTACCATTTGGTTAGATCCACCATTTGGGGGTACCTCGGGACATTGTCCCATGGGAGTGAATGATTGCCTTTGCGCTGTGTGAGATTTCTTTGTCCGTAACACATCTGTACCTGTTTATTTGGCCAGCGGGCCGGAATTGCTATTACAATTGTTTTTGGGGAATTCACTAGACCTTTTGGTCTAACCCTCGTTTTTCAAACTCTAAATACTTTCAGGGAAGGATCGAGTAGCGAGAGGCAAAGAGAAGTTGAACGCTTAGAGCAGCGTGTCATTTTTATTTTTAGTACCTAATACTTTAGAATCTCAGCTGTGGAGGGTTGTTCCGCATGCACTCTTAGACCATTTACTTTTAAATTGAGAATTCTGAATGTTGCGTAATAGATCACTGGGAAATTATTGTTGCTTTTATACTTGTTATTTAGTTGGGATATTGGGGTGTTACAGAACGGTCAAGTTATGTAGACTAATAATCTTAGCTAGTTTAATTAATCTAAAGCTATGGGGGGTTTTTAGGAAAATGGTTTGATTAATTAAAGACAACTAATTAACTAAGAAGCAAAAAGAAGATGAATTAAACTTTATAAAAGAAAACAGTAGTACTTATCATGGCATAACGACTCCCCAAGTGGATGATTCATACTTTGCCAAAGGTATGGTTGTATTGGTTATTGTAGGAATTTAAGTATGGGACACCCTAACATGCGATGATTGCGGTTGTCAACTAGGTTGGTCTTCCTAGTCCCAATACTTAGACTGATTGTTAGGCAATCTAGTACCAGTCACCCAATTCTATCACTATTACACGAAATTCTACTATCTGGCTGTTCTTGGTCCGAGCTAACCACCTAACACAACTCTCCGGGTTTCCGAAGGGAAGGTCAAGAAAGGGTGATTAACCTATCGGAGTCTATCTATCTAGGTCAAACAAATACACACAACCAACGAATTCAAATATCCATACAATACCAATCAAATTGGAACCATAAACCACATTCAACAAACCAATAAGCAATTAAATTATAAAAACATCATCCACAAGGTTCATATACCACAATAAGTACCACTAATTAAACTACTCACTAAACATTACGAAAACAGCAAACAAAATCATAGAGACAGACATTATACCGACTGTACAACAACAGATGATCGAGAACCAAACTGGTAGCGTATCGGCACAACGCTCTCTCTCTCTCACTAATCACCCTAAGAAAATATGAAAAGCTATGACCACTGAATGATTAGTGACGATTCAAAGATGATTGCTTTATGATGTGATGATTTCTGGACTGAAGGAGGAGATCAGTATTTAAAAGGTAATTCGGAGCTCGTTTTGCGATCGCGAGGCTGCAGTCTCGCGGCGCGAAACACTTAAACCAACCCTATTTTTCCTTTTTTGGCAAGTTCTGGAATCTTCCGTCAAGGGTCATTGCCTACTTCGCGGCGCGAGAATCTTCAAAGCCAACACGAAGTTAGTGAAAAGCATGAACATTCTAGAAAGTACACACTTCGTGGCGCCAAACTTAAATCTTCGCGAACGCCAAAAGCTCATTGAGTTGAGTTTGTCCAATTTTCATGCTTTTTCGCCTTTTTTTGTACTTTTCCGTTCCACGGCCTCCAAAACCTACAAAAGTGAGAATCAGCCCAAAACATGAGTAATCAGATCAGAAATGGGTGAGAAATGGGATAAAATCAGACAATTAAGTATGACCAAAACATGTATAATTTTGGTGTTATCACTCCTCTAGAATTAGCCGCAATGAAAAACCAACAGGTAAAGTTCGAACGCAAAATCGAAGAACTAATTAAATCTGTTCATGCTTTGCAGGTTGGATGCGAGGAGTGCAATGGGCCACATTTGACAAAAGATTGCCCGAATCGTCCAATGATGACACCCGAAGAGGTGAACTATCTTAACCGAGGCAAATACCAAGGGAGGTGGAACAACAATTGTAACTTCATTCCGAGACCTCCCGGTTTCTTTGCACCAAATCAACAGAACCAAAGACCGGTTGGGGAGCCGCGTATTTCTATGGAAGACCGACTACTCCAATTCATGGATACGCAAAAGAAGCTAAAAGATGAAGTAAGTTCATACTTACGTAATCACCAAAGCACCATCCAGAATTTGGAATTGCAGGTTGGACGTGTTTCGCAAATGCTAAGTGAAAGAACTCAAGGGGAGTTGCCGACGCAAACACAAGTCAATCCAAAGGTCGAGAATGCAAAACCGATGCTCATGATGACCGGAGAATCATCAAAGAAAAAGTGGACAGACATCTACACTAAGAAGTACGTGGAAATTGATAGCGAGAGTGAACCCGATTATGCCACGGATTACGATTCGGAGGGGTTCACCGTGTCGTTTGAACATCTAAGACTCAAAATACCCGAAGCTTCAAGTGATGATGAGGAGGATGATGGAAAGCAAGGAGGATATGCGGAGTTCGTGATACCAAAGAAAGAGGACAAAGGCAAGGAGAAAGAAAAAGAGAAGGAAGTGGAAGATGACCTCGTTTACATAGCACCTATCAGACATGATCCGGGAAGTTACAATTTACCAATCTCTTGTCATAAATTTACGGGTCTTGCTCTAATTGATACAGGTGCCGCACTTAACATGATGCCCGTTGGTTTTTGCAGGAAAATGGGAGTTACAAAGATTCTTCCAACGGACTATCAATACCGAGGAGTAAACGGATACATGACAAAGCCGTTGGGAATAGCGGAAGGAGTCCCGATTCGTATTGGAAAGTTTGTTTACTATACGGACTTCATCATAGCTAACCTTCCGAAGAATACGAAAGATCCCGATAATCCTCGAAAGATCTTTCTTGCACACCGCCCAAGTGAATACCGATATGCGAAACCAAGTGACGAGTTTAGGCTATGGGGACAATCGGATTTACTTTGATCCTAAAGGAGAACCGGTCAAACACCTCGATGAACCGTACGAGGACCCTTCTCTGGCCTACAAAAAGAACACGAACCGCCCGTTACTCCCGCATGAGCATGAAAAGAAGAAGGAGGATTACCCTAACCCGATGCATCAAAAGGATCAGAGACTTAATGAACCGGGATCCTCCAAGAAAGATCACAGAAAGAAGAAGGGCTCGTCAGCCCGACGTGCCAAGAAATGAGCCGAAAGTGGGGTCGAGCTCTAGACCCATTCAAAAATGAAGCGCTTATCGGGAGGCAACCCGAGCTTTTTCTTTTTCTTTCATTTTTATGATTTTTCGTGTGTGTTTTTATTGATGTTTTTGTTTGATATTGCTTAGGTAACCATACGGAGGAGATAAAAACCAAATTCGAGCGAACTCGGAGTGCGATGCAAATTTTGAGAAGTTCGAAACAGAGGCCAACTCGCGATCGTTTGGCGACCAAATTCGAATCTCGCGACGCGAAGAGGACCGTTTGGCGACGCGAAATTTTTAAAAACTAGGGTATTTTTGAAAACTGCCTGTTTGGCGACGCGAAACCCTGGGTTTCGCGACGCCAAGTCGGGGCAGACGGGTTTTAAACCCTCTTTTCTCACTTTTTCACAAACACACAACCCTAATTTCTCTTAGGCGCCGCGAAACCCTCTCACGTTCTTGCGAATTTCGACCTTCTTGAGCTTCAATTTCATCAGTTAACATGAACAAGGTATGTTTCCCAACTTTAATTTCATGAGGATTGCTTGATTTGGTAAATGTAGATCTTGTTTTGGGCATCAATGGTGTTTGTATGCTTATATTGAATTTGACATCGTTCTTGTTACACCATTGATTGTTAGAACTTATAGATTGATGCATGCCATATATTGTGATTGAAATCTTGTTTTAGCATGCTATTTGATTGTTTAATCTAGTGATTGTGGTTAAATGATATGTGTGGGGATTTTGAGAACATCAAAATCCCCCACCCATTCTTTCTTGTTAGCTAGATTGGTTTGTAATTGTGGTTGAACTAAGAGTTCAAGTGTGGGGATGTTCCACATCCCCTTTGACCTTCGATTTGTGATTTTTCGTATACGATTGTGACACTTGAACTTGTTAGTCGTGGAAGTGTTTGTCTCGTTTGGTTTTGACATGAATATACCTTGTCTTGCATCTATTGGATAAAAATCATCTAAGACAATGGTATTTTGGTTTTGTAGGGACAAAGAACCCGATCGTCAACTTCCACCGCAACCAACTTCCGTGCACCGGATGGTAGTCACGTGTTCACCTATTTCATGAATGACCCAACGTTGAACGCCCCAAAACGGGAGGAGTACCGGGATACCGTTAACCGACTTCTTGCTCGTCAAGTGCTAATTCCGAGGAGAGTCGACTGGGACCTTCTTCGATCGATGAGTGTCAAAAACAACATCAAGGCAATACTCGAGAAGCATGCCTACGACGAGAATAGCACCGAGTATTATATTTGCCATGCATGGGAGCGGGTCTTCGACATCGCCGAGACCCTCTATCGCGAGCTTATTGTGGAGTTCGTGGCCACATTCCGTTTTGAGGCCATCAAGACCCTTGAGGAGTTTCATCAATCATGCATGACGTTTCGACTTGGTGACGTTTGGAGATCCCTATCTTTGGTCGAGTTTGTCGTTGCTTTGGGGATATATACCCAAGAAGAGGTTGATGCTCCCGGATTCGCGGAGTACATGTGGCCGACCGCAAAGAGGCCGGATGGTTTTGATCCTCAATTGGCTTGGGCAATTCTTGGTGAAGGTGACTATGGTGGTAATCTCAAAGTGAAAGGTTTTCTTACTTCTTCGGATAGACTTCTACACCGCATGCTCATTCAAGCGGTGAACGCTCGCTCTTCAAGTGAGGAGAAAGTTTCGGTTTATGATCTGTGGCTTCTTGAGCAGCTCTCTACGAATGACAAATATCCGAATGCTCCGTATCTCATCGCCGTTCAACTTGCCAAGGCAAGTGGTTATCGAGAGGGTAGTCGCATAGTTGGTGGCCAGTACGTGACGCTCTTGGCCAAGCACTTCGGTATCTTAACCGCGGGTGCCATTGCCTCGATGACGAACCTTGGGGAGATGGGATTGATCGACATGGACCAACTCCGTGGCATGGGAGTAGCAAGGGTTGAGCATATGGTTGGAAGAGATTACAATGCATGGATCCTTAATCCTCAAGCTTACGGGACGAGGGGTCAACCAAGAAGTCAAGCATCGAGGAGCACGCATGAGATTGGTGGAACTAGTGGGACGAGTGGGAGAACAACCGGCGGATTGGACAGCATATTCGGGTTACCAAGACTTGAGTAACCGACTCTCGGAGATGTCACTTTCTTATGGCCGGCATCATCAACATGTGGAGTACAACACCGTGGAGGCTCTTCACCAAGCCAACTGGCAAAGTGGAGTGATGAACCAAATGGCCTCTCATTTCGGTATTCAACCGAATACCGCGTATGCTCCATCACCTTTTTGGCCATACTCCGAGGATGCTCCGCCCGGTTACCCGACTTACAAGGATTGGCAAAACCAACCTCGTGGCCCTTATTGATCTTTCTCTCTTTTATCTCCATTATTCGATATGGTTGTCGTAAACAATTTTATTCTGCGTGGTTGTGTGGTTTGGTTTGGTTTGAACAATTTTATTTGTTTGGTTTGTTTAGGATTTTTAGTAGCATTTTAATAGTTTGGTTTGGTTTATTTTTGCTAGTTCGTTTTTACTTTTTCTTTTTCTTTTTTGGTAGATACAACGACATATGATCTATGATCGAGCATATTTTTTGGACCACTCTCAGATCAGAACAGATTTCGTCACATAACCCGGGAAGTTTCTCTTTTTCCCAATTACTCCTTAATTGTGTTAATTGTTGCATTGAGGACACTGCAAATTTTAAGTGTGGGGAGGGGGTTATGTAGACTTATCTGTTTAAATGGGTTCACTTTTTTGCTTATGGATTGTCGTTTTTCAAATTTTTGAAAGCTTTGAGATTTGACCCCAATTTTTTTCGCAAATTTGAGATTGTTTTTGGGACTAAGTTGCCTGCATAGGAGAACACTGAATAGGATTAGTTGAGTAAAAGGATGCCTTGGAATATTGATTACCATGAGTGCCTCACCCGATTCCATTGAGAGATTGAGCCTTAATTGTTATTTATTCTGTGAGGAATGCCGACTTTGACCCAAGGTAGAACTTGTCATTTGAATGCTTGTCGAGACCACATAAGAGAAGTATTTATCACCATTGCACTGATAGAGGCCTTCGTTTCTAACCCTTTTAGCCTTCGTCAGATAACCTCATCATAAGGTTATTTGATTTGCCTAGCCTTTGATTGAAAAGTACTCATCATTAGTACTTTATCCCTTGAAACCATTTTGAGCCTTAGCCTTTTCATTTCTTTACCCACTATACACTTTATCCTTGAGCCTAATTGTTTTATCTATCTTTTGGCCGTGACTTAAATTTGAATCTTGAGATGTTTTGATCCAGTTTTTCATATCTGACAGTTTTATGGGATTGAGAGTAAAAAGAGCCCAAAAGCAACATAGTTGCTGCTCTGAAAAAAAAAGAGAAAGAAAAGAAAATGTTTGAGACTCAGAAAAAAAAAGAAATATCAAAAGAGTCGAGAATACAAAAAGAAAAGAGAGCTAAAAAGATTGAAAAAGAATTTGTGCCCCAAATAAGCCATAGGCTTAGGCCGATTCTAAAAAGAAAAGAAAGAGAATGCTCATCCCAAGAGTTCATTGTTTGAAAGTCAGACTGTTTCACTGTTTGGATCATTACTGATTGAGTTTTCAAGTTTTTGTTGCAATAACCTTAGTCACTTATATATCCTTTATCCTACCCTTAACCCTTAGCCTAACATTACAACCCTAAAGTCCTCTTGACGGTTGACAACTTCTCAGTGGTGGAGATTAGATTTGGTGACAAGCTTATGCATGAGGGAATTAGTCAAGCATTGGTGTGATCACTTACATATACACTTTTACCCCCGAGAGATACACTTTATATTGTTATGTGAGGGTAAAAGGTTGATCTTCGTATCCGATTGCTTAATGAGTCTTGTTTGTGTGTTTGATTATGTGAGTATGCTTTGTTCTCTTAGATGATCTTGGGTGGAGATAATTTTGGAGTTATCTTTCTTATCTTTCAGTCTTTTGATTGAGGACAATCAAAGCTTAAGTGTGGGGATTTTGATAACGCCAAAATTATACATGTTTTGGTTGAGCGTAATTGTATGACTTTACCCCATTTCTCACCCATTTCTGATCATTTCACTCACTAAATGAGCTTATTATTGTTTATGAAGGATTTGGAGGCCGTGGAACGGAAAAGTACGAAAAAAGGCGAGAAAACGTGAAAAATGCACAAGTCCAACACAGGAGGCACTTGGCGATCGCGAAATCCTCAACCTGGCGTCGCCAAGTTCGATAAAGATGAAAACCGGAGCTTGACCTAAGTGTCTGGCGTCGCCATACCTGCAGTCTGGCGATCGCCAGATGGCCCCTGGACGTTTTCTTTTAAATACCAGCCTTCCCCTTCAGTTCAAAGCATGATTTTTTGGTACGGGATACGAGGAGGAACGAGAGTGAGAGTACGAAAGGTGCCGATACGCTGCGGGAGTCGATCTTCGATCATCCGTCGTTGTACTGTCGGTATCATGTCGATGTCTACTTTTGTTTATGTTTTCGTTATGATTAGTGAGTAGTTTTTAGTAGTGGTGCTTGTCATGGTCGATGAACCTTTGTGGATGATACTTTTGTGATTAATGTTTATTGGTTTGTTTTGATTAATTGAATGTTTGTTATGGTTCTTTTCTGATTGATAGTTGTTAGAATGTATTTACTGTACCATTTATTAGTGTAGTCTGTTCAGTTGCTTGTGCTAGACTCTTTAGCTATCTGATAGGTTATAGCATCTCTTGAGTTCTCTACAGTGTTGTATAAATAGGCATTCTTCTCATTGGTATAGCATCATCAAATACAAGTTTATCTTTCCTTACTTTCTCTGTATTTCTCTCTGATTACATGGTATCAGAGCTAGCATTGTGTCTCTGATAAGCTAGCAATCTGCCTCTCTGAAATTTGCTTCCATCTCCCGTATTCTGTCCAAATCGCAACCATAAAACGACATTTGTTCATCTCACCACCCATACCATCAGTCTCAGAACACTCCGGCGACCAACCCTGCAAAATCCGACCTCCGTCCGACCTACCACGCGCCGCCGCACTCCGACAGCACCACCGCCACGCGCCGGCGCGTGAGCCTTCCTCCGGCGACCGGCGACCTTCAAAATTTAGAGGGACGGTCGTTTTTCCCTTTCAGAGTTCGATTCCGGTGTGCGTTTGGCCAAAATCCGTTTATTGGTCTCATCTGATTTCATCAGCTCTCGTTAGGTACTCTGAATTCTGATTCAAACCTTCTGAATCCATCTGTCTATGTCATTAAAACTCTCTCTGAGTTTATCTGAAAACATGTGTATCTGAATCTGAAATTTTGATCATCTGATTTCCTTTTTATCTTGAATCTGGTCTCCTTGGTTTTTTTTGTCACACAAAAAAAAAAAAAAAAAAAAGTAAAAGAAAAATGGCCAAGGATGGAGACAAGTCTGATGACAAACTTTCTGATAATGTTCGTATACCTGAATTGATTCCATCAAGTGGTAAAGTTACCGATAATAAGCTTAACGGTACTAACTACTTTGAATGGATCAAAACTATCCGTCTGTATGTTCGAAGTATGGGAATGGCTTCTCATCTAGATTCTGACCCTCCTACTGATGGTAATCGTGACCTTTGGTTACAACAAGATGCTCGTATGTTCTTACAGATTATTAACTCTATTGAGCCTTCAGTCTCAACTTTGGTCAATCATTGTGAGTCTGTTAAGGAGTTAATAGACTATCTTGACTTCCTGTATTCTGGACAAAGCAACATTTCACGGATTTATAGTGTCTGTAAGGCATTCCATCGTGGGGAACAACATGATCGTTCCCTTACTGCCTATACCATGGAATTCAAAAAGGTATATGAGGAGATGAACTCTCTTCTTCCATTGAGTACTGATGTGAAAGCTATGCAGAGTCAAAGAGAGCAAATTGCTGCCATAAGCTTTCTAAGTGGCCTACGACCAGAATTTGACTCTATCCGATCACAGTTCTTGAATGAATCAGCGATACCTTCTCTTCAAGAGACATTCGCTCGAGTTCTTAGACATGAAGACTTTCAGTCTGTTCAGCCTCCCGATAATCACTCGGCTTTAGTCAGTAGAGGTGGATACCGAGGAGGCTTTCGAGGGGGATTTCGCGGAGGTTATCGAGGAGGCTCTAGAGGAGGCCACAATAATCGGACAACAGATCCACGAGGATTTAACTCTGATTCTAGTCACGTCGAATGTTACTACTGCCATGAGATGGGCCATACAAAGTTTAACTGTCAGAAGCGGTTGGCTAGAAATCAAAGGCTATCATCTGCACACTCTGCGACCACGCTAAACAACACTGCTGTGGAACCCAAAGATGAGCAAGCTCATTATCAATCTCGTGGAGTCGAGAACCCCACTACTTCTACTGCTGCGTTTGCTGAGACAGGTAACTCTGGTAAATGTCTTGTGTCATCCTCCTCCAAGTGGGTCATTGATTCGGGTGCCTCAGATCATATGATTGGTAATCCTAATCTTCTTTCTGATTTTACCAAACATACCCCATCAGCCCGAGTTACGGTTGCTGATGGAAATTTATCCCAAGTGGAGGGCTCAGGCACAGTTAAACTCTCACCATCTGTCTTATTGTCTTCAGTTCTGAGCCTACCGAATTTCTCTTTTAACTTGATGTCTGTTAGCAAAATCACTCGTGGTCTAAAATGTAGTGTAAATTTCTTTCCTGATTATTGTGTATTTCAGGATTTGCAGACGAAGAGGATTATTGGTAGAGGACGGGAGTCGGATGGCCTATATATATTTGAACAACGTACACCATACTCCTTGACGAGTTCCAGTTTCGCATCTGCTTTTGAAGTACATTGTCGATTAGGTCATCCATCCTTACAGAGTCTCAAGAAACTTCATCCTGAATTTTCCCATTTACTGTCTTTACAGTGTGAGTCATGTCAATTTGCTAAACATCAACGTGTCCACTTAAGTCCTAGAGTCAATAAGCGGGCCACGTCCCCATTTCAATTAGTTCACTCTGATGTTTGGGATCCGTGTTCTGTTGCATCTAAAACTGGGTTCAGATATTTTGTTACCTTTGTTGATGATTATTCTAGAACTACTTGGTTATATTTAATGAAAAATCGATCAGAAGTGTTTAATCATCTTTGTTCCTTTCATTCTGAGATCAAAACACAGTTTCAAACATCAATAAAAACCTTGCGTAGTGATAATGCAAAAGAGTATCTGTCCCAATCAGTTCAGTCATATATGCTTCAAAATGGTATTATTCATGAATCTTCATGTGTAGATACTCCAGCCCAAAATGGAGTAGCTGAACGAAAGAATCGTCACCTACTTGAGGTGGCAAGAGCCCTACTGTTTCAAATGTCCGTTCCCAAACCCTTTTGGGCCGACGCGGTTGCTACAGCCTGTTTTCTCATAAATAGGATGCCATCTGTTGTCCTGAATGGAGACACTCCATTCTCAGTCTTGTTTCCAGCGAAACCCCTCTTTCCCATTGAGCCAAAGATCTTTGGTAGTACATGCTTTGTTCGTGACACTCGTCCAAATATAACCAAACTTGATCCTAAGTCACTGAAGTGTGTGTTTCTCGGTTATTCAAGACTACAAAAGGGTTATAGATGCTTCTCTTCTGCACTCAACCGATACATCGTTTCTCGGGATGTTACCTTTCATGAGAACTCACCATTCTTTCCCGTGTCTCCTTCGTCTCCACAAAGGAATAAGGATGACGACTTACTCCTATACACCATACCCAGTCCTGAGTCTTCTGCCTTACCTATACCTGATTCGCCTGAGGATTCTCGACCACCCGCTCCTCCAGCAGATTCTCGACCACCCGCTCCTCCAGCAGATTCTCGACCACCCGATCCTCCAGCAGATTCTCGACCACCCGATCCTCCAGCAGATTCTCGACCACCTGTTGTTCAAGTATATCATAGGCGTCAACGGTCTCCGTCAGATCCTCAACCAGTATCATCTATGTCTGCAGATCCACCAGTGACCGATCAATCAAATGCCGATCTTGACCTTCCCATTGCACTTCGGAAAGGTAAACGTTCATGCGCATATCCCATTGCTTCTGTTGTATCCTATGATAAACTCTGCAGATCCTCCCGATCTTTGGTCTCTACTCTAGATTCTGTACCTATTCCAACCACGGTTAGTGAAGCTTTGGCCCATTCTGGTTGGCGGGATGCTATGATTGATGAGCTCAATGCTCTTGATCACAATGTCACATGGGATTTGGTAGAGTTACCTGTTGGTAAACAAGCAATTGGTTGTAAGTGGGTATTTACTGTGAAAGTTAATCCTGATGGTTCGGTGGCTCGGCTAAAAGCTCGTTTGGTTGCCAAGGGGTATGCTCAGACCTATGGCGTTGATTACTCTGAAACCTTCTCTCCGGTTGCAAAGTTATCCTCTATCCGGCTTTTTATCTCTCTTGCGGCTACTTATGGTTGGCCTCTTCATCAGTTGGATGTCACAAATGCATTCTTACATGGTGAATTACTAGAGGAAGTTTACATGGAGCAACCTCCTGGGTTTGTTGCTCAGGGGGAGTGTGGTAAGGTCTGTAAACTACGAAAGTCTCTATACGGTCTAAAGCAGTCTCCTCGTGCCTGGTTTGGTCGGTTCAGTTCTGTAGTAACTAAGTTCGGGCTTCGAAGGAGCTCATGTGACCATTCAGTGTTCTTTGCTTCATCTGGCTCTGGATGCATTCTATTAGTGGTCTATGTCGATGACATTGTGGTCACTGGTAGTGACAACAATGGAATCCAGCGGTTAAAGGACTTCCTTGCATCTCAATTTCAAACCAAGGATCTTGGTCCTCTGAAATACTTCTTGGGAATCGAGGTATCTAGGACTCACAAAGGAATTTGTTTATCACAGCGAAAATATTGTTTAGACATCTTGAAGGATTCTGGTATGATTGACACAAAACCTTGTGAAGCTCCTATGATCCCAAACGTGAAACTAAAAGCCGACGATGGGGATCCTCTTGAGAACCCCGAGAAGTATAGAAGAGTTGTGGGAAGACTGAATTATCTGACGATCACACGCCCTGATATTGCTTTTCCAGTAAGTGTAGTAAGCCAATTTATGTCGTCTCCAAGAACTACGCATTGGGATGCCGTCTGTCATATTCTGAAGTATCTGAAGGGAGCTCCTGGTTATGGCATCAAATACCAAAACCATGGCCATCATGACATAGAAGGATTTACAGATGCTGATTATGATGGAGACCCCACAAGCAGACGATCAACGACAGGCTACTGTGTCTTTGTGGGAGGAAACCTGGTGTCTTGGAAAAGCAAGAAACAGAATGTTGTATCAAGATCAAGTGCAGAATCTGAATACCGTGCAATGGCCCAAACTACCTGTGAGTTGATATGGCTACGTAACCTATTGAGTGAGATTGGATTCAATCAGTCGAAACCAATGAATCTATGGTGCGACAACGAGGCAGCAGTTCATATTGCGAACAATCCGGTGTTCCATGAGAGGACTAAACATATTGAAGTAGATTGTCATTTCACTCGCGAAAAGCTAGAGGATGGATCTATTTCAACTCCCCATATTCGAACCAGAGATCAATTAGCCGATGTCTTCACCAAAGCACTACCTGGGAGCCGAATCTCTTATATTTGTAGCAAGCTGGGCATGATCAATATCTATGCTCCAGCTTGAGGGGGAGTGTTAGAATGTATTTACTGTACCATTTATTAGTGTAGTCTGTTCAGTTGCTTGTGCTAGACTCTTTAGCTATCTGATAGGTTATAGCATCTCTTGAGTTCTCTACAGTGTTGTATAAATAGGCATTCTTCTCATTGGTATAGCATCATCAAATACAAGTTTATCTTTCCTTACTTTCTCTGTATTTCTCTCTGATTACAATAGTGTTTTGACAATTTGAATTCAATTGGTTGGGTGTATTTGTTGGACCAAAGCAGATAGACTCCGAAAGGATAATCAACCTACCTTAGCCTGACCATGGACTAAGAGGTTGTGTTAAGGGGTTACTTGGACCAAGAGTGACCAGATAGTAGAAGAGCCATTGCAATATTAATCAGGACTGGTATACCGATTCTAGATTGTGAACCAAACGATTTAGGATTGGGATTAGGAGGATCGTGTCCTAGTTTTTTACCATAATCTTCACATGTTAGGGTGTCCCAGAATTAAATTCCTACAATAGTCAAAACAACCAAACCTTTGACCTACTCATATCATCCATTTTGGGGATTCACTTTACCATGATAAGTACTGCTGTTTTTCCTTAATATAATCTTAAATTAGTCTTTTAATTGCTTTCTTAGTTTTTACTTAATTAGTTGTCTTTTTAGTATTCAAACCTTTTTCATAAACCCCCCCCCCTTTAGGTTAATTAAACCGATTTAGACTTTAGTGTACGATAACTTGATCGTTCCCAGTGGTAGATACGATGCCTGGACTTTCCTACACTATATTACTCACGATCAGGTACGCTTGCCTGTATATGTGGTAAGACAGTGGCTAGGCATTAGAGGTTAAAACTTGTTACGCTTTTTATATACGATAATTACCGCATCATTGGCCATCCCATAGGGATCAACAAGTGGTATCAGAGCGGTTGGAAATCTCTTCTTAACCGTTCCCAAAAGAAACATAGTTTCTAGATCCACAAAATGACCATTCCTCCAAAAGACACTTATTTCGAATCTGGATCCTTGGCAAAGCCACCCAGATTCAATGCTGATAAGTTCCCTCTATGGAAGTCTAGAATGGAACTCTTTCTCTCTGGTTCCGATCCTCAAATCCCCTACTTCATAGAACATGGACCATATGTTCCCACCGCTATAATTCCATCAGTTGCTGCTATTACCACCTCTCCTGCTGTTCCGGAGAGGACTTTCATCAAGCAGGTGTCCAACTGAACAGATGAAGACAAGCGCCTGGTGAATGTTGACACCAAGGCAACGTCTCTGATAGCCATGTCTCTTCCTGATGAAGTATTTCACTCCATCAGCAAGCTCAAGACAGCCAAAGAGATATGGGATACTCTCTGTATCCAATATGAGGGTGCTGATGCTCTCATTGAATCTAGAAAGATTCACCTCATATGACAGTATGAGAAGTTCATCGCTGCTAAAGGTGAAACTCTGGCCCAGACTCATCAGAGGGTTAACTGCCTCTTGATTGATCTGAAGACCTACGATGCCACTTACTCCAACTCGCAGGTAATTACCAAGTTGATGGAGGCCCTCCCTATATATTGGGAAAATTATA
This sequence comes from Centaurea solstitialis, assembly GCA_030169165.1. Lineage (NCBI taxonomy): Eukaryota > Viridiplantae > Streptophyta > Magnoliopsida > Asterales > Asteraceae > Centaurea > Centaurea solstitialis. The sequence continues at coordinate 12,784,850 of CM058044.1, read as the reverse complement.
CCATGTGTCTAAAAATGTCCAAGGACATAAAGACTAAAACTCTCAGCGAGTTATATGGTATGATGCTCAACCATGAGCAAACTAAGTCTCTAAAGTCTAATCTCATAAGAGACACCAAGGATGTGAAAAGCACCTCTCTTGACTTAGTCTCTGACGCTGCTCAACCCTCTTAAACTCCTGTCTCAACAGTGACTATCACTGAGATAGAAGACTGATTCTGAACCAGTCTTTGATAATGAGACAGAGTTTAATGAATCTATTGCCCTTCTCTCCAAACACTTCAAGAAATTTGGCCGGAAAGGAAACTTCCGTAAGTCCAAGCCCTTGTGTATTGCTAACAAGCCTTGAACACCTTCTGGTGATAAGGCAACCTCTACCTGTTTCAAATGTCAAGGCAAAGGTCACTTTGCCACTGAATGCAGGTACAAGAAGAATCAGTTCGCTGAAACCTCAACACCAGCTTCCAAGGATGGTAAGTACCAGAAGCTAAAGGCAAAGTATCGCAAGCTGAAATTCCAGCGAAAAGGCAAAGGCCTAATCGCTGAAGGAAAATACTGGGATGAGTCTTCTGACGAATCCTATGATGAAGAGGACACCAGCGAGGTCACATGTCTGATGGCCATCATTAAAGAAATCGAGCCTGCCCTCATGGCATAGCTCGAAGACATCCCTGAGGAAGAAGTCCCTGTTACACCTTCTTCAACCTCTGCTCTTCCACTAGCTCAGGAAAAGGGCATCTGGTACCTTGATAGTGGATGGTCTAAACACATGACTGGAAACAAACATATTCTAGTCAACTACAAAGAAGAAGCTGGCCCTTCAGTCAAATTTGGTGGTGAAGGAAGAGGTATCAGTAAAGGATGTGGTACCTTAACCAATGGCAAGACTACCTTTAAAAGGGTATCTTATGTTGAAGGACTAACTCATAATCTGTTGAGTATTAGTTAGCTCTGTGATAAAGATCACAAAGTCTCTTTCTCCAAGAAAAGCTGCAAGGTGAAGAACAGGCACAAGAAAATCATTCTCAGAGGACAAATATCGTGATGTCTACATCATTAACATGGATACGTCCACTGAAAATGTGTGCTTCATGTCCAGGGCCTCTTCAGACATTAACTGGCTCTCGCACACCCACCTCAACTTCAAGACCAGTAATCAACTCTCCATCAGCAAGCTGGTGGAAGGTCTCCCTGAAAACACCTTTGCTAAATAATCTCTTTCTGCTGCTTGTGAAAAGGGAAAGAAGACAAAGGCTACTTTCAAATCCAAGCAGGTCTCTACCATCAATTATCCACTTCATCTATTGCACATGGACCTCTTTGGACCTGTCAATATCCAATCTATGGGTGGAAAGCGGTACACGCTGGTGATAGTAGATGAATACTCAAGATACATCTGGGTTTTCTTCCTTAGAGCCAAAAGTGAAACTTCCCAAGAGATCATTGCCTTCATTCTTCGGATGGAGAATTCAATCAGATCATTGTTCGTTCCATAAGAAGTGATCATGGCACTAAATTCAAAAATAGTGCCTTGGATCAATTCCTTAGACATTATTACTTTTGAACCATTCCTATATCAGTTTTCTCTTTACCCCTCGAACCCATTCCTATATCAGCAATCCATCCCTTAGACATTATTCCTTTTGAACCACCTTCTTCCACACTTGTAATTTCTATCTCATCATCTGAGGAATCTTTTGAAACCTCCTTAAATGAAGATTCTTACAACTCCTCACCTAACTCTAATAACGAAATTTACAGGGATGCAAACTTAAAAGAGGTCGTCTCTCATCTTGAGAGTACGAGAAAAAAGATCCCTCCAGGGATCTCTGATGAAGAGCTCAAGGAGCATGAGCTGGTCCAGAAGCAGCTCGAGAATGCAAAGATGGATGCTCTGGCAGCTCAACAACTCGCTGAAGAGTTTGTCAGAGAGGATCCCGAAATAAACGCTGACTCAATCCGAGCTCAGCAGGCAGCCCTTAAAGTTTTTGAGAAGTTAAGGGATCAGAGAGAGCTTACTGCTGAAGAAGCGGATACAAGCTGGTGCCTGGAGAAGATAAATAAAAGAAGAAGGCCAGGGAAGATTACCTTTGTGAAGCTGAATAAAACCAGATCTAAGAAGAACACCCCCACGTATGTAAGAATCACAGTTCTCAAGGAGAATCATAGAGATATCACACACTCACTGAAAACCTTAGAGGATTACGGACTGAACGAGTGGTATGAACTTCTTAGATGTCTGAAGAAATCAAGATCTCAGGCCAGACCTCAGGTGGAGAAACTACTTGGCAATCTTTTCAAAAGAGTTCAAAATTTGAAATTCAACCAACTCCCTGAGGTCCAGCAAGCTGCTCTCGCTGCATCAACTTCAAGACCTTCTACTTCTCGGCCATCAACTTCAGGCCTTCCTTATCATTATGCTGAATTGCTGATACTTCGGGACTGAACCTGACTCTCCCTGAAGGACCCTCTCTCTATGAAGGCCGTGTTTTGAAAGAACCTGAGTATGGGCTGTTCTTCCTAGATAGGTTCAGCAATCTCAAGTTTCAGAGATTCAGCGAGATTCCCATCTCTCCCACACTACACCTAATAAATGTCTTGGTCTATGCTACAAACACTGATCAAGACTCAAAAGACTTTGCCAGAGGTATCCGTCAAGAGCTGTAGAAGAGGAAGCTCGCTGGAGAGGACATAGACACTGTGTATGTTAAAGAAGAAACTTTTGAGTGACTTGTCTTCTCCTTATATTTACTTTACTTTCAATGACTTGTAATTTATTTCTATCTGTATTGTAATCTTTACTTTGAAATGAAATGAATACAAGTGTTTATCTATCCCTGTTGTCTCCTCACTGAAAAAGATCACTGTTAATAGTTGAATAAAACAAGTACCTTTAACATGTTTTATTTCCTAACTATTACTTCTATACTTAGAATTTTTTTTAAGTTAATAGAACAAGACAACCTCTCTGTTGTCTTATCATTGATATTTAGGGGGAGATTGTTGATCCAACTCCTCTATGACTTGATAAAAATATCAATGATCCTTCATCTAATAACTAAAAATACTTAGCACTGTTTTGATGAGCTGAAAACTTCAGCGAGCTTATCTCGCTGATAGTTTAAACATCAGCGATCGCTGATTATCTGACTCCGCTCAGTAACAGTGAGAGCTGATATCAGCTAAGTATCCTTTGAAGACAAATAGTCATGTCACTATGAAACCATCAACACCATCTATTGATGCAAGATGATGATAGAGTCAGCGATGCTTATGATCTGTAGTTGATATCAGTGACAGCTAGCTGACTACTCTAACATGACGTTCCAAGGAGAACAAGTCACAACGCCTCCCTAATCCTTCCCAAGGATCGGCGACCCTAAGGCCTGATCAGTGACTTGCACTTTAAGAATTCTATATTTGTCTTCTTGTCCTATATGCACAAAAAGGATTTGATTTGCCTTTCTGACAATAGTACAAAAGGGGATGTCTCTTTACTGTTCCCTCCGTACTTATCACCCATAAGGCAACTGTTTACCATAGGCCATGACCCTACCAAGCATGGGCATTATTTTATGGTACAATAGTACAACAGACCCAATCTTTACATGACACATGTAAAGTTAGGGATGACATGCATATAATGCATGGGGTATAAATATGAATGTTGGGTTGTTCTTCAAACGACCTTGGTCCATCTGCTATACCCCAAATCCTTTCACTCCCTCTCAATTCTTCTAAGTTCTTTCTATCTCTTCTTTACTTGCTTTGTGCATAAGCAAAGGCTTAGTGTCTATATTCTAAGATTATTTTAGATCTTGATATAGTTTGATCTTTATCAACAAACAATCTAATAGTAATCTATACAAAGACTCCATAGGAGTCATAGATTAAAAATATAGAAGAAACTTTGTTGTTTGTATTCAACCCCTCCCCCCTTCTACAATACAAAATACTATAATCTATCTTATTGGCCATCCCATAGGGACCAACATTAGGTCTGCCATGAGAGATGAAGGAAAAAGAGAGGCTCTGGTAGAAAAGAGGGGAGACGTGGTTAGGTCATAAAAGGAGGTGTGGGAAAGATGAAAAAAGAAATTAGGTGAAATTTTTTTATTTTAGTTTAATTACAATTAAATTATCAAAATTAATATTTATGTTAGAATAAAATAATGGCATCAGGAAAAAAAATAGTAATTTGCATTTTATTTAGATTAAATGTTAATTTTTTCAACAAAAGGGTAGTTTTGTCATTTTACATAATTCCATTCCAATTCCTTAGCAAACCAAACAGACAGATTCCAATTTCTTTGACAGATTTCATTCCATTCCTGTCAACCAAACACTTTGGTCAAACCTGATAACATTCCATTCCATTCCCTCTAGATTCCAATTCCTTTGGCAAATTCTATTCCTTCAAAAATCATTCTGCGAACCAAACGCCCCCTAAGTAATTTTGTTGGAAGGTTTTGATAATAAAGTTGGGGAGGAAATGTATCTTTTCACATTTTGAAGAGATTTTTCACGCTCGTCTGTCCATCCAAACCTTTTTTTCTAAAATGTTACAAAAAATGACATTCTTCTGAGGAACGAGGGATAAACATTTTGAGTGTTGCAAATCTACCTACGTGATTGAATGTTGAGAATCACCTTTATTTGCTTAGGGCTAGCTACGGTTCCACTTCAGGTGACCATATGACCTAGGATTTTTCCAACTTATACCCCAAAAGAACATTTGGCTAGGTTTGCTTCATTGTGGAGTATTGCAGGACGTCGAATCACTAACGATCTATATGGTCCATATGATTTGTCATTTTTTTAGACCGGACCATGATATCATTGATATAGACGTCTATGATTAGGCCTGTAAACGAACCGAACGTTCATGAACCGTTCGTGATTTTGTGCGGCGGGAAGTTCGTTTATGTTCGTTCGTTTAATAAACGAACGAACACGAACAGAATTTTACGTTCGTTTAAATAAACGAACGAACACGAACAACGTCCTCGTTCGTTCAATTATGTTCGTGAACGTTCGGTTATGTTCGTTCGTTTATGTTCGTGAACCATCGTTCGTTTACGTTCGTGAACCGTTCGTTTATATTCGTTTATTTATGTTCGTTCATTTATATTAGTATATATAATTATTTATTTATTTATTGTATATTATTTATTAAGTAATTTAATTATTTAACTATGTTTTAAATAAAGTTTAAAAAAATACTACAAAACCTCTCTCCTCTCGGGTAAAAACTTCATCCTATGTAGGATTTTCTGTTTGTTCATATTCGTTTGTTAATGTTTGTTCGCTTATATTCGTTTATGTTCATTTGTGTTCGTTTGTGTTCGTTTACGTTCGTGAACCGTTCGTTTAAGAGTTTAATGAACGAACACAAACGAACATGAACACCCTCATGTGCTAAATGAACGAACACGAACATGAGTTTTCGTTCGGTTAAGCGTTCGTGTTCGTGTTCGTGTTCGTTTAAACTTAAACAAACGAACATGAACATGCCCCGTTCGTTTTCGTTCGGTTCGTTTACAGGCCTATCTATGATAATTCTATGATGTTTTTGGACATCCAGTCCAATAGTCGTTGATAAGTTGATCATGCAATTTTAAGACCAAAACACTTATAACAATATATCCCTTTGTCCGTCATAAAAGCAGTTTTATTTTGGTCGTCTGGATGCACAATTTATATATAGTTATATACAGATTCATAAGGGTTAGTGACCCCATGACCAACTGTTGCATGAACCAAATCATCTATTTGTGGTTGTGGAAATTGATCTTTGGACAAACTTCGGTCAAGTCTATGCAAACCGTCCATTTGCCATTTTCATTACTGTCACCACACTAGCTAACCACTTAGGGTGTTTTACTTCTCTAATCTTTACGGTCTATAGTAAGTTTTTAATTTCACATTGATAACATTGTTTATGTTAGGAATTATGTGGAGAGTTGACAAACCAAGTAATTACATATCCAATGTTACAAGACACTTGAGGGTCACACCTGTGAGGACCTATAAATCGTATAAGTTAAATGAGACCCAGAAATGGAGAGATAGGATTTATAATAGTTAATTATAAATCAGTTGGGTAATTTCAGTCAGAAATCCCAAAGTTGGAGGGTTATTAATTAATTAGATACATTATATATTTATTTGATAAAATAAATATATAATAGTTAATTAATAAGTAATATATAAAGATAAATATATATATATATATAGAATTATCATAAGCAAATTCTTTTCCAGTAATTAAAAAGGAAAAAGATTTGAGATAATTACAATATGGAAACTGGATCCTATTCAAACTGTATTTTTCCTCCATATAAATAAGGCTTATGGGTTAAGGAAAAATTAAGCTTTTCAGCTAACTAAAATCAGTTTCAGTTTCTCTCTCCCTCTCTCTCTCCAGCCGGCGACGCCACCCCCCCCCCTTCTCGGATTCCAGTTTCGGTTTTCCGGTCTTTGGGTTTTCATTCGGTTCAACTAGAAGAACATTCGTTGGTCGATCACCGGTGGACTAAATCTCAAGCAATCCAGGTAAACCATCGAAACCATATTAGAATTAACTAAACTAAATTGATTAAAAGATCTGTAAGCTATTAGGGTTTTTGCTTAATCGCTTCCGCATTATAATCAAACCAGCGTGTGTTTGATAGCATAGGCTTTTATCAGTTCAGATTTTAAACCTATGGGATTTATCGGACCAGTGAGGTTCCGAAGATCCACGATGATCCTCGAGTCAGTTTGATCCGAGGGATCTCACAAAAACCCAACAGTGGTATCAGAGCCATTGTTTTAATCGTTTAGTCTTTTATCAGATTGTGATCCGTTAAAATTTGAGTTTGTTTCTTTCGCATCAAGTTTTGAATGTTTATATAAAATTTTTGATCTTTATCAAATTTCGAATGTTTATCACTTGAATTATCATACGAAAACCTAATCGATCATCACCATGGCCGCACCACCGTTTGGGGTGGCCGCCGATCCAATCATCACCAAAAACAACAACCGGGCCGCACCACAGTTGATGGTGCCAGCGCCGGTCGTCGAACGGAAAAAAACACCGAGCCACAACCACCCAGATTGGTGGTGGTTGTGGCGGTCACGGACTCAGAACCGCAAACCACCAGGTGATGGCTGCGGCGGACACACACACACAACCGCTACCACCAGATCGGTGGTGGCGGGTTGTTCCACGATTCCGGCAGCGACTAGCATTGACGGTGGCGGCATCGGTGTTCGCCAGTCACAGCCATGAAGGCCGGCGGTGGCGGACAATAAAATCACCGCTGGACAGCGGTGGTGGTGAGTTTTTGTTCATCGGAAGCCTCAAGCGGCGAACGGTGGTGTGCCGTGTACGGCGGCGGCAAACCAAGCCGAGACCGAACCACCAATTGGTAGTAGTCAAGCGGCGATGGTGGCCAAGGGTGGAGCGCCACTTAACTGTGGCTGAGATCGCGCCGCCAATCAGCGGTGGACAAACCGCTACCACCAGAGGCCGCAATCGCGGTGGTAGATGGCGGTACAGACACCGGCCGCGCCGTGCATAACGGTGGCGGCGGTTGTTCAATCGATCACCGGCCGCACCGCGCATAGCGGTGGCGGCGGCTATTGCTATCACCGGCCGCACCACAGCTATTAGTGGTGGCGGCGACGGTTTTATGATGGACGGTGGCGATGTTTGTTTTGTTCGATTCACCGGAAGCCTCGAGCACACGCCGCACCATAATGGTGGTTGCGGCGGCGGTGATCGATTGATGATGTTGGTTCGGTGGTAGTGGTGTTTTGTTTACGATCGCCGGTGACGGTAATTGAACGGCAATGTGGGATCGATGATGGCGATGTCGTTTTTCGTTTGTTCGCCGTATAGTAACGATCACCATAACCACGCCACAGCAAGTGGTGATGGTGGCCGACGGTTCCGAACACCGACCGCACCATGCGTAAGGGTTGTAGCGTCGGTTGTGTTCAAAGGTCATGGCGGCAGCGGTAGCAGCTTTGCGCCACTGTCGTTGCTCAAACCGAGGTTGTGGTGGCGTTTTGCCATCGTCGCCGGATAATGGTGTTAGTTGATCGCCACCTGTAGGTGGCGGTCATCGGCGATGGAGATATACGTTGAGGCAGCGGCGTTCAAATCACCAAGAAACCACGACCGAACCACCAGATCGGTGGTAGCCGGCGGCTTCAAACCGCAACCGTGGTGGTGGCCAACGGTCTCCAGAAACGGTCCGATGGTGTTCGAGATGGTTATCGCGGCGCGGACAAGGCCACGATAAAATCCTCGAGATACAAACAAACTCTTGACCTTTGTGGCACGAGCCGAGCCTTCGCAACGCGAGCAAGGCTACCGAGCTAGGGTTCTTCGTCAGTTTGGGCCAAGTTATCAGGCCCAGAGCCCAGTTCTTTGGGCCAAGTTATGACCCAAATAGGGGCTCGTTTGGTTTTAAGATAATCTAAAATTATTTGGGAAACTTTCATCAAATAAAAATTCGTTTTAGGATTTTCGATTTGATAAGCTTTTATAAAAATTAGAGTTTTTCAAATAAGCCTAATGTCGTGTTTTTTACACAAAGGCCAGTACTTTAATTTTTGATCGATAAACCCAGTTTATTTTTGGATAAATTATAAATATTTTTAGAAAATTGGTTTTTGATTTATAAGATTTATAGTCTATAAATCTAGATGAATTTATAAATCAGGTAAAAACTATTTTCAGATTAAAATATTATTTAGGCTTATAAAACAGTTTATTTTTATAAACCAATTAAAACCAAGTTTTGCGATAATTGAGACAAGATAATTTTAACGGATCTAGGTTTATTTCTCGCTGTTATATTATGCTTTATATATATGATTGATTGCGTGATTGCTTGAACTTCATATATGCATCTCAGTTTGAAATATATATATATGTGTGCCTAATATAGAATTTTGCCAACTTAGACCCTTGACATATTTACGGGGAGGCCTGCGAGCCATTTACAACCCCTTATGTAATAATGACCTTAGGATAGATGTTCGGGATAGCGAGGCCAGTGGGAGCTGCTAAAGTTCATCCTCTTACCGGAGTACTGACAAACATGGCGAGGCCAGTGGGAGCTACGCAAGTTTTTAGTAAAAATAGGTCATTATTGGACCCTAGGAAACCAACGTTGGCAAAAACTATAATTGGCTATTATGTGATTAACTGTTATTTAATTGCATGATTAAATGTTTATTTGTGATATCTTGTATGTTAGTAAGTTTTAAATAGTTTCTTTTAAAACTAGGTTGTATCACAAAGTATATAGGTTTTTGTATTTAAAATTACCAGTTTTTCAAACATTTCAAAACGGTAGATTTTATTTTTAAAACCTATAAATGATTGTTATATATAAAAGGCAAGTTGACAAAGACAGTTAGTTTTTATCAACTAGGTGTGCTATTAAAACAGTTAGTTCTAATTAGCAAGTGATTTTTAAACAGTTAGTTTAAAACATCAGCTGCCTTTATAACAATCAGTTTTTCAAAACCTAGAAGTAAAATTTTCAAAATCCCGAAAATCATAGATCAGTAGTGCAACCCATCTAGGGGCACCTTCGGTATAAGGTACATGGGCGTTATGAGTGATCACACCTTCAACGTCCGTGTTCAAACTGAAAACTGAAGGGGTTACATAACTCTGCGAATTATCTCCGGGTGGTACCGGCCAGAGTATAGTGATCAGGTCCCCAAAATGGTGAGATCTATTTTGGTACTATAATGTTCACCGGGAGGTACCGGGCCAAAATGCACTTAGAATGACTAAAACATGCACAAGTAGTTAGCGTGGTCCCGAAAAGATCTAGGAGTCATATCAGGTAGATATGATTGGTAAAAGTCCTTACCTACCGAAATAAATACGGGCCTGGTGGAGCAAGAACAATCCGCACATTAGGACGTATGAAATAAGGATCCTAGTCCAATAAATTGATCATTTAAGGGTTTATTGATATTTATTGGAATTTAATCTATTTACAGTTGCTAAAGACCAAAAGTTTTAATTTGTGTAGATGGCAAGCACTGTTACCAGCACTAACAATCTTTCCCTCCGCTCTATCCTAGAAAAGGACAAGTTGACTGGCTCCAATTTCCTTGACTGGGAGCGCAATCTGATGATTGTGCTCAGACATGAGAGGAAATGGTATGTCCTTGAAGAGCCTCTTGGGGAGGCACCTCCGGCAAATGCTCCGGCTGCTGCCAGAAATGCCCACAAGAAGTACTCGGATGATCTACTTGATGTCGCCTGTCTGATGCTTGCAACTATGAGCCCAGATCTGCAAGCAGGGCTCATAAATACAAATTCTTATGACATGATCCGCCAGCTGAGGGACATGTTCCAGACCCAGGCTCGTACAGAACGTTACGATGCCACAAAAGCATTTAATGAGTGCAAGATGGTAAAAGGGACATCAGTGAGTGACCACGTCATGAAGATGAAAAGGCACTTGGATCATCTGGAAAGGCTTGGTCACCCAGTTCCGTTGCAGCTAGCAACAGATACTATTCTCAACTCACTGTCAGAAGACTACAGGCCTTTTGTAGTCAATTATAATATGAATAACATGGAGAAGTCAATAGCAGAATTACACTCCATGCTTAAGACAGCTGAGTTGAATCTGGGCAACAAGAACAAGACCAAGGATGTCTTGATGGTAAGAGACGGAGGGGTGAAAAAGAAAAATGGGCATGCTAGCACCAGCAAAGAAAAAGGACCAGTCCAGGCCGTCCAAAGTGCACCCAAGAAAGGCAAAGGCAAGGGCAAGGGCAAGAAAGTTAAGCCGAACAAAGCTAGGACCGAGAACCGCTGCTTCACATGCAATGGGGTCGGTCACTGGAGGCAGAACTGCCCAAAGCGTCATGAAGCAGGTATATAAACCTCAGATATTTGTGATTGCTTTAGTTTGTCACTTCTTACTTGTTAGTTTACAAGTGTACTGATACCTAGAGCAAATGACTATTGCAGGTGGTCAGAAGTGATGTGCCCGAAGATTGCAAGGATCAAGATAGAAGCTCATTTTAGATATATGTTGTTCAAGACAATTTTATTTTAAACAGTTGTTTTATGGTTACTTTTTAATACTTATAATTTATGGTTTTGGATTTTATAAGTTATTGTCTTGAATAAATATCTGATATGCGTGGAATTTTAAATCTCACAAAGTCAAGTTTTGACTTGATTTAAAATAAGATCCTAGATATTGCCTGTTACACTAGAAATATTACTTCAATAAGTTTTGAATTGAAGTAATTTATATGAAAACTGTTAGAAACCAAAAGATTATGGTTTCTAAGTAAAACATTTATGAGTAAGATTATGAAATAATTTTGATCAAGTCTAAATTATTCAAATGTTTTAGAAGAGAATCTGAGATATTAACTTAGACAAGGTTAATAACAGTATTTATAAAACTAGGAAAATTCCAAGTTTTGGAATTAGGATTTAATAAAATCCAGTTAAGTTTTATAAATAGAATTCTCAAGAATATTACTTAAAATAGAATTGACTAATCAAAGCTTTGACTAAGTCAATAGTGAATTTTGAGTAATAATCAGTTTTCATATAGGTTAGTGGGAGCCCAATTTATTCTCTATCTAGTCTGAGATAAAGAATAAAAGATATAATTATTGATTCAATATATCTCGAAATTCATGATCCAGGTAGGATGAGAATTCATAAGATATAATTTACCTCATAGTCAAAAAGATAAAAGTTTCAAAATCCTTGAAACAAAGTAAAGTCATGATTGACTTTAAAATCAATAATTAAAGTGTTGGATTAATTATAGAATTCCAGTAAATTTGCCAGCGTAGTAAATGGAATCTGTTTTCAGGTAGAAAACATTCATCTACACAGCAACTAAGGAAAGTTGCAGTTTAATTTTACATATTCAGGAACTAGGAGTTGTTCCAGATCTCCAAGTTCATGGAATATGATAAAATAAAAGTCTAATCTTTGTTTAAAAGTGTTTGCAAAACAATGATTAGCAGATACAAGTAGACAATATCAAACTTGTATTATTTGGTTATCACTTTGATTAAAATGGTAAACTTTAATCAAAGGGTTTAAACTGAAGATAGGTGATACTTCATTTTAGACCAATATTTAACAAACGTTAAATAGATATCATAAAAGTTATTAAAAAAGTCATTAATTTTGTTATTATTACAACGTGTAGTATGGACTATACAAAATTGATTTCTTTATCACTTTTATATTTTGCATGTTTTATAATCCAGGAAATAAACTAGTTTCCAGTTTTTATTCAAAACTTGTCCGTGACAACTTATCATTGTGGGAACATGATAAGGTGTTAAAGTCATTGTGAACTTCTAGGTAGTTATGATCAGTTGCTGAATAACAGCTACAAGCATTGTAGACTAAAAGTTGCACAGATATTTGATAGAGTAGCAAATATCGAACGTGATCCGCGGTTGAGATTACTTCTTGGAATCAGTCATAAGTAAATCTCACAGTGGTTGTCCCTATCACCTGAGGTATCTGATTTGATATCATGAGGACTACTGAATACTTAGTACACTCAACCGCTACGCCGTAACAGCAGAGGCGGCCCTGGGGGTGTGCCGCTGGTGCGGTCGCACGGGGCCTCCGATTTTTAGGGGCCTCTGATTATTTTATATATTCTATATATAGTATATATTTTAAAAATGATGCCAATTAACACAAACTTTATGCTGGCTTAGATGGTAAAGGCTCCTTCCTTTTACTCTAAAGGCAGCGGCAGCCCTAAGGGTGTGCCGCTGGTGCGGTCGTATGGGGCCTCCGATTTTTGGGGGCCTTTGATTATTTTATATATTCTATATATAGTATTATTTTAAAAAGGATGCCAATTAACACAAATTGTCTGCTGGCTTAGATGGTAAAGGCTCCTTCGTTTTACTCTGGAGGCGTGAGTTTGAAATACGACAATGGGTAAACATGATATTTTAAACTTTAATAAGGGTATATATGCAATTAACCCTTTCAATTATTACTCTTTAAGGATTTATTCTTTTGATTTGGTAATAATAATTAACTTAATAAACAATAAAAGTAAAAAATTCAAGGCCACATTTATTTATTCGCACAAGGCCTCCAAAATGTTAGGCTCGGCCCTGCGTAACAGGGTGGCTATAAAGGGCGTGACTAGATTCAGCGGAAGCCGTGGTGTTAAAGGCAGATATGCAAGATGGGATTTGCACCTCTTCTCAGAAGAGAGATATTTCTGGGCCCATCTTGACTGACTGAATATACTGATGAAGTGCATGGCCATGCCCAAACGAACTGATTAGTTCTTTGTCGTTTACCTATCAGTAAAAGTTGGATAGTCAAGAAAACAGAATCTTGAGTATTTAGAGTTGACACTTTCCAAGCTCATACTCACAGATGAAATATCGTGATGCAAAGGGAAAAGCCAAGATATACCCAATCAATGAACAGTAGTTTCATAGATACTATTTCCTTACGGAATGTTTATATCACCAGTCTGGGTATAAGAGTTCTTGTAACCTGGTCAACCTAAGTGCCTGTCTAGGGGCCTCCTTAAGTCCGTGTAATCAAAGCGGTATTGCCAACTTGCACAAGTGGGAGTCTGTTAGGAATTATGTGCAGAGTTGACAAACCAAGTAATTACATATCCAATGTTACAAGACACTTGAGGGTCACACCTGTGAGGACCTATAAATCGAATAAGTTAAATGAGACCCAAGAAATGGAGAGATAGGATTTATAATAGTTAATTATAAATCAGTTGGGTAATTTCAGTCAGAAATCCCAAAGTTGGAGGGTTATTAATTAATTAGATACATTATATATTTATTTGATAAAATAAATATATAATAGTTAATTAATAAGTAATATATAAAGATAAATATATATATATATATATATATAGAATTATCATAAGCAAATTATTTTCCAGTAATTAAAAAGGAAAAAGATTTGAGATAATTACAATATGGAAACTGGATCCTATTCAAACTGTATTTTTCCTCCATATAAATAAGGCTTATGGGTTAAGGAAAAATTAAGCTTTTCAGCTAACTAAAATCAGTTTCAGTTTCTCTCTCCCTCTCTCTCTCCAGCCGGCGACGCCACCCCCCCCCCCCCTTCTCGGATTCCAGTTTCGGTTTTCCGGTCTTTGGGTTTTCATTCGGTTCAACTAGAAGAACATTCGTTGGTCGATCACCGGTGGACTAAATCTCAAGCAATCCAGGTAAACCATCGAAACCATATTAGAATTAACTAAACTAAATTGATTAAAAGATCTGTAAGCTATTAGGGTTTTTGCTTAATCGCTTCCGCATTATAATCAAACCAGTGTGTGTTTGATAGCATAGACTTTTATCAGTTCAGATTTTAAACCTATGGGATTTATCGGACCAGTGAGGTTCCGAAGATCCACGATCATCCTCGAGTCAGTTTGATCCGAGGGATCTCACAAAAACCCAACAGTTTATTCTTAGGAAAAACTTCCACTCACTTTTGCTTGACAGATTTAAGGAAAGAGTAAATGTTGCATTTGTGTGATATTATGTCGGGTTAGTGTCGACCATATCTTCACGTGCCCAAGAAAAACAATTGTTGTTGAGTTTTAGGAAATTTATGAGCTGCTCCTTGATGGAATAATCTAAGGATGTATCTACAAATGCAATTTGGTAAGGTTTATCAGGATTAAGGATGACTTCCTATAGTTGGAGATAGTTTGTCATAGGTGTTGCTTTTTCGACCATCATCGTGGATTTGTAACATTCCATCGATGTTCCTCTCACTTCTAATTTCTTGAATTCTCCTCGAAGTTGGAAACAATATCTTCTGATGATGTGAAAAGATAACTTTCATGTCATATATCAATGTTCATCTGAAGATAACAATATATGCTAAGACTATCGTCACAAAACTGTATCCAACTTTACCCTTATTCCTATTATGTGTATCCAACTTCAAAATGTGCTATTGTATGTACTATACTTTCAAAATGTGCTATTGCATGTATTATACTCTTAAAAATGTGTTATTGTATGTACTATACTTTTAAAAAACATGCTATTGCATGTATTATACTCTTAAAAATGTGTTATTGTATGTACTATACTTTTAAAAAACATGCTATTGCATGTACTATTTCAACAATAAATAAATACTATATTACATACAATAGCACATTTTGAAAGTATAATACATACAATAGCACATTTTGAAGTTTGATACATACAATAGGAATAAAGGTAAAGTTGGATACATTTTTGTGAAGATAGCCCTATATGCTAAGGTGCAATTCAATACTTTGAAGTTTGAACTTAGACAATTTTTTATGTCTTTGGTGAAGACTAGGAGAATGATTTCTCATATTATGTTTACGACATCACCATTAACTTTGACAAGGACTATCAAACTCTAGTTATTTAATGATTTCTAATGCCCATGAGGACAAGGACTATCGTAGGAATTTCTTTCCTGAGAAATTATTGCAGATGTCATTTTCGGACACGTCATGCTATTTTTCTCCAAAGTTCTACACAATATTCAATAGTATGCTAATGGTTTCCTTAGATTGAATTTTTGAGCATTAGGCTTACCATTTTTCTTATCCATTTAAGGGTTTCCTTTATTTTTCTCAAAGCTTTAACTAAATCTTTATTTCTAGTGCATAGAAATGTTTTTCTTTTTATCTAACCCGACGTCTGAGATTTGGCAATGTTGATCCTGGTACGGATGATTCTTTGTTTTAACTTTCGGACATTTAATACCCAAGGATCAGTTGTTGGGGTTTTTATTTCTTTCGAAACATGTGTCATTCTCAAAGTGCTTATAGGCAAGCGTCCTAGCAAATATGTCTTCAAAAGTCTCAGATGGATGTTTAGTTAGATCCATATATAGTTTTTATTCTTCCTCGAATATCTTTTGTAGGCTTCAATTGTTATCCTAATCTTGCAGTTACAAATGCTGATTATTTCATACCGAAACAATTGAAGTAACTATGAATGGATTCGCCAATCTTTTGTGTGATATAATATAGATCACCAATATGCTTCTCCATTTTGTGACTATTATGAATTGTGGAAGAACTGATTAACCGAATCTGCAAAAACATATATCTATTAAGGATTCAAGTTAATGATCCATTGTAGTGCAATCTTATTGAGGAATCTCCAACGCTTTTGCGCATGCACACTTGCTGAGAAATTTTATGGAATCGAAGTAGTCCACATCAAAGCTATATTGTCGGCAAAAGATGAGGCTTGGAATCCTGTAGGAAATTCCACATGGACGAGTACAACTGCTCTAGGAAGTTTACATAACAATACCAGGACTTTTTCATTTTGATCTTCTAACATTAAAGCTTCGAGCCACTGCATCCTCTCACAATTAGGCATATGCATGCATATAGATCGACATTTTTTTGTGTGGAGTAAATCCTGATCCTTGAGCAATGAGTCTAATTGTAGCATTAATTCCATTTCCTCTTAGATGACCCTGATTCATGCTAGACAACAGGATGCATAATTAGATGTTTGGGATAAGGAATATCATAGTAGGCATCGTTGTGGTGAATAATAACATGAGGAAATAATCTTGTATTTAGAGGGCATGGTGGTGGAGGGGAAGAACAAGAGGATGTGAAGTCGTGGTCATTGAATCTCATATATATCAGACCACTTTTTTATTTCAGACCTTCTATAAACTCAATTTTGTTGTAGTCCTACATATGGAGTATTACATTGACCATGCTTGGTTAATCTCATACGATTTAGTCTAACATCACAATTGCTAATGGGTCTTGCTATCTATACCTCTTCCTATCCTTTTTTTCCTCTCATATACCCCTCTATTATGGATCCCACCTATGTAGTCACGTACATCTATTCATACCCGTCAATCCATTATTGAAGGTAGGAATAAAAAAAAAATCCTTGGTAAAAAGGTTAATGTATTTTCTTTATTTAATTTTATTAATTGAACCCAGTCACCTATTATATATTATATTGTTTTCTTATAATAGTCGGCCGCTATTAGGCATCCATAATGTCTGGGGTTGGAAGAAATTAGGGCGTAAGAAAAGATGGCAAGTAATCTCATTTGCAGTTAAATACGTACATAAATAAATGCAACTCTAGCTTCCACATATCATTCGCTCACATCCCAAGAAAAATATGGGCGACCTCCACTCCATTCCATTCTCCTCCTGCCCTTCTCCACACTTCTCTTACTGTAATTCTTCTTCTTCTTCTTTGTTTATCTCTCTCTCTCTCTCTCTCTCTCTCTCTCTCTCTCTCTCTCTCTCTCTCTCTCTCTCACTATATATATATATATATATTGTACGTATATATGTATAATATGCTGACTTGGTAGGTTATGGTGCAGCTATGGACATGAAAAGCCCTCCTCAGTTCCATTATCACTCACCCTTGAATTCAGATGATATGCCATCTGCCTATCTTGAAGATTGTTTTCTTGAACTAAGCTCCAAACGACGTCGCTTGGTTCTCTTCCATGATGATCAACTTCAGCCCATCAATCAAACCTCATTTCCTGTAGTTAGTTGTTTTTGTCTTCTAAAATTTTGAATTTTCTCAAAGTTAATGATATGAGTATTTGTTATAAACTTGATTTTTAATTAATGAACTCACAGGATTACTGGAATCCCATCCCTCATCAAGACTTGGAGAATTCTTACCAGAGTTTCTGCAAGTTGTATGCAGATAATGATGGTAAGAGTTAAGATCACATGAGACCAAGCTGTTTTTATGAAACTGGTTCGGTTCGGTTTCGTTTGGCCATCACTACATGAGACCAAGCTGTTTTTATGAAACTGGTGAGATTCATAGCAAAACACTATATATGAAGGTTACAGCAACCGTCACAATGTTTTTTCTGTGAATGTTTGAAACTTTTTTACCTTCACAGAATTATGCTATGAAGTTGAAGTATTATTTCGTAGTTTTACTGGTATCATGAAAACATGTTGGTCGATCTCATGTAAATCCAACCCATTATGGTAATTCAAAAATCGATATTATTTATGGGTTTTTTAAAATTATTAGTTAAAACATGAATTATTTATATATAGCAGCAGTCATCAGTGGAGAAGATAGAAGGCAAGTAGAAGAGACTTATTCAACATCATCTTCAGAAAGTAACAAAAGTAGCATCCATACTCACTGCTTCTCTCATTCTCTTGGTAAGTCTTCTGTTTCACACACAGCAATAATTCTAGAGTTTGTTGATGGTTGTATCTTAATTTGTTCAAATTGTTTATTTTTTATTTAAAAAAAATAGGATTAAAATTAAGATTGTACATATCATTTGAGGAAAATTTGGGGTAAAAATCCTCACATGCATGAATGCATGCATGATGATGATGATGTAGAAGTAATGATGACCTTTCATCATGAAACATGGAGAAAAGTGTGTGTATATTAATATATATAACATAACATATACTTATATAGACTTTTTGATTTGACTTAGTTTTTGAAGGAAGATTAAATTAACATCACCACATGTCTTATAATATACTTTAATCTCCCACTTTAGAGAAATAAAGTAATGATTTTGGTAAAAGAATTACATACTTAAACACCAAAAGCTCGGTTAAACAGTTTAATGTTTTTGTATCAACATTCAATCTATAATTATCTAAATACACTATGTATATGAATATATAATCATCCCTTTTCAAACTTTTTAGAGATAATATATTTACTTTAAAGAAATGAAAATGCACCATATAATACAATAAAATATATAATTTTTAAGTAAGCTTTTGACATGTGCCTTAAAGCATCTTCAACTAATTTTCAAAATAAACAGTTAAGACTTAAAATTCAAAAATAGAAAATTGCATTAAACAACTATAATTTCTCTCTTTTATAATTAAATTCTCAAATTAGTTATAATATTAAAATATTTTATATTTAATACAAATTTTTTTTATATAGAATGCAATTTTAAATTATTGGTGGAAAGGAGAATAAAAAACATTTTTTTTCCTTGACAATCGTTATTGGGAAGTTCCCAAATCTTTGTTCTTTTTCGGTTTTAAAGAAACCGTAGATCATCTCATAATTAATTTTTCAAGAAATGAACAAAGATAAAATTTAAATACATAAAATTTCTTACAAACAACCAAAATCAATAATATTTTATCATGTATTTGTGTGGGAACGTTTAATGCTATATCGTGTTACCAACTATGTTAAAAATACATATATAGAGAGAGAAAGCTTCATGCAAGAAACATAATATTTTTTTTAAAATGCAAGGATGATTGTCAACAATTTATCCGGTCAATAAAGACGGATTTGACCGTTTTTCCCTCCTTTAATCATCTCCACCCTTCATGAATCACGTCAATCCTCCGTGATTGCGTCCATCGTAACCGAAAATGTGTTGCTGAGAATCGTTCTTGCATTTTCTTAAATTGAAATCGTTCTCGTATAAACCCACTTCTCTCTCTCTCTCTCTCTCTCTCTCTCTCTATATATATATATATATATATATATATAGGGTGAGGTTCAAATGTGAACTCGATTTTGGTTGTGAACGTGAGGACGAATCTCAGCCACACATCTTCGGTTACGATGGACGCGATCACGGATGATTGACGCGATTCATGGGAGGGTAGAGATTATTAAAGAAACGACCGGTCAAAACCGCCTCTATTGATCGGATGAGTGGCTAAGATTCATCCTCAGATTTACAACAAAAATTAAGTTCACATTTGAACTTTTGTCTATATAATATTTCTATATGGTTGTTTGTTGTATTAAGCTTCTATAAGAAGAGCTTTATTCCCAGGCAAAAGTTATTACGGATAGGTGTTTACATGCGAAAGCACACAAGTGGACCACTTTGAAACAATTTTCTCATATAACTTCTGTCATCGCTTTTGATTAGTTTCGTACTCTAAAAAGACTGAAACATTGTTTTAGACAAAAGTAAATTCAGAAGTACCTTTAATTTCATGCCATTGACAATGACTTGTTATATTTTTATATATGCATGGTTTCAAATTCTTTTTAATTAATTTATTATATTAATCAATTTTCTTTCAAAAATATATGGTGTATTGGTTTGTAACAACATTGCTTAAATCAAAATCATCTGCTAATTCTTTTCTTTCTTAATTGTCACATATATAGGGCATCTCTTTTTTCTATATTAAATTATACCATGGAATCATGGATAGACAATAAATTATTTAATAAGACTTGTAATTTTACAAGAGTAGTAACGGTTGTCCATCGTATATATATACTTGCAATATAAATATTCTTTTAAAATGAAATTATATGATTTAATAAGTTAGTATTTAATTCTTAGAATACGCTCAAAAATATAAGTTGAGCTATTTGTTATATGACAACTTTTTTAGAAAAATGATATATATGTTTTTTTTTCAAAGCATGTTTTCGAGAATTGTCGTATAAAACGGATTAGAAATATGATTATTTCGTGAGTCGTGTTAGGTTCTCCAACTTTGTCTTAAAAATTAAAAGTTGTTGCATTGTCTAACTTTTTTTATTTGTTTATTACAATATTTTATATAAAAGACACAATTATAGGTACTAGAAATTAAAAAATCCCATATATTACTCTGTTTAGGACAAATTATTAAATATTCTAACA
The DNA here is from genome assembly GCA_030169165.1 of Centaurea solstitialis. Classification (NCBI taxonomy): domain Eukaryota; kingdom Viridiplantae; phylum Streptophyta; class Magnoliopsida; order Asterales; family Asteraceae; genus Centaurea; species Centaurea solstitialis. The sequence continues at coordinate 12,764,183 of CM058044.1, read as the reverse complement.
CACCTAGTTTTTAGTGACTTCTTGATCTATCCTAAATTCTTTTGGATCTAACTTAGATTTCAAATATATAGTGATTACATGTATATATTCACAATTTGTCCGGATTTGATGTAAGTGTTGAACATGTATAGGAAGAAGAAATGAAGACAAAAAGAAGAAGGTTGTAGCAAGAGTCGTATATCCATTTGCATTGGTGAAACCAGGTGGACTTAAGGGGGATGTCACATTGAATGACATCAATCAAAGAATCCTAATGCCACCGACGAGACCATTGAAGCATCCTGTGGGGGACTTTGCATGTCGACCATTGGTTTCGTTGGACGGATTTGGCCTCTCCGGCAAAGCGGTGGTGGCTCTCACTAGAGTTCATACACAAGGGAGAGGCACTATCACTATTATTAGGACTAAAAATTAAAATATGCATAGTTGTCTAGTAAAGTGAAAAATTGGAGGGTGTTGAATTGTATAGTGACAATTGGGAATGTACTTTGGAGTAATATATATGCCTTTTTTTTCTTTTATTAATTATTGTGGTACTACTTTCAAGTTTTAGAGTGTCGAGTGTCGACCTAAGATAGCTAGGTGTGTATTTATTTTAATGGTCATGTATGGTTTCTTAATAGTTCTTAAGTAATATATATCATTTTAAATTTCAAATTTACAAGTGATACACATGCTATAATAAAATAATTATTATACCGTATTGATACAAAAAAGAAAAAAACTTGTCTATTTATTTTATTTAGAAAAACAATTAAACCCCGGCATAACATTGGAGTACATTACATTTTTATTTGTAAGTTTAACATTTTATTTGGTTTATATGTTAAAAAAAGGTCTTTTGTTTAAGAAAGTTATAGTATGTTTTCTTTAAGAACGTGAAACATCCTTTTAATATAGTAATGACACAATACATTTATACTAACACTTAAAATAGGTTTTACATAATAAGAAGTGAAATAACATAACAAATAAAAATGTAAATACTTATATATCATTGTGGTTATATATAATATAAAAAGAGATTGATACCACCTCTTATTACATCATGCTTGCATCATTTAGGCGTTTGCTTTCTCATGAATGTCTTGAACCTCGAAGTGATAATTTCTTTATATAGGAACGAATTATGATTGATTCTTATGTTATAGTGAAAATAAGACTTAAAGTCAATAAACTTTGCTTGTTATGGTTGTGGTCCATGTGGTCTTCTTTTTTAATTATCACGACTACTTTAATAAATGCCGTTCAATAAGAGGTTTTCATTGTTTTATTTATTTAACTTTGAATTATGTAATTATTTCCCATTTTTCGACGAAAAACAAAATTAAAAACAAAAAAATAAAAACAAAAACCAAAATTCGGAGGCAATCAATAAAAACTTATCACGTGTCCCTCATCCCACATGGTGGATTTGGGGGTTGGTAATGATGATAATGATGTGTCATGATTAGAAATGATACCTTTTCTGCTAGTTTGGTCATCTCGAAGCCCCATTCGTCTCTTTGAACTTCGGTCGTAGACACATTGACTGTTAGTGATGCATTTTCTGAACCCCAAAATACGAAAGACATTTAAGCAATAATAATTCTAGACAAAGACCATAACCTCTTCAACCTCGCAACAATGACTGGCCCGAAGTAATATTCAGCGCTAAAATGTTAGTTGACACAAGAGGCAAGTGGCCTCCTAAGACAATTGTTTTACCAAAGCATCAGTTTCTCACTACAACACCTAAATTAAAAGAAGAGTCACAATAGCCAATCATTCACTTAAAAATGAAAAACAAAGAATTAAAAGGTTGTGCAAGAAAAAACGTCTATTATTCAAACTAATACAAAATGAAAATTCTTCCAATTGGGTCATAATCAAGTTAATGGATTGATGTCGACGCCCACATGGACATTGAAAACTGTAGCTGAGGAAAGTCTTTAAGGAACAAGAGAACCAGCCGTTGAGGTTACAGTATTGGCAAGAATAGCGGCAAGGACTTCCACTAACTCCAAGTTTGCTACATTCTCAAAACAAGCCAGATAAATATTCATGTCTTGTTGAGAATTTCATCACAACGTCTTGCCTACTAAGAACTTCTTCATGAGCTTGGCTTGTCCACTACTTTAGGTAGAACAGGTTTTTCCCAACAACTTGTTAGAGGCCTACTATCTCAGCTTCCATGTTTTAAATCCTTTTGAAAATAATAGCCATGTCAATTCCTGACTTATAGGCTTTACAGCTCATCAATGTCGTATCTGCATTGGTGGAATATATTACTTGGATAACTAAGGCCAATTCCTGACTTAGTTGTGATATCTCATCCCTCATTTGCAACATCTCCATCTATATCGCCTTTTCTAAATATCTCGACGTCACCAAACTTCATTGTGTTTCTCTGGGTCTATCTTTGTCGTGGATGACATATCCCAGGCCTCTTGCACTTGCACACCCAACTTCTTTACGACATCCTTTATTTGAGCCTCGGATGCCAATGCTTAAGATTTTCCTTCTTATGAGCTTCAACCCTGCTACTGCAAGTCCTCTATGAGAGCTACTAGAGGCAACGATGAGTACTACCCATGGACATAACATGGCTTATAGAAAAGTTATAGGAATACTCCCCATGAAACTATAAAATATAATGTAAGTTTCTCTATGCCCACGGCACATAAAATCTCTACTGACATCAAGTGAACCTATCAAGGTAGCACACATAGAGTATGTAATTCTTAGATAGACCATAATGGTCATGAACCAAATAAATTACATGTTGTTTTAGGAATATAATTATTATTCTAGTGGAGAAATCATATTATATAATATGCATGTATAAAATATAATTATGATAATCATATAGTAGAGTTAATATGGATCATTAATTATTAAGCTAATAATTAACTAGGCCAAAAGCCCAACACTTAAAAGTAATGTTTACTTATGGCCCAATGATTAATTTTTAAAGTTAATATTTAATTAATTAAAAACACCACAAGCTCATACCCTTAATTAGGGCCCGGTCCAAATATGGTGTAGGTTCCAAATCAATCAATCAATCACACTTAGATCTCCATGATGTAAATGCTAGGTACAAGATAGATTTTCATTCAAAGGTGTAAGAGAAGAGAGAAAGTACAAATGATGATTACAACTCCTATTTAAACTAAACTCTAATGGACTAGGCTTTTTAAAAGTGATGGGCCTCGTACAATGGGCCTTAATCACATTTACAATAAAAACAACTAAGTTTAAGAAATTGTAAAATTGACACAACTAACTAGATTTCTAACAATTTCCCCCTTTGTGTCAATTTCTCCGCTTCTGAAGATGGCTTGATGACTTCTTCTTTGAAGCTTCAGTCTCTTAGGGATTCTTTGATGATCCTTCTCTTCTCCGCGATGATGGTGGCGACGGTCTCTCCTCAAGCCTTTTGACCGGTCCCTCTATCTTCCGTAGACCACAATATGATTCGAGCCGTCGTAGAATAATGCGATGTTCTAGACGATGCTCGATGATCTGGAAAACCTCGTCTATCAGGATGGAGGGATTTATCCAGTGCTTAGTCTTCAACACCTCAAGCTCAAGCCTCTTCTTTTCGGTAGCCAACCCTTTGTTGATGATGTGGATAGTCCCATCACTTTACTTGTGGACCTCATCGCATTGCATAAACTTCTTCTCTTTCTTCTGATTCTGGTACACTACCCCAAGAGCCGGTTTCTCAAGGACTTTGTAGAGAGGATAGCGATCGATGTTTGGAAGGTCTTGATTTGGCGGTGAAAGGTTGATAGTGTTGTGATGACTCTCTAACCCGATCTGAAAGTCATGAATCTCTGAGTTTGTAAGCGTCTTTAACCCGATCTGAAAGTCATGAATCTCTGTTTCCTCTCGATAAAGCGCTTAACAGCTTCTAGTCCTTTGACTATCTCCTGAGGTCGGGTTGTAAGCGTCTTTAAGTCAGTGAATAATGTGTCTATGTCATCAATATGCACATTATCGAAGTCGGCTTCGGTGAATGTGAACTCCCCGTTTCTATTTCGGATGATAGAAAAGACTGAGAACCATAAGCCCTGGAAGCATACGGATGAAACCTCACTGAGTCGAATGATAGGGTTATCATAGAAGAACACATCTGCTTTGGGTTTGGCTTGGGTATCCATCCAATAGAGATACTTGGTTTGCTTTTGTGGCGGCAGATTGGTGATGTCGTAGTACATTTTCCAGAGACAAGTTCTCCACCTTGTCAGTGAAGATGGATCTATGAATATCCTCAAGGTAACTTCCACGCCTTCTCTCTCTATCCCACTTGACTGATTTTAGCGGCTCCACGTACTTTCTGCGATTTGAAGGCGCACCCTTCTCCCTTGTATAGATCACCTTGGGAGGTGATACCGATGGCTGCCTCCATTGACCATGAATCGGTCGCTGAGGGCCATGAGTCACAGGGTTGATTAGAGCACGGCATATGTTGGTACGAGGAGCTTTGACTGGTGGCGAGGGAGTGCGAGAAGGTGAATCATCCTGAACTGGAGATGGAGAGCGAGGCGGTACCCTTGGTTGAGGACCTCTATATGTATAAGACGGCGTAAGAGGAAGAGGAGACCGATGTGGTGAAGGCATGTCATATGTAGGCGAATGATGTGGAGACATAGGGGGTGAAGAGTCAAAACTGTACATCTCCATACCCGGAAGTGACTGATATGGTACCAGAAGTGGAGAGTCAGAACTATTGCTCTCCATGCATGAATCATAATCATTTGAAGGAACATCATCTGAAGTGGCTACGCGGTCAGGGTGAGAGACTTCCAGGTTGACAAAAATGACAATTTCTCGACCCTCTGCTGAATCTGCCGTCGGGTTCTGACCAGGCTGAGAATGAGATACATCGGCACCGGTCCCCATATGAGTACCGGAAGGAGCGGCGCTGGAAGATGTGCCTGTCATAACTGAGGAGCCAAGCCGAGCCTTCTTATGGATTTCCCCCTCACGGCGATCGGGGTCATCTCGGTCGTCGTGGCTGCGCTTTGGTGGCTCGGCTGTCGCACGACAAGTAGTCTCAAGGGCTCGGATCTGAGTCTGCATGTCTGAAATAGAGCCCTTGATCTCAGCTAAATCCTCCGTCTTCAAGGAATCAAGCTTCCCTTCGAGCTTCTGGATAGATAAGACTACCTCTTGAGAAGAGGAGGTAGCTGGCTCAGGACGGCTTGCGGGAAGTGATGGATCGGTGAACCGCTTCAAGTACCCCAGAAGATTGACCTCATGTTCATTGAGATCACTCCGAGACAGTAAGGATGCCATAAGAAGGTCCCGTAACTCATCGGTAGAGGAAACGGGAGCGGTGGATCTTGGAGGTGGGGATGGTGAACTAGGAGGTGGTGTTGGATCTCGCTCAGGCTCAGTCACCTTCCCTTTACCCTATAGCCGGGCCTCAAGTGCCATAAACTTAGCTTTAAACTCCTCACGGACAGCCTTTACGGCGCTGTCCACCAATTCCTTGACAATTAATGGTGGGTAAGTAAAACCGGTGTCACATAGACGTTTCGTTTGCACAACCGATGTTGCAACGGTGTGGCCTACGTTCATGGCTGGCGTGATAGTGACCATGGTAGGACTTCCCGTTGGTCATTGTGAAATACCCATCGTGGACACCACTCTCGGGGTTCCGATCACGTCACATAGACTCGTGATGGGTGGAGCAGAGACTGCATCACACAGACTGGCAGTATGTGTACCTAAGAGTGTATCAGGATCTAGACTCTAGTGCACATGAAGGAAGTATGGGGATCGGGGTAGGGATCCTCCTGTTTCAATATCACTACCCTCCAAGTGAGGGCGCAATAGCCGTTGTGATAAGTCCCCGTAGAATGAAACATCCACCTTTTGAGAGATGGATGAGTTGCTAGGTGGGGCGTGCAATTGCACCTCTGGGTGGGAGGTGTCTTCTTCAATACCCGTACTCAACACATGTGTATGGGTAGCAGATGTGGCTGCCCGGTGTCTACCTATGGATAATGAAGGACCGGTTAAAACCTTTGGTCCTGTCTCTCACTCATTATTTCTTTTACTTCCCTCGCTCTGCTTACTTTCTTCGACTGTTAGGTCTCCCTCAAACCTTATGTCGTCCTCACCCTCAGATGGGTGGTCATCACCGGAGTCATCAAAATCATAGTCCACCAAAGGGTAAAGTGAAGGGCTTTGGTGACTGTCATAAGTATGTGAGGTATTAGCTCCAAAGCGATCATCATCACCGCCTAATCTACCCCCGTCACATCCCCCCGATACCTCATTCTCAAGCCCTTGCTAACCACCCCCAGATGAATGACCACGCTTGATACCCTCACTCACTCTCCTAGAGGATACCTCTGGGGTGCCAATCTCCAGCTCTGGAGATTCTAATAGAGGTGGTAATCCTAAATATGCTCTCACAACTGGTGAATGATGATTGACAGCATCAAGTAATGCAAGTGGCATCGCCATCAGTATATCATGAATCTTTTGGGTTCTCCAAAAGGAGTTTGGGGTATGGCATAAGGAGTGATGGGTATGGTATAGGGAGTGTTGGTATCCGGAAGAGGTGTGATGATGGGTATCCATGAGAAGTGTTTGTATCAAAGAAAAGTGTTGGATGCCTTCAGACAGGGCCTGGATGCCTTCAAAAGAGCTTGGATACCATTCCAAATCATATTCCGGAATCAAATACTGAATTTACATTTTTTTATATATAATTTTTTTTTGATTTTTTTTTTTGATTTTTTTTGTTTGATTGTTTGTGTTTTTTTTTCTCTTTTGATTTTTTTAAGGTCTACATGTCCTCCGGTTGTGATTGGGAGGAGGCGATGGTGTGCTCATCATCAAAATGATTTGGGAAATTCGGGTTCGCCATTGTACCTTTTTCTCCTACGAACGGACATCATAGGTGTCATTGTTCCCCCTTAGAACAGGCATAGTCAGAGAACGTTCCCCCTGTTCCCCCTCGGAACAGTAACGATTCAATCTCCGCTCCCCCTCAAATCAAGAATCCACAAAAACATTAGTAAAAAAACAGAACAACATATATAAGAACGTTCCCACATTATTTGTGTCTGAAGATAGTGAGAAGTTCCCTTCGCCCGGTCATGTGTTTGGAACAACCTGGTTCCATGAACCACACATGACTGGCCTGCAAAATCACAAGCAAACAGGTTTAGGTAATTTCGGATTAGTAACAGCAAGTTCGGATTCCTCTTTGCTCTTTTTAGGAGTCTTTTTCTTGGGCTTGGATTTTCTTTTCTTGGCATGAGGAAAGTGGTTATAGTGATTGTAGAATCCAAAGTAATTATGAGCATAGTACTCATTCACAAAGGCATTTGCACAATAACCAAAGTGAAAACAATTTTGACAACAAAAGTCACTACGATACCCATAAGCAACATGTTCACAAACATGAAAATTAAATGGAGTATGTGGTACATGACTATGAAATCTGTTATTTGCAAATCTAGGCTTATATGCAAATGGCTTTGGATGATTGGCTTCTTTTGATCTACTCTCCTTTGCTCTATGCCTATCATTTCTCAAATGATCATCTCTTACATTTCGAGAAGTATGATTCTTACTCTTGACATTTTGAGAATTTGAGTGAGAAGTAGTGTTCTTCGGATGGAAGTTGTGTGAGTGTCCCTTGGGTTTGGAAGAATTCTTGGGTTTTTGAAAACGATTGTTTTTCTTGGGGACACTCTCATTAGTTCTGGATGAACTAGCAACTTCAGACTCAGGGGTAATAATTTTGTCTTTCCCCTTGTCTTTCCGAGTTGGTTTGATAGGAGTAACGTTTCCTGGTTTAGATGTGCCTGGTGATCTACCATTCTCCCCAGCCCTATTGGTACAATCATCCGATACAATTTCAGAAATTTGTACCGTTGATTTAGGTGCCGTATTTGTTAAGTCTTCCATGTATGAAATGGTGGTGCAGATTGGAGACCTTAGTACTATTGATTGAGAGTTTTGAGTATAGGTACTTGATGGTCTGAAATCCGGTGCATCAACATTTAATGTATGGTGATGATGACGTGAGTTATCACGAGTTCCAAAAGTGGATTGACTTGCTTTTGGTGTGCTTTTGGATTTTAGGGCTTTCTCCAATTCACTGATTTTACTCAAGAATAGGTCCTTTTCCCTAAGGCTCATGCGCCTCTCATCCTCAAGCTCAACCTCAAGTGTAGCAATCCTCTTCTCATAAAAGGTTTTGTTATCTTTGTAAACTTTCTCAATGATTGGAACTTCCTGATTCATCTCAGCCTCAGTATAGCTAGGCGTATAATCTTTAGACAAAGGAATCTCACGCGTTGCGTAACTGCTCATTGAGAGATGAATAGTTGAAGGGAATAGAGTGTTTGTTTTTTCTATCTTTTTCTTTATTCTCAATTTCCTTCAACTGTTCAGGATCATCAGACTCTTTCATGAAAACGATTTTGTATCCAAGACTCATGTACCGAAGGTCATACATGGTTGGAGCCTTGGATATGGCACGCTTAAGATAGCATGGACTTTTATATCCAATGCCTTCCTTTGGATTATAATAATTAAACTCTTTGGGCTGGTTCATATGAATGGTTTGATCGGTTTGGCCTCTCTTTAGGAACTTGTCCTCCATATCTTTTATTTTTGCAAATAGATTGGTTCTTTGGGCAAAAATCACTTCATACTTTTGAACACTTACTCTACTTAGAATCTAAGCCTCATGAAGTTTCTTTTGCAAGTCTGAGATGTTATCATTCAGACTAGCAACTTTATCTTCTAAGGTTTTGTTTGCAAGAGTAAGAGTGGTTACCTTTTCTTTGGAATGAACTAGTTCAATGGAGAATTTCACAACTAAGGCATGCTCACTAGCTAATTTGGATTCTGCTATAACAGTTAAACTATTTGCCTTTTTGATTTTCTTGTCATATTCAGACACTTTAAGAGCAAGATCTTTCGGTTGATTTTCAAGTTCAATGTACGGGTCTGGAAGTACCTCAGAAGGTGACTCTGAATGATTTGAGTCAAGGTCGTTGTAATCACGTCCTCCATCTTCTGAGTACAGCTCCTCCTCATCATGGTTAGCCATCAGACACAGTTGATCTTCTCTTCCTTCATCACTTGTTAGGTCCCATGCCTCATCTTGAATAAGCATGCATACGGGACCTCCTTCCTCATCATCACTTGACATTCTGAGCCAATCATTATCTTTCTTTACTTCCTTTCCCTTTTCTTCAGAGTTGGCTTTCTCTACAGGTTTCTGGCAGTCAGCTCTACCACCCTGTTCAACTCTCCTCAGATGGTTGTTAGAAGACATGGGTTTTCTTGCAATTCTCTTGGACATGGACCTAGTGATCAATGCCAAGGCCTTCTTTATGTCATTCATCTCTTCATCAGATTCTTCTTCGTGTACATGGAGAACCGTGGTCGGGTATCGGACCCGATTGCTAAGGCTTCTCTTGTGTTCATAATTGAAGGTTGATTATGGATCTTAAACCACTTAGAATGATCTGGTGATTTGGTTGATGAAAAATCTCAAGACCTGTGAAATTCTTGGAAAGGATTCAGTTCTGAAGATTGGATCCAGATCTGGAGGTTGGATCCGGTTCTGAAGGTTAAGTGTAGTGATGGGTATTGGGTAATGGGTATGGAAGGATGAGGTTTGGTATTGATATTGAAATGACTTAGAGAAATTTATAAACTCTAGTCTGAAGCTAACACTTGATGCCCAGAATCCAAGTCTGGAGCGGAGACCCGGTACCCGAAGCTTTAGTCTGGAGCTGAAGCTTTTTCACCAGAACCAAAGCACACAATGGATCAAGAGCAAGTGGTTGGCTCTGATACCAATTGTAGGTTCCAAATCAATCAATCAAGAACACTATGATCTATGTGGTGTAAGCAATAAGTACATGATCCAAGATAGATTTGCATTCAAAGGATTGTAAGAGAAGTTGCCAAGTGCAAATGAGGAATTCAACACCTATTTATACTAAACTCTAATGGACTAGGCTTTTTAAAAGTGATGGGCCTCGTACAATGGGCCTTAATCACATTTACAATAAAAACAACTAAGTTTAAGAAATTGTAAAATTGACACAACTAACTAGATTTCTAACATATGGAGATAGGGTATTTAAACCTAACTATGTTTACTTTTATGGTTAAGTTGGTCAAATCAAGAAAAAAATACCCCTTCCCTCCACTATTTTTCTTGTCGTCAGGACTTATACACATACAAGAAATCGATTTCTTGTGTGTTGTGTTTTTGAGTCACATGGGCTAACAACTGTTCGGGATACATAGCATTTTCACGTGTGGATACTACTAAAGGGGGTCTACTTTGATCTCTCGTGCTTTTCGATTCACCCTATAACTATTGAGGTAGTAATATTCTAACCCCCTATGGTTGTGTTTTTCTTTAGTCTCCACTTTCATTAGTAACGGATCTAGGATAATGGTTTTTCTTAGTTTTTATTCGTTTTATTTATATGTTTTATTTCCCCTACGTTTGCGATTCTAAGAAAACCCTACAATGGTATCAGATCCTCATCACAACGAAATAGGACTTTTAAGTGGACAAAGACGATCATAAATAAAAAACCACCACAAAACTTCACGATCGTCGTGTGTCATCGCTTTTGTGTGCCGCAATCCGAGTCGATACCCATGGCATTATTAGTGACATACTCTTTTTTCCTTTTAGCAATCCCTAAATTTTTGGATTTTGGCTTTACGATTTTTCATGGGACATGGGCCAAGAGGTCTCGTGACTTTGGCTGGGCTTTGGCCCAAATTTTCTTTTATGCTGGTAATTTTTTATGTATATTGGACACAAGCCCGGTTTTTTGTTGGTTTGCTTGTTAAATTCGGTATTGGCCGTTTAGACTTGTATTTGTTTGTTTTCTTTTGTTAGCTCCATTTTCATATATAGAAAATATTGAAAAATAGACTAAATTTAATTAGGCAAAAGAAAACATGTTGAATTAACGATAACCAACTAACTGAAATTCTTAAGTAGAAACAAGATTACTAAAAGGATGTGGTCTCTAGTCCAAGAATTTCCTAATGCGTCTGGTGCTCAAACATGCCCTTCCCCAAGCTTACATATTAAAACGTCTAGGCCTTCTTAGAGACGGCGCCGCTAGAACTAGGGGTGAGAATCGGAACCGGGTACCGCTTTTGGAACCAGAACCGCTACGAACGTTGGTTCCGGAACTGGAACCGATGTGATTGGTTCTGGTTCCTAAAATACGGAACCGATCGGGTCCGGTTCCGGTCATTTTGTGGAACCGCTAACCGCCAGATACCCGTCGGAACCGGTTAGGCTATATATTTGTGTGTGTGTGTATATATATTAATAAAAATAATTTTATATATATGGTTGTTATGTTTAATAGACTAACTTTGAAATTATTATTTTACCTTTTACGTTACACACATACACTTACGACCACCTTTTCAGTCGACTTATTTATTCTCTTTTTTCGATATTTTTTATATCATATTTAACATTTCAAGTTGTGTTTTTTGTTATTTTCATTTTAAAAAATTGTCGTAATTATTTATATAGTTTTAGCCGGATAAGATTTCATCATTTTACTATTTATTTCGTTACATTGTGACTATGTAATAACTAATAATTATTTTTTTTATAACATATAATATAAAAAAACGTTTAAAAAATTAGATACCGGGTACCCGGTTTAGGGACCAATTTCTAAACATGAAGAACCGGTGCAACTGGCTTCGGTTCCGATTCCTTCATTTTAGGAACCGCCGGTTGCCGGTTTCATGAATTTTGGCCAGGTACCCGCCTTTGCTCACCCCTAGCTAGAACCTGAGATGCACATCCAAGCAAGTGTTAGGCCAAAAATCCTAGTGAGATTGAACAACTTAAGACTAACAATTTAAATTGCATAAATATTCTATAATTTGATACATAGTATATAATACAAATCAGAGTCAATGGGGAGACCCATAATACAAACAAGATTCGTCCAAATAGTCAATATACCTTACTGTCAAATCTCTTGAGTGACACTAAAAAAGGCTCGAAACGTTCGAGGACTACAACCATAGCATTACCCCGAATGACGAAGGTCTAGACACATATTCACACGGTAGTGCCCAAGACTACATCCTTCTAGTATCCACTTGAATTAGTTCATCCAATAAATACCATTACTTGCGAGCATTACATTTATCCATGACTTGTATAAAGTATCATCAGAGACACAAGTATGTCAAATAATGCCTACATCATAAAAGGACCTCATGGTTCACATCATCATGATAGATTTAACCATAAAATATGTACTTCCATCACATATGGTACTTCAAGCTATGAAAACACATTTATAAAAGAAAACCACATCATAGCTTTATTCCTCAAAATTTCCTATGTGCATTTATAACTCATTTAGTCACATCCGAATTTGGTCAAATCCAAAAGCACAAATATTGTCTCATAAATAAATATGTATATATATACTTTGCAGACATCCATGCTACTTCAAATAGATTATATATAACTTATCTACCTAACTAGAAGTTTTCCCCAAATATGAAAATATGTTCATTTTTAACAATGTAAGAATTTTTACTAGAAAATGAGTGAAGGAGATAGCAAGAACACATATTGTCATGTATCTAGTTTTTTACAAAGTTTATGGCATGTGCAACCTAAACACTAAAAAACACACTAAAATCACTAAAAACACTAAAAATGATTGGACCTTGTATTGACGTTTGGTTCACAGGAATGTTATCGATGGAACTGGAATTGAATTTGTCAGGAACTTAATCCAATTCCATATTCTGTTTGGCTGGCAGAAATGTCTAATGAATTGGAATCCAAATATGCAAAATGATAGAATTGCCCTTCATTTGTTTTTTTTTCTTTTTATTTGATTTTTTAGTTTGTTTTATAACTTATATGTAAAAACTATATTATATAAATCATAAAATATTTAATTTTCATTTTATAGATTGAGCATTCATTTCAATAAATTATAAAAAAAAAAACATGTTAATAAACATCATAACTAAAAATCATTCTAAACATTTCAATCGAAGATATAACAACCTTTTAATACATCTCAATCAAAATATGTCAATAAATTACCAAAAAGATAGACCAATATTTCGTGCATCCCGACTGAAATATGTGGATAAGTTACCCAAAATATACCAAAAACTTACAAGTCCAAAAAAATCCAATCAACATCTCATCCCAATTGATTTCACTACTTTTCCAAGATGTATTTCACCGAAGCCTCTCTATTGTCTTCTTCCACTTGCCAAAAGTTTTGTGCATTTATGGGATCACCGCTTATCTTGCTCAAAGCTTTGAACTTCTCCAATTGAGTTACTAAAGCCATCTTAAAAATATCCAGAGGGATTTTCTCACTCAGCTCGTTGATCTTCGTGTTGAATTTAATACCTTAACTCAAGTCTTTTGAATTTCTTTAAGACTTTCTATAATCAAGCCAACTGTAAGATCCCATAATTTTCGAGAAAAGTTTTCGCATTTTCATATTACAAAAATGAATAAACAAAAGCCGAAATTCATTTAATTAAATCAATCCATAATCCAAAACAATTTAAGTTTTCCAAACCATCATTTAAAATCCAAAACAATTAAGTAGTGTTCATAACGAAGTATTAAAAGAACGTGGAATAACCAAACCAATCCATACGGGTAACCATCAAGCGTGCTCCTCCTTTGTATCTAAAAAAATGAAACATGGTGTAATGACTTGATTCTAGTATAGGTTAGTAGTTAACTTTAACTGTGACCTCGTTTGTAAGAATTTTCGTGTAGTAGGGGCCATTTGTGTCAACCTTGAAACTTATAATAATTGTTGGGCTCTTAATGTTAAATGGGCTTAGCCTTTTTAGTCCAAGATATTTAAAGGAGGAAATTAGGGTTTTATCCATTTGTGGAAGGGATTAGAGTGTGAAGTGTGTGTTTTGAAGAGAAAGCTGCCATCATCATCTTCATCATTTTCTCTCATCATCTGACTTCCATCAAATCTTCATCTGCTTGTGAGGTAATCATCAATCTATCCATTTAAATGTTGTTTATCAGTTCAAGGTTTAATCTTAGATTGATTTATGCATAGATAAGATAAAAATGTTTGGTGTGTTGATGTTTTGGGGTTCTGCAATCAACCTCCTTGGTACAGAACCCAAAAACTCAAGTTTCCCGTATCAGCCTTCTTGGAATCGGCTTTTGCCCAAAAGCCTTATCCAATTCGGCTTTGTTTTTCCCCATCCCTTAGCCAATTCGGCTTTTGGCTACACATACACACACATATCGGCTTTTGCACCACCACCTCCCTAATTCGGCTTTTTAGTCTCAATATGAATTCGGCTTTTGACACTCCAAGCTAGGATTCGACTTTTCACTCTAAGAATACACAATCTGCTTCGTAGCTAAGCTTGCAATCGGCCTTTGACAAATCCACAACCAATTCGGCTTTTGCTCTCTTGGAATCGGCTTTTGGACAAAACAAAGTACAATTCGGCCTTTGTAAGTTATTTGGAATCGGCTTTTGCCTTATACCCTATCTAGAATCGGCTTTTGCTCAAATGTTGGCTTCCAATTCGACTTTTGAATAAATCCCCTTTCGGCCTTGTGTGAGAGGATTCAGATTAGTGTGTGTGTTAAGCCAATTCGGCTTTTGTCTATGGGATCAATCAATTCGGCTTTTAGAAGGGTGATAAGCCAATTCGGCTTTTGAGTGTGGCTCGGATACGGCTTATGGAACTCCTTCTAGCATGTTATCGTCTTTTGTTTGGAAACCCTAGATGTCTTTCATTACATGGTACCATTTCATGTGGGTTAACCTTATCACTTCATGTAACCCATAATCGTTATTTCATGTGAGTTATCTATGATTTCATGTGAGAATAGTTATCATTTCATGTGGATCCAAGCTTCATTTATTCCTGTCATTTCATGAAATCCTCATTTCATGCGTCATTTCATGTGATTCAAATCATCACTTCATGAGAACACTAATAGCTATCATTCCATGTGAAAACCCTAGTTGGTCACTCGAGAAACCCTAATCTATCATTTCATGCTAGAACTAGTTGGATGATGATGAGAACTAGGGTTCGTTAGCTAGGAGAGGATCTTCCTAGTGAGTTAGTAATAAACTAATTGGAATTGATGTATGTAGGTGCGGATAGGACAACACTTAGCTCGAGTCAGGTGAGTTCCCTTGCCTGAAATGAATGGATTGCTTTTACCGTTCATAAATATATCCATTCGGTTTGTGAAATGATTTGATGATGATATTATACTGATTTTGTGATAAATGAAATGAACTGATAAGTTACATTTAATGCATGCTTAAATGGTAATGTTTGAAATGATTGTAGAGGCAGATGTGTTGCAGTATGGACATTGGCTACCTTGGAACTGTATGTTACTTGGGAGGGTTTTACCATTTGGTCTGATCCGCCATTTGGGGTACCTCAGGACACCGTCCCTTGGGAGTGATTGATTGCCTTTGTTCATTGTGGAATTTCTTTGTCCGTAACACATATGTCCTATTGTTTGATTTGTGATTTGGCCAGCGGGCCGGAACTGTTGTTAATCTGTTTTTGAGGAATTCACTAAACCTTTCGGTCTAACCCTCGTTTTCAAACTCTAAAATCTGTTCAAGGAAAGATCGTGTGCTTAGGGGCAAGGAGAAGGTAAATTTTTAGAGTAGCGTAGCTGGTCGGTATTTTAGTACTTATCCTAATAGAATCTCAGCTGTAGAGGGATGTTCCGCATGCACTCTAAACCTATTACTTTTAAATTAAGTTTAATATGATTTTGCAAATTAGATCACTGGGAATTATTGCTTGTATGTTATGTTCTCTTATGGGAAAGTTTGGGGTGTTACAAATTGGTATCAGAGCACTAGTTTAAGTGAATTAGGTGACCAGGATTAGGCCTAGTCTTAAACTATAGGATTAGGAACACAGCTGAGATGTTAGGACTTTAGGATTTTTTCTGATGAGTCGTGGTCGGGTATGGAAGTGCGTGGACTAGCATGTACCACGGAAACGCGTTTACACCTGGCCAGTGTAGTCACGGGTTCGTGAATACATGTGAACACTCACACTGCCTGTAAATCCAGTCATTTAGGGTAATCTAAATTTTATTTTACTATTTCAGAATCGATGGCTGGACGTAGCTTGCGAAGCAGGGTGATACCAGAACCTGAGGTTCCACCGCCACCTACTCGTATGACCGAGGTTCAAGGAAGGGCTAGTGGTCGGGGCAAAGGTCGGGAAAAGGAAGAGCTGGAAAGGCTGCAACAGTGGCAGATGTAGGGGCTCGACGTCAGACTAGGGGTAATCGCAGGGTGCAAAGTGAAGGACCGCACATTGAGCCGGAACCATCCCATCAGGAGAGTTCCGCTAGCCAGCCAACAGCCTTCGTTACTCGAGAGTCCTTTTCAGACAGAAATGGGAAAGATTCAAGAAGCTTTACAGAACTTACTGAACCAGCAAGAGAAGTCGAAATCTGATGGTGGTCGAGAAGATTCCGGGATGACTAGCCCGCCGACTACTGTAGTCGGCGGAGGTTCGCAGCAGACACCACCCGCAGGTGGGGATCCACCAAGTCGACTCACGGGTGTAGCTACAAGGAGTTTGTTGCCTGCAAGCCTCCTATCTACAAGGGAGAGCGTGATCCAGTTTTAGCACTAAGATGGATCGAGGAGATCGAGATGGTATTTGAGACATGCAGATGTGCAGCTGAGGACAAGGTAGTGTATGCACGATTGATGCTGAAGGCGGATGCCTTACACTGGTGGAATGTGGAGACCGGGGGAAGAGGGACCGAGGCTGTTAGAAATATGCCATGGAAGAGCTTTGTGGCGAAGTTCAGATCGCAATTCTGCCCTTTGGCTGCGACCAAGAAGATGGAAGAGGAATTCCTGCAACTGAAGCAAGGAATGATGTCGGTACAGGAGTACACTACCCGTTTCATAGAGAAGTCAAGGTTTGTTGTGATTTACGTACCGACTGAGGATCGTCGAGTAGAGAGGTACATCTGGGGTCTGAAGGGAAACATTCGGGAATTTGTGATGGGAAAAGATCCGGCTACTTTTCAGGCTGCTATCAATGCGGCTGAGTTGATTGAGAGAGAAAAGGACCGTCAGGCGTCAGAGAGGATCAGAGAGAAGAGGAAATGGAAGGGCCAGCCAATGACCCTAAGAAGGGAAGGTTTCTTAGGACTGACTTTAGAGGAGGTCAGATCCAGCATGTTAGGCCGTGTGGAAAGTGCCAGAAAGTTCATCAGGGAGAATGCCGTACTGGACCACCAACATGTTTTCGATGCGGACACCCGGGGCGCTTGTCCCGGGATTGCACTACCCGGAGGGCGTATTATCAGTGTGGGTCGCCCGATCATTTCAAGACTGAATGTCCCCAGTTGAAGAGGGGAGGAGCTCCAGCACCAAGGGATCTAGCTATGGCAGTGAAAGATGACGGGAAAGCAGCACCGGCTCAGACTAGGAGTCGAGCCTTTAGGATGACCGTCGAGAAGGCGGAGGAGGCACCGGATGTAGTGACAGGTACATTTCTGGTTAACTTTATACGTGCGAAAGTGTTATTTGATACGAGTACAGACTACTCGTATGCTACCCCCGAACTTCTTAACTTATGTTGTGTGAATCTTGAACCGTTAGACCATCCTTATGAGGTGGACACCGCCATTGGGTGGGTGTGGGTTAGAGAGTTTGCAAGAGGTTGTACTATAGAATTGGAAGGATGCCTAGTGCCCGTAGTGTTAAGACTTATACCTATGGAGGGTTTGGATTTGGTATTAAGAATGGATTAGATGATTAGAAACAAAGTGAAAATAGATTGCGAACAAAAGATGGTTCGTATAAATTACCAGATGGGAGAACGACAATGTTTATGGTGTTAAGAGGAATAGAAGTACTAGCTTGATTTCGGTGATTAAGGCAAATCGATGTATTAGGAAGGGATGTCTTTGGTTTATGGCTTATGTTGTAGATTCAGGCAGGGACAAGTTAGAGGTGAAGAACGTTGAAGTTGTTTGTGACTACACGGAAGTTTTTCTGGAAGATCTAGTTAGTTTACCGCCAGATCGAGAGATCGAGTTTCGAATTGATTTGATACCCGGAGCGACCCCTATCGCTAAAGCGCCTGTATCGACTTGCACCGTCGGAATTGAAAGAAATGTTGGCACAATTACAAGAGCTACTCGATAAGGGATTCATTCGCCCTAGCACTTCACCTTGGGGAGCGTCGGTTTTGTTCGTGAAGAAGAAAGACGGCACCATGAGGATGTGCATTGACTACCGAGAGCTCAACAAAGTTACCGTCAAGAACAAGTATCCACTACCAAGGATTGACGACTCGTTTGATCAACTACAAGGTGTTAAGTTCTTCTCGAAGATTGATCTGCGATCGGGTTATCATCAGCTCAAAGTTAGGGAAGAAGACATTCCAAAGACGGCTTTTCGGACTCGTTACGGACATTACGAATTTCTTGTTATGTCGTTCGGGCTTACGAACGCACCAGCGGCTTTCATGGATTTGATGAATAGAGTGTGTAAACCGTATTTGGATAAGTTCGTCATCGTCTTCATCGACGACATTTTGATCTACTCAAAGACTGCCGAGGAACACGGCGAGCACCTACGAAAGGTCCTGGAAATGCTAAAGCGAGAGCGGCTCCATGCGAAGTTTTCAAAGTGTGAATTTTGGTTGAAGGAAGTTTAGTTTTTGGGGCATATCGTGACGCAAGAAGGAATCAAAGTGGATCTAGCTAAGATTGAGGCCATTAAGGATTGGGAATCGCCAAAATCTCCCTCGGAAGTGCGAAGCTTTCTCGGATTAGCGGGTTACTACCGAAGGTTCACCAAACATTTGTCAGCAATCGCCACACCACTTACGGCACTGACAAAGAAGGACGTCAAGTTCAAATGGACATCACATGTGAATACGCGTTCAACAATCTGAAGGGGAAATTGACTAGTGCGCCCATTCTCACTCTACCACATGGAACTGACGGATTCGTAGTCTACTGTGACGCATCAAAGTTAGGCTTGGGATGCGTTCTCATGCAAGAAGGTAAGGTAATTGCGTATGCGTCTAGGAAACTAAAGGTGTACGAGCTCAACTATCCAACGCATGACATGGAGCTGGCAGCAGTGGTTTTTGCTATAAAGATTTGGAGGCACTACCTTTACGGCGTGAAGTGTCAGATTTATACAGATCATAAGAGCCTGCAATATCTTCTTAATCAAAAGGAGCTCAACATGAGGCAGCGGCGATGGATCGAACTACTTAGTGACTACGATTGTGAGATCCTTTACCACCCGGGTAAAGGAAATGTAGTAGCAGATGCCTTAAATCGAAAAGGAAGTAAAGACAAACCTGGCATTGTGGATTCTCGAATAGGCATCGTGGCTTACCAAATAAGCATTGTACCAGACCTCAAGTCGAAATTAGAGAATGGCAAGAGAAGCATTAAAAGAGGAAAACTTGAAGAGCAAACGAATGGTAGGAATTTTAGATACGCTAGTAACGGACACCGAAGGCTTGAAGTGCTTTGGGAATCGAATCTGGGTCCCAAAACTCGGAGATCTGCGAAAGAAGATTTTGGTTGAGGCACATAAATCGAAGTACTCGGTTCACCCTGGGACGAACAAGATGTACCATGGCTTGAAACAAACTTGTACTTGGGCCGAGAGACCAATCTGGTTGATAATCATAGATATTCATGCTAGGGTGCCTTATGCTTAAATTCCTACAATAATCATTAATCTCATGTCAATATCTGAAAGGTTAATCTTAATCATAATGAATGCAAGTGTCTTTGATGTGCATTTGTTTGTCAGTTTTCCAACTTCTTGGTTAGGTTTTATTATTACTTGTAAATCTTTTATAACCAAAATCCTTTTCCAAAAAGCAAACATTTTTCTCAGATTAATTAATTAATATTTTGGTAAACATCTAGCTTAACTGTTCCCAGTGGTAAGAACGATACCTGGTACTTTTCTACACTATATTACTGACAATCGGGTACGTTTGTCTGTATATGTGGTAATACTAGTTGGGTAATTTAAGGGTTAAATTTGGTACTGTTTATATATATATATAATATATTATATAATATAGAGGGAGGTTCAAATGTAAACTCTATATTTCGTGTAAACTATGTAAACCCATCGTGGCCCTTGATCAAAAAAATCAAAGGAGGATATGGATTCATAGAAAATATGGAAATGTGAAATATATGGTAAGTCAATGATTATGGAAATATGAAAATGTGAAATATGGAAACGTTTTTGAAAATCAATGGTGTGGATTGGTTTACATAGTTTACACGAAATATAGAGTTTACATTCGAACCTCCCTCTCTCTTCTATATATATATATAATTTACTGCATCAAGTTTTTTGCGCCGTTTCTGGGAAACGGTTGCTTAGTTGGATACTAAAGTTTAGCTGATTAATCGATCCTTGATTGGGTTATTCTTAATTAAGTTATTTGCTTTCTAGTTTAATTTTAGTTTTATTATCTTTTATATTTTCGTGCTACGCAGGGTATTTGTTTTGTTTCTTTTGCAGATATGGATCAACAACTCAAAGATGAAATGTGGGAGATTGCCAAGCGTTGTAATAAAGCAGCATCAAGTTGGGGCTCATATGAGAATGGATGGCAAACATCAAATTATTGGCAAACACCAAGGGAGCCGGATGATCAATCTTCTTGGAAATCAAAAGAACCAAGTTTAGAGGACCTCCTAATGCAATTCGAATCAACTGCAGAATCTATTCGTAAGTGAGGGAGGAAGCGGAAAGAAGGCAAGAATCAATGGAGAAATCCGAATGGTTGACTCAACTTGCCATTCAGTCGCAGGTAAGTTGTCCAAATTTTGAAATTAACATGATTCTAATAGAGAATTTTTGCTTGGACAGGATTCATATCCAAAGATGGAAGTGAAGGATACTTGGTTCGGTGATGAAGTTGAATGTTCTTTACAAGAAGATGGCCAACCGGAAGCTCCAAGGAAAGAAGAGTCTAGCCCACAAGTTTTAGCGGATGATTATTCTATCAATTTTGTCAAAGAGGAAGACCTTCTTTCTGATTCTGATGACGAGTTTTTATGACAGGTTAATACGACGGAAGAATACTTTGATGATGACTGCCTAGATGGATTCGGAGTTTTAATGCAAAATGATATATCCGAAGAATCCGCGCCGGATCAAATCTCTCCTTAACAAAAGGTAAGTCTTCCGTTGATTGATAGTAATGAGTCTAACAACGAGTTTTTGTTTTCACAGGATAACCCACATGCAGTTCGGTATGAAGAAGTTAATGGCTCGAGATATTTTTTGGGAAGCCAGTTGTCAAAAACAATTGGATGGACCAACGCTCGTAATGACATACTTAAAGGATCTAAGGCCAACTCGCTCAAATCCGATGTTCATTCTGCAAGGAGACAAGGTAAGAACCGGAGCGGTAAGTGGAATGCTACTATACCTGGTGGATCACACAAAGGTAAGTCAATTAAGCCCAGGTATGTGCCACTACTATCACCCTAGCTTAATTGCAAGTGAAGGGTGCTTTGTTTCAAACAAGGGTACTTAAACCCGGAGTCAGGCTCGAGACTCGAGACAAAAACAAGCGCTTCTCGGGAGGCAACCCGTGGATAATCGTTTTCATAGTTTTTCTTAAAGTTTTAGTAGGATTGAGTCATTAAAGTTAAAGGTACTTAGCCAAATCGTTTTTGAGCTGAAAAAGATTTTCGAACCCAAAACAGAGAGTTTTCACGTTCGTGGGGCTGAATTTCGCGCAACGAGAAAATACAGGGGACAAAAGTGAAAATTTTGAAACTTACCTTCGCGCTGCGAAGGGTTTTACTCGTGCCGCGAGCGTGTGATTTTCGAAAATAGAACCCAAACAGACAACCCTTCGCATACGCGAAGTTCCAAAGCTCGCGTCACGAGATTTGATCGAACCCTCTCACACCGCGAAGGTCGCCGGTCTGACCCGAACCCTAGTTTTTGTACCTCGCGTCGCGAAGTGTTTTGCTCGCGCCGTGAGCATGCATCAGTGGGCCGGTTTAAAACTCAATTTTGGGTCTTTTCTTCATCTCACTCTAACCCTAGGGCCGCGAAAAACCTCCCTCACCTCCAAAAATCAGTTCTTTGAATCTTCTAGGTCCGATTTTGCTTCAATTTGATGGCACCAAAGGTTATCTCTCTTCTTCTCCATCTCCAATTTGGTATAATTAGCTCTGACACATAGAAACGTCCATATGGGTGCCGCTCCCGTATTAGAAATTTTTAGGATACGAATCCGCCTCCGATACGGCGGGAAACGTTTCTGGTGTAGCCGAAATCTTTCTGATGGAGTTTCACGGAAGTTTCGGGGAGTTTCGGCGGAGTTTCTGATTTTTTAGGGTTATTAATTTTATGTGGGCTTTTTAATTGCCAAGAATTCTAATGGGCTAAGAGATTAATAAGCGCCTATTCGATTCCTTCTGGCTATCTACTTAATTTGATCGATCAAATTCAATTCCATCAACCACTAGTCAATTGTAATTCGATCAATCCTCAATTGCAATTTGATTAATCCTCAATTCCATTCTCAATTCTCAGTAAGTCACAATTCTCAATTCTGAAGTGAATTCAATCCTACTAATTCTCAATTGCAATTCTCAGTAAGTCGCATTCTCATTCTCAATTTGTCGATCAGATCACTCATCACTACCATTCCCAATTCTCAGCTTTGCAATTCGATTATGGCTTCTTCTCAATCTCAAGAACAAGAAACACAAGGATCATCAACAGACAACCTCCATTGCGGGACAATGTGAGTAAATTGGAAAAACTTCCTAGATCAGGAGGCTGTTGGAATTTAAGTGCAACTTTTGCAGTGAAATTCGACAAGGATCGTCTTCTAGAGTTAGAGCACATTTGCTTGGTATCAAAGGTAATCTACTTATCTTTCTGTTAGTGTTAACTGTTAAGTACTTAAGTTTAAAGTTCATAAGTTCATAATATATTATTATACTAATATAGGTTTATGTTAATATAGGTTTCTGTTATTAAAGTTCATAAATTTCATAAGTTTTTGTTCATAATAAAGTTCATAATATACTAATATTCTAGAGTTAGTGTTAGTACTTAAAGTTCATGTTATTAAAGTTCATGTTATTAAAGTTCATGTTCGTAATATATTAATATACTAATATAGGTTTATGTTAATATAGGTTTATTTTAATATAGGTTTTTGTTAAGAGTTATAGTTCACAATTCATATCGGTTTTGCAATATATTATATTGGTTTGGGGGTTTTATTTGCAAGAAAACAACGGCGGCCGACAAACTTAACATGAAACAATTAGAAGAGGCGTATGAACAGAAGAAACTCGAGTCACAAGCAAAAGACGTCGAGTTGCCATGTGAAGCTGGTGTTGGATTTAAGAAAAGAAAAACTATTTTAGCACCTATTGAAAGAGCTTTTGGTGTTGAAATTAGGGACCAACTGGATCAAGAAATAGCAAGGATGTTTTATATCGGAGGTTTGCCTTTTAATCTTGCAAAAAATCCACACCATCTTAGGGCTTTTCAATTTGCTGCTAACAACAAATTTGATGGTTATGTACCTCCTGGTTATAATAAGCTAAGAACAACTTTACTTCAAAAAGAAAAAGAAAATGTTCACAGGCTATTCGATCCACTTAGGTCTACTTGGAAAGAAAAAGGTGTGACTATTGTGAGTGATGGTTGGAGTGATCCTACAAGAAAGCCTCTAATCAATTTTATGGCTACCTCGAGTAATGGTCCTTTGTTTATAAAGGCAGTGAATTGTTTTGGGGAAGTAAAAGATAGGTTTTTTATTTCTGAATTGATGAAAGATGTCATCAATGAAATTGGTCATACAAATGTTGTGCAAATCATAACTGACAATGCAGCGAATTGTAAGGCGGCTGGAGAGATTATAGAGAGTCAGTTTCCTCACATCTATTGGACACCATGTGTTGTTCATACTCTTAATCTTGCTTTGAAGAACATTTGTTCACCACGGAATGTTGAAACAAATCAACTAACATATGAACAATGCAGTTGGATAAAAGAAGTTCACGAAGATGCGCTTACAATAAAGAATTTTATCATGAACCATAACATGAGACTCTCAATTTTCACCAAATTTACTCCTCTTAGACTGCTATCGGTTGCCAACACTCGCTTTGCCTCCATCATTGTGATGCTCAAGAGATTGAAACTTATCAAAATGGGTCTTCAAGCTATGGTCATAAGCGATGAATGGTCTATTATAGATTATGACACTGACCAAGCAAACTTTGTGAAAGAATTGGTGTTGAATGATGACTGGTGGGACAAAGTAGCATATATTCTTAGTTTCATTGCACCTATATATGAGATGATTAGAGTTTGTGACACCGACAAGCCATGTTTACACTTGGTGTATGAGACGTGGGATGCGATGATTGAGAAAGTGAAGATTGAGATCTACAAGAAAGAAAAACGTCCGACATCTCAAATAAGTTACTTTTATGATGTTGTGCATCGTATTTTAGTGGCTCGATGGGGGAAGAATAACACTCCCCTACATTGTCTAGCTCACTCTTTACATCCAAGGTATATGATTTTAAATTATACACTTTATTTATGTTAGATACTTATGTTTTAACTTTTGAATGTTATAGGTATTACAGTGATGCATGGTTACTTGAGGATTCTACAAGATGTTTTCTACATAGGGATGTAGAAATTTCACAAGAACGGATGAAATGTTTTCGAAGTTTGTTTCCTAATGATGATGAGTATAGCAAAGTCCTTGACGAGTATGCAATGTTTTCAATGAAGATTGGTCCTTTTGAGGATTTAACAAGCATCTCAAATATGGGTACTATGGAACCCAAGAATTGATGGGTTAACTTTGGTGCTCAAACTCCTTTACTCTAGACTTTGGCTTTTAGATTACTTGGACAACCTAGTTCTTCTTCTTGTGCTAAGCGTAATTGGAGTACCTATGCATTTATTCACTCTCTTAAGAGGAACAAATTGACTACAAGTCGTGCTCAAGACTTGGTTTACATCCACAATAATCTCTGACTTTTGTCAAGGAATCCGAAAGAAGATGTAAAGATGTGGGATGTGGGTGGAGATGCTTTGATTCTATGGAAGATGTAGGTTTTTTGGAGGTTGCGGATCTGTCACTAGATGAATCCGAGTTTGAAAATGATTTTATTATTGATAATTAGTTAGTAGTTTAGTAGCTTTGAATGATTTAGTATTTTTGGAGTTTACACTTTCGAATTTTGGATTTTTGGAATATCTATTTTGAGTTTCTTTAATATATATTTATTTTTTTTAATTTTATATTTGCCCTTTCTCGCCTTATCCGTATCTTCAGTTTTGGATTTTTGTCGTTTCCTGTATCCGTTACGTATCCGTTTCCTGGTGCCGTATCCGTTTCCGTGCAACCTAGATAATTAGATTGTTTCCATGGTGGTTTTCCCTCAATTGTGCTTTGCGTGTGAACTTTGTGATGGGTGGGGGAAACCAACATCTTGTGCTTAATTGTTGAATCATATGGCTTCGATAACTTTTTTTTGAAAGGAAAATCTTCCAGGCAATTTTATAAACGAGAAAAGAAGCCAAAAAGGCAAACTACAACCAGGTCCAAAAGAAGGCCTTTACAAAGCAAAAAAACAACGAAACAAGGCCATACCAAACATACCACAACCAAAATAAACAAAGAGACACAGACAAAAACCAAGAACAAAAATAAATACAAAACTGAGAGTGCCAGCATAAACACCAGAACCACCACACCAAGGTCTCGAAACACAAGCTATCCCACATCATCAGTACTTCTAGTCTTCACCATACGCCTCCAAGCCAATCGCATCATGATAATCTCTATAGTCTTCTTAGCACAAACAACAACAAGATGACGATCCGCAGTGAAAAGTCTCCTATTTCTTTCATTCCAAATCATGTAAACCGCAGCTGCAAGGCCAATCTTATGAGTAAACCTCTTAGGCGCATCTTGCCCCAACAGAGGAATAAGAGCATTCAAAGAATAAATGCTGGTGAGAGTCCATGCACAATCCACATAAGCTACACTTCCAATCCGGAGGTTCTTGTTTCCACAGTATGAGCCAATCCTGAGTAGGCAATCTATACTGACATGCTAACCATAAACAAAAGGCATGTTTTGGAATGTGACCCGCAAACCATACCGATTTAGTCCATGGTAAACAGTCATACTGGACATCTAACGAATTATATGCTTCCTTGACCGAAAACTGCACAAGTCCGTGATGCCTAGATTGCCATCGTACCCTATCGATTACTCCATCCTCCACTGGCGGCAAGGTTTGTAACTGAATGAGGATATCGATCCACCCACTCAGATGGCCAAACCCCATCACAAACATCAAGAAATTCCCGAACCGTTGTAGATGCATTAAAACCTTGACCATGAATACGTCTATACGTGATCAGCGAACCAAGAGGACCACAATCTAGCCAAGCATCTTCCCACGCATGCGTATTTCGTCCATCTCCAATAATCACTTTAATGTGCGGTCGAAAAATACCATGCAAATCCATCATTTTCCGTAAAACCCACGACCATGCATTGGAGTTACGTATAACCCAAAAATTTGATGACCGAATATTCAAAGTACGCAACCAAGCAACCCATAAAGTTGGACGATCGACTAAAATATCCCATAAATTCTTAGCTATCAACGCTCGATTCCAGATAGACAGACATTTAAAACCGAGACCTCCACAATCCTTTGGGCGACACACAACATTCCAAGGTATTCGGCATTTACCTTGCACCGCATCACCTTGTGTCCATAGAAAAGCACGCAAAATCCCTTCTATCTCATGCAAAACCGAGGAAGGAAAAACATAAATAGCCATCCAATACAACTGTAACGATTGTGGACTGAAATGACTAGTTGCCTCCTCCCTCCAAAAGACAATTGCTTCATTTTCCAATTCTGAACTCTTTGCTTCACACGATTCACAAGCCCCCCATAATCTGATACCTTAAGAAACACTGGCGACAAAGGGACATCAAGGTAACGTATAGGGAAAGTACCCATCCTAAATGGCAAACAAGAAAGAATGGTGGCTTTGGTAGAATCAGGCACATTCCCAAAGAAAACATCACTTTTGGCCAAGTTAGGAGATAAACCCGCTCTTTTCTCAAACATGAAAAGCGCCCTCTTTAAGATCTCCACCGAAGCAATATCTCCGCCTGTAAAAACAAAAAAATCATCTGCAAAACACAAATGCGTAAGCTCAATATCCGAACATCCCGGATGATACTCAAAACGGTTGGCTTCCACAATACACTGCTTAAGCGTCATAGCAAAACCTTCCATAACAAGAGTGAAAAGATAGGGCGATAACGGATCACCCTGTCTAATACCCCTCTTACCATGAAAATGTCCCCATGATTCACCATTCACAGCGACTGAATAAGTAGTAGTAGACAACATTTTCCTTATCCAAGAAACCAACACCGGATGAAACCCAAATCCCTCCAACATATTGATCAAAAAACACCAGTCAACCATGTCGTAACTTTCCTTAAGTCAATCTTAAATGCACATCTTGTCTTACCAGAATTCAAATGATACCCAATGACTAGTTCATGAGCCATTAGTATATTATTCACAATCCGTCTACCCGGAATAAATGCTGATTGGGACCGATCTACCAAACCGTCTAACCAAGGCTTCGTTCGGTTGACCACAATCTTGGATATACATTTAAAAAGTACGGAGCAACAAGATATAGGTCTGAAATCCATAACCGAGCTAGCGTTAGGCGTCTTAGGCAACAAACAAATCAACGTATGATTAAGTTCTTTTGCAAGATGTCCTCGATAGAAGAAGTTCTGTATCGCAACAGTGACATCCGGCCCCACTACCTCCCATGCCGCCTTAAAAAATTGGGAAGTGAAACCATCAGAACCGGGAGCTTTATCCTTACCAATTTGGAACATAGCATCACAAATCTCGGAATCCAAGATTGGCCTAATTATAAAAAGTGCATCTGCTAAGGATAATTTGTTCTGAAAACTCTCCGGAGTAATCACCGGATCTACCGAGTCATCACAAGTACCCAAATACCCCTTCAAATGATCAATAAAAGCACTAGGCACTTCCTTATCATAAACAAAAACTCCATCAGATCTACTAACCGTACGAACCTGATTGATATGACGCTTTTCCCGCACCACATTGTGGAAGAACCTCGTATTAGAGTCCCCCTCCCATAATCAGTGCACTTTAGCACGTTGTCTCAACGCCTCATTCTCATCTCTACAAACCTGCTGATAAGCCATTCGAATAGCCTGGAGGTCTTCCTTCAAATCCTCATTAAACGGATCCAAATCACATGCTAACTTGATGATATTCAACTCCTCCTTCAAGTCGTTAACTTTAGACGACAAATTACCATATGAACGGTGCAACTTTCTTAACGGTTCCTTAAGAGCCTTGAGACGTGTAGTGACACGGTACATAAAGGTACCCTCCACCGACATCTCCCAGCCTCTTTTAACCGTTGGAATAAATAAAGGATGGTCAACAAGGAAATTCTCGAATTTGAAACCCACCTTCCTTTTCCTCTTGCCTCCTTTAAAGCTCAAAACCCCCGGAGAATGATCAGAAATACCTCTCAGATAGAACCTCGCATGCGCATCCTGGAACCGGGCCGTAAACTCCACGTTAGCCAAAATTCGATCAAGCTTTTTCCGTAGCCCCGCTTCCTCCTTTGGCTTTTGACACCATGTATGATGAATACCTGTATAACTGATATCAAAGACCTCAATATCCTCCACGTATTCAAAAAAATCGATCATATCAGAATTCCGGCGGGATATTCCTCTTAGGGCATCATGAGGAAATAACATAGCATTAAAATCCCCCATAATAACCCACGTTGGTTCCCCATAATAGCACGAAATTTCCGCAAACCAGACCAAAGTTGGCATCTAAGGACGGAATTGTTCGCTCCATAAATCACAGAACAAAACCAAGGTTGAGCATCCCCTCGTAACCGTATCTCACAATGCAGAAATTAAGCGTGTGACTCAATAACTAAAACATCCATATAAACAGAATTCCAAGCCAAAATAACACACGTCAGCTGTTTCGTGGTTGGACGTACGTTTTCGTTTTGATCAAATCTGCATTGGTTTTTGTGTTGTCAGTTTTTTGTCGTTTGCTGTTTGTTGACCGTTTGATTCATGCCGGTTTGTGCTTGTACAAGTGTTGGTTTGCCGAGGTTATCAAATCTCTTTTGGTTCGGTTTTCCAATTTAGTCTCGCACGCCATTGTTTTGTGGGACTTCAGCGCTGTTTTCAGCCCTCGTTGTCTCGTTAGCAGTGGTTTTCGTGAGGTTGAGTTGGTTTAACCGATACTATCATGGGGTTTGAGGACATTTTTGATGATTCTTGTTAGCAACCTGCGCGTAAGTCAGTTTTTGATCGTTTATCTGATAACGTGGATAATGCTAGTGCAAAATTGGAAGGGGATGTTAAAAGTAGCTTTGTGTCGGTTGTTGGAAATTCCAATTCAGATTCATTATCTTTTTTCCCGTTGGAGAATAAGACTCACTCTCGTGTTGTGTTACCTATGGAGTCGACTAAGGAAGCTTTGAAAACTCATCATACTACATTGTATGGGTACTTTCTTGGTCCTAGGATACCTTTTCCAGTTGTGGAGGGTTATGTGAAGAATCTTTGGAGTAAGTTTGGTTTTGTGAAAGCTATGATGAACAATAACGGGATCATGTTCTTTAAATTTAATGATTTGGGTGGATGCACACAAGTGATTGCGAATGGTCTTCTAATGGTGAGGGGTGTTACTATGTTTGTTGCTCAATGGGATCCTTTGAAAGGTTTGACTAAGCCTGTTCATAACACTTGTCCTTTTTGGCAAGTTGCATAATATACCTCTTGTGGCCTTCAATAAAGAGGGGATTAGTCGTATTGCAAGTGCTCTGGGCGTTCCTAAGCAAATGGATGCTTGTACCGCATCTATGTGTGATAAAGAATGGGGTAGACCGGGTTTGCAAAGGTGTTGATTGAGGTTTGGGCCGTGGGTGATTTGAAAAGGGAAATCGAGCTTGTTATTCCTAATCTTTCAGGGGGAGTGGAATCCACGGTTACTATCAAAGTGGAATATTTATGGGAACCTTCCCAATGTTCACATTGTTTGGTTTTTGGACATAGGCTTTCATCTTGTGCTAAAGCGGTTGCGGTGCAACATAAATCTAAGAAGATGGGAAAGCCAGATTCGGATGGGTTTGTTACTATTGAGAGGCGTCAATGGAAGCCAAAGGTGGTTGATAAGCCTAGTTCATCGGGTATGTCCAAGGAGGTGGGTAAGACTGTTGGTTCTTCTAAGATCACAAACATTATTCATGAACGGGAGGATACGCCAGTAGTTGATGTGGAAGAGGAAGTTGTGCATAGTTCTTCTTCCAAACCATTGGATTTGAGTACTGGACAACGTGATTTGGAAAGTGGAGAAGATGTATACGATTTTCCAGAGTTCTCGTTGCCTACGAATTCTGATTTTGTGCGAACATCGAGAGGGGTCCCGGATACTCCTTTTAGGCAATCGGTGGTCAATACGGTCAAAAATTTTACGGCTCGTCGTGGTGTTTTTTTTCCAGCTTCTACTCCGATGGCTACGGGAGGGGATGGTCGAAATAAGTTCTCACCATTAGCTAATCTTGATGACCCGGGGCCTGTTTTGGGAGTTTCGGTCGATAGTGGAAAGAAGGATAAAGGAAGTGTGGAAAAGTCAAGCTCAGGAAGTAAGTAGAGTCGTGGGATGTCTAAGGACGGCAAATGAGGTAAACTTGTTATCAAATGATTAACGTAGCATGTTGGAATATCCGGGGTTTAAATGCTCCGGAGAAGCAAAGGGAGGTGAAATCGTTTATTCGTTTGAATGATATTAGTTTATTTGTTGTTTTAGAGTCTCATTTGTGTAGTGAGCCGTTAGCTTCTGTTGTAAATAATGTGTTTGGTAGATGGTCGTGGGTCTTGAATCTGAGTGTTTCATTGCATGGTAATCGTTAAGCCCTGAGCAAATACAAACGCACCACAATGACAACGGCCAAAAAACCCTAGAAGCTGCGAACGAACAAAACAAACGTCAGCCAAGATGACGTCCGCCCTAGCCAACAATGATTACGACACACCCAATACATCTGCCGCAATCAATACGGACAGCTTAACCAAACTTGGATGAATAGAGTCAGAAGTAATTTCCCAATTTTAGAACCCATTTATGAATCGAATGCAAACATGAAGTGGAAGAGAAATTATGAAAATAGAAAAACTAAATAAATGAGAAATATGTATGTATGGTTGAGAAATATGAAGAAAGTTTCTTGATGACAGCAGGCTGCTGTCATTGACTTGAAGAATCAAACGGACCTTCGATAACTTGCTAGCATGCTTGGATTCTTGTTGTTGTTGTTGATTAACTCCATTGTTATGAAGCTTTCATGGTGGTTTTTTTCCCAAATTGGTTTTGTAAGATTTTGATAGTAATTCTTGGGGGACACCAATTCTTGCGCTTAACCGTTAAAAAGATTTTGCTTGACTTTGTGTTTTTCGCCATTGATTTGCTTGTTCAAGGTTTCATCTTTTTCGTTGGTAATTGGCCATTATTCAATTTTTCTAGTACCGTATAATTCTTTTAAAAAAACTATTTGAAATTTTGTTTTGCCATCTAGCGGGTTTTTGATGCAAATTGTTTTGAAAGTCTAGATGAGAAAAATTCTAAGTGTGGGAATCCATTTTTGCAAAAGATTTTGAGTTTACATAAGTTGGAAAAGGTTCTCGTCAGTTTTGATAAAAGAATCGTGGTCAACTACTAAACGGGAAGATGTAAATTTTCTTTTGGCAAAAAGCATAGATCTTTGCTATCAACCATGAAAGTACTCGTTGGTTAATTGTCGAATTCTTGAATTGTTGCCTTGGTTTATTGTGAAAACTCTATCGTTCCACTTTTTGTGTTTTGACCGTAAGCAATTTTTTTATGGAATCTTGTAGTTTTCTTCACGTATTTTAAAAATCAAGTTTTTGGCGTCATTTCATGTTTTACTTTTAAAACGCCAAATGATACAAAATTCCAAGTGTGGGAACCCACTTTGTTGGAATTTGTTTTAAATGAATGGGTTTCCATTATTTCTAAAATTGGAAAAATATGGTCAAACACTAAGTGTGGGAAGATATAGTTATTCTTGTCGGCAAAATTCTTGAAAGTGCTAATTGTCTTGATACGTGCTTAAAGTTGGTTTCTTTTTCACTAAGTGAGTAATTGCAACTTTATCAAAATGTTTCAGACAAGTTATGTTTATTTTGGCCAATTTTTGCATAACTTGTTAAAACTTTTGGTGTTATCACTTTTGCTTAATTTTACATTTTGTAAAGGGATAAATTAAGTTCTAAGTGTGGGAATCTACTTGGTCAATTTTTGACTTTTTAAATTTTTGATAGGTTCCCATATTCTTAGCGACTTTCTTAGCGACTTAATAAAGTGAACGGTTAATCACTAAGTGTGGGAAGGATACCTTCCTTTATCAAGTTTTAGCAACTAACTTTGGATGTGTTTGTTTTACAGTGTACCCGTACGGCCTTTAGGACCGCATCGGGCGAGCACGAGTTCTTAGTCTTCGAGCCACATCCCAGTTTACGAAGAGGAACGACGTGAGTTGATCGGGGAGCTCTCGGCACTTAAGAGCCGTCAAATAGAGGTTGGCAGAACTCTAGATTGGGCATTTCTACGAGGTATCAATGCGGCTAACATTGAACGTTACTTTAGGAGAGACTTGACTGATGATGGTATCTTGCTTTTCACGAGTATGGCTTGGGAGGTCGTCTTAAACCTTCGAGAACCTATTTATCGAGAGTTGACCCTAGAGTTCATAGCGACGTATTCCTTTGACGAGGAGATAAGGGGAGAGAGCATCAGACGTAGATGTCTTAGTTACCGTTTGGGTGGTCGTTGGTTTAGACAGTCCTTGGCCGAGTTAGCAGTTTCCCTTGGGCTTTACACAAATGAGATGGTAGATTCACCCTATTTTGAGCAGTACATATCACTTTGTGACCATGTTCCACTGGAGGGTACGAGCTTCAGTAAGATTTGGAGTCAACTTGGTCGAAGACAGTATAGACGGTCCAACACCAAGTCTGGTGATTTAGTGAACCCGGAGCACCGTGTATTGCATAGGATGATAGCTAATACATTGAACCAGAGGAAATCCAGCCAGGATAAGATAGGGGACTTTGATCTTTGGCTTCTGTACCAGCTAGTGAACCGAGACTCTCACACTCACCTACCGTACATCATAGCTGAATTTCTCACAGGAGCCAAGGGGTTTAGGACCTCAAGCGGACTTCTAGGTGGCCATTACATCACCCGCCTAGCTTCTACACACGGTTTATTGACACCGGAGGTGAAGACCTCTTTGACTGATCTAGGGGAGTTAGGACTTATAGATAAACATCAGCTTAAGGGGATGAGAGTGATAGAGAGAGGAGCCGTGAGTTCATGGGATTGGATAGGTGCACGAGCAGAGCCAGAGGATCAGGAGATGCCTGAGCCACCACCACAACAACAGTATGATGAGGCAGGAGCCTCGAGATCACATCAGGTACCACCAGACTGGGATGCTTACACAACTTTACAAGATCTCTCGATATGGACGCATTACCATAATGTCCAAGCTCAGAGATCATTTGACTGGCAAAACCAGATGATGATGGGCTTCTTCGCACATATGGCACCCGGTTTCCAGCCATCATCACCACTGCAGTATGTTGTCTGGCCGCCACAGGACCCGAGTCCTCCAGGTTATGAGAGTTATGATCAGTGGAGGAACCATTTCGGTGGACCCCATTGATTATATGGTTCGATGCTTTATTTTGGATACTAATGTTGGATTTGGTTGTACCGTACTATCTGTTTAGTTTTAGTTTTTATTTTTATTTTTTCTTTTTAGTTTATTTGTTTTTGTTTTTAGTTTTTCAAATTAGGTGTGTTGAATCTCGAATCATTGTACGGAACAGATTTCAGTTGCTCTTCAAGCCTCAGTTTCCTTAACCCAGGGAGTATTCGTTCTTTATCTTTTTACCTTTCTGCATTCATGCTTTAAATGTTGTTGCATTGAGGACAATGCAAATTTTAAGTGTGGGAAGGGGGTTAAGTAAACTTTTGCTTGTTTGTTCTTAAGGTAGCGTTTGGTATGCAGACTGGATGGGACTGCACAGGACGGGACTGGACTGGACAGGACTGGACTGGACAGGATTGGACAGGACAGGACAAAACTAATTGTCTGTTATGCATTTGGTGTGACTAGAACAGGACGGGACAAAACTGTTAAAATGACTAGATTACCTTAACATGTTGTTTGATACATTTTTCCATATAATAATTATAAATGTTACAAACCGATTAAAACACAAATAATTTTAGTTATAAAAGTTGAAATAACTTATATAAAACATATTGTATAATTAATTTATGTAAAATTATTTATATAAAGCTATTAAATATAAATAAACCAGAACTTGAATTTAGTTTTTTAAAATCCTAAAAAAACCATAAGTTAAGAAATCCAAAAGTAGCGCACCCATCGTCTTCTCCGTGTGGTTACTTCAGCAGGAAAAAAAATAAAAAGAAGCTCCATGCCTGCTACCAGTTACCGCCACCACCACTCTTGGTTTTTCGTTTTTGGGTAGAGTTCGTCAGCGACAAAATTATCATCTAATAAATTATCATCTACCCATCTTTCAGGTTCGTTCTTATATAAAATATACTTTCTTCCAGATTCTTCTTCCACCACTACCCATTGATAATCAAACGACGTTACACATATCTGAAAAGGATGGTTCGATTTGAGAGGGAAAATCTATAGTATAATCGATTTGGAGGACGAGAGGATTAGGTGCTCAATCTAAGATTATTGGGTAGAAATTGGTCTTCGGTATTGAATTTTACGAATTAGGTTTTCAGATTTTGTGTTATGTCAAAGGGTAAACAAGTCATTTTATGGTTAGTCCAAGGTTGTTCCACCTATTTTAGTGGAACAAAAAATGGCTGATTTTGTCCCATGGAAATGATAATTAGTCCCACCTTGTCCTATGTTGTCCTAGTTCAATGTCAAGCCAAACATGGGACTAAAAATTTCTGGCACGTCCCGTCCCATGTAGTCTGCAAAACAAACACACCCTAACTGTTTATCTAGAATTATTTGAATTATATGGCATAATTTTTTTTAAAATCCATGATCTTTTAAAATTTTTGGGAAGTTAAAAGAGTCATGCATTTAGGAAGATGCTTTTTTGAGTTTTTATGAGTTTGAAAAAGTCATGTGTATTCTAATTACCGAGTGATCCTTACCGTTGCCATGAGAGATTGAGCCTATATTATTTATATTCTATTCGTTTCGTGAGGATACCGATTTTGAAAAAGTCATCTTGTCACTTTGAATGCTTGTCGAGACCATAAAAGAAAAGTATTTATCACCATTGCACTGATAGAGGCCTTCATTTCAACCCATTTTTAGCCTTCGTTAGATAACCTCATTATAACGTTATCTAATTTGCCAAAGCCCTTATTGTGAAAGTACTCATCTTTAGTACTTTATCCCTTGTAACCCTTTTGAGCCTTAGCCTTTTGATTTCTTTACCCATCACCACTATATCCTTTAGCCCATTTATTTTATCAATCTTTTGGCCGTAGCTTAAAGTTAAAAGCTTTTTAAGTTTTTGGTCTATTTTATAAATCTGAAAAATAGAGAAAAGTTTGGAAGTTAAAAAAAAGAGGAAAGAAAAATAAGTTGAAAAAAGAGAAAAGTCAAAAAGAACGACTCAACAAAAGAAAAATCAAAAAGAGTCGATGTGCCAAAAAGAAAAAGAAAAATATCGAGCCACAAATAAGCAATATGTTTAGGCCGATATAAAAATAGAAGTAGTTATCTCGAGCTCTAAAAGTTCTAAAAAAGTCAGATTTTTAATTTAGATCTTAAACTGATTAGTTTTCAGGTTTTTGCTGCAACCCTTTGAGTCACTTAAATAAAATCCTCTATCCTACCATGAACCTTTAGCCTAACATTATAACCCTAAAGTCCTCTTGATGGTTGACAACTTTTCAGTGGTGGATATGAGATTTGGTGACAAGCCTATGTGTTGGTAAAAGGTCGAGTATCAGTGTGATCACTATATAATATATTACCCCTTCAGAGATATACACATTATCAAAAGTGAGGGTAAGAGGTTAAGCATGACTTTGATAACTTGTGAAGCTTTGAATTGTGTCTGAATAATGTTTGATTTCTTGCGACTGTTCTTGTTCTTTCAAAGCATAATCATAGATGAAGAATAATTTTGTCGTTATTTTTATTATTTTATCAGATATTTACTTGAGGACAAACAAATCTTAAGTGTGGAAATTTGATAACTACAAAATTATACATATTTTGGTCGCACTAATTCCTCACTTTTGTATTTATTTTGGGAGTAATTTGGATACAGTTTGGCTTAAAAAAGTTTGTTTTGGAGGTTTGGGAGGCACTTGTGCAAAAAAGTAGAAAAAGAGGATAAAAAGCGCCAAAAAGGGATACTTTATGAAGAAATGGAAAAATCATTTAATTGGTTTCCATTTATGGGATTTTCTTTCTTTCCAAGCTAAGGATCTGATCAGATAAAGCAAATATATCAGCTCCAGATTATTCCAGAATGTTCCAATCCAGTTGCCTTACTTCCAAAGAAAATACTCCAACAGATAAGGAAGGAATATCAGACAGAATAATCTAGAATATTCTATCAGATGTATTTCGCGCTGCCAAGACGCCGTTTCACGATCGCCAAGTGCACCTGCCGAGTTTCTTATAAATACAAACCTTGGCCATTCAGTTCCAAGCATTCTACTTTATAATATTTTCTCTCAAATATTTTGTTTAGGTTAGATCATGGGAACCACTTAGAGTTTCCAACCCAAAAGATGGAGGCTCGATGATCAATACACGGAGGAGACGGTTCGAGAGGATGTTACGCCAAATCTGCCGGTCTTTAGTATGGTTTGGTTTTTCATCTATGATTAGTATGTCTATTATAAATCATAAATAACTTTATGCCCAAGATTTTAGAGAAACATGGTAACCACACATATTAAAATATACTGTTGGTCCCTATGGGATGGCTAATAAGTAAGTTCATAGTAAATTGTATTGTAGAAGGGGGGTTGAATACAATCAACACAGTTTCTTCTATTCAATTTAATCTATGTGTTCTATGAAGTCTTTGTATAAATTAAACTAGATTGTTTGTTGAAGAAGATCAAGACTATGTCAAGATCTAAAACAATCTTAATTTGAGACACCTAGCATTTGCTTATGCACAAAGCAAGTATAGAATTTAGAAGGAAAGAACTTAGAAGAATTAGATAGAGGAAAGGATTTGGGGTATAAGAAGATGGACCAAGGTAGTTTGAAGAATAACTCATTGTTCATATTTATACCCTATGTATTAAATACATGGCATACCCATCTTTACACGTGTTGTGCAAAGATTGGTTCTGTTGTACTATTCTACTATAGAGTAATGCCCATGCGTAGTACGGTCATGGCTTATAGTGAATAGTTGCCTTATGGGTGATAAGTACGGAGGAAACAGTAAAGAGACATTCCTTTTGTACTATTGTCAGAAAGGCAATCAAATCTTTTTTGTGCATATAGGACAAGAAGACAAATATGGAATTCTTGGAAAGCAAGTCAATGATCAGCATTAGAGTCACTGATCCTTGGGAAGGATCAGGGAGTCGCTGTGACTTGTTATTAGAAGAACGTCATGTTAGGTTAGTTAGCTCGATGTCACTGATTTCAACTTCAAATCATGAGCATCGCTGACTCTATCATCAGCTTGCATCAATAGATGGTGCTGATGGTTTCTTAGTGACATGACTATTTGTCTTCAAAGAATACTTAGCTGTTATCAGCTCTTGCTGTTGCTGAATGGAGTCAGGGAGACAAACAATCGATGCTGCTTTATGTGAGTGGATGCTTTGAAGGGTGAAACAGTCAACGAACAGACTCGCTGTAGTTTCCAAAGCATCTATACTTTGCTAAGTATTTTTAGTTACAAGAGATAGGATCATTGGTATTTCATCAGGTCATAGAGGAGCTAGATCAATAATCTCCCCCTAAATATCAATAATAAGACAACAGGGAGGTTGTCTTTGATCTAGTAACTTAAAAAAAATTCTAAGTCTCGAAGTAACAGTTAGGAAATAAAACATGTGAAAGGTACTTGTTTCATTTAACTGTTAACAGTGATCTTTTTCAGTAAAGAGACAATAGAGAGAGATAAAAACTTGTCATTCATTTCATTTTATAAGTAAGAGTTACAATACAATTTGAAATAAATTACAAGTCACTGAAAGTAATTACATGGAGAGGACATATCATTCGAAAGTTTCTTCTTTGATATGTATTCAATGTCCTCTCTAGCAAGCTTTCTTTTCTTAAGTTCTTCTCGAATCCCTCTAGCAAACTCAAGTTAGTCGTCGCCGTTAGTGGTAGCGAATACGAGAACACTGATCAGATGAAGTTTTGGAGAGATAGGGATCTCACTGAACCTTTGAAACTTGAGCTGGTTGAATCTGTCTAGAAAGCACAGCCCATATTCAGGTTCCCTTATTACTTGTCTTTCATAGAGAGACAATCCTTCAGGGATAGTAAGGTTGAGGCATGAGGTGTCTACATAGGTATAAGGAATGTCAGCGTAGGGAGCAGCCGGGATGAATCGAGGGCCTAGACACCATGTCGAGAAGATGAAGGCCGAGATGATGGAGGTCTTGAACTTGAGGGAGTGAAAGCCCTTTGTTGAACCTCAGGGATCTGATTCAGCTTGTATCTCTAAACTCTCTTGACAAGGTTGTCAAGGAGTTCTTCCACCTAAGGTCTGCTTTGAGATCTATATTTCTTCAGTGCAGCCAGAATTTCATACTCCCTGAGGACCGAGACTCTTCGATCATACTCCCTGAGGACCGAGACTCTTACGAATGAGGGAGAGTTCTTCTTGGCTCTAGTCCTCTTCAGCGTCACTGAGATGATCTTCTTAGGCTTTCTTCTCTTGTTCATCTTCTCTAAGCACCATCTGGCTTCTGCTTCTTCATCAGTGAGCTCCTGCTGAGATCTGCACTTTTTATTTCAGGATCTTCTCTAATAAACTCATCAGCGAGTTGTTGAGCAGCCAGAACATCCCTTTGTGCATCCTCGAGTTGCTTCAAGGCACGCTCATTCTCCCTGACATCCTCGGCTGATATCCCTTGAGGGATTTTTATTCTCGGACTCTCAAAGTGAGAGACGACCTCCTTTAATTTTGCCTCCCTGTACAAGTCATTATCCACATTAGCAGGGGTTGAGTCACTAGAGTCTTCATCTGAGGTGGTTTGGAAGGATTCCTCAGATGATGAAGAAAGGGTGATTATAGGTGTAGGAGGTACATAAGGTATTAAGGTTAAGGATGGTTGAGGAGGGAGAGGTTCTTCTTGGAAGGGAATGGCAGAGGTAGGGATGGCTGAGGAGGGAGTGGTTCTTCTTGAACCCTTGTAATTTATTTATGTAATTCTTCTTTAATCAGTGTACTATAATTCTCTTTTAATGAAATGAAACTTATGATCTCGCTGATCATCTCATGTCATTGATCATCTTTCTCTCACTGATAACTTACATTTAATTGCTATCTCTGCAAATATGTCAGTGACCTCACCTACCTTAAAACATTAAATGTGATAAGAGGACCCTGATAAACCCTTCTGTTGATAACCTTTCACATTCCAAGGGTTCAGGCCAATCATCAAAATGGATATGTTTTCCATATATAATGATTTATCTTCCAAAAAGCTGTCTTTTGTAAGCCCTGACACGTTGGTGCTATTCAATGCGCACAACGTGTGTCAGGCGCGTAATGTTAGCATTATGTGCATAAGTTGACAAACCGTTTGATCGCACATCCAACGTTATAAGTCACTTGAGGGTCACACCTGTGAGGACCTATAATTCGGATAGTAAATTAACCCCACTTTGGAGAATTTGGTTTTATAATAGTAAATTATAAAACAGTTGGGTGTTTTCTGTAAAAACCCCAAAGTAAAAGGTTTCAGATAATAAATTAAGGTTATATATTTATTAGTTAAATAAATATATAATAAATAATTAATTAGTTTATAATTATCTAGATTTAATTATTATAGTTAATATAATAATTAGTAAATATTCTTTCTTGGAAAGAAAGAAAGAATAAGATAATTATGGAAAATATTATTTCTTAGGGAGAAAGAAATAATATAAGACTTATCTAATATATGGAATTTTTTCCATATAAATAGATAGGTTAGGCTATTAGATAATTAATTCTTTTAATCTATTGCCTTCTCACCAAGAAACCTCTCTCTCTCTCCATACTCTCTCTCTCTCGGTCGAATTCATCAGAGATCCAAAAACCAGTTTCGGTTTTTCAGTGTTCTTCACGTACCGATTGTTC
Source organism: Centaurea solstitialis (assembly GCA_030169165.1). Classification (NCBI taxonomy): domain Eukaryota; kingdom Viridiplantae; phylum Streptophyta; class Magnoliopsida; order Asterales; family Asteraceae; genus Centaurea; species Centaurea solstitialis. Next base: position 12,723,575 of record CM058044.1, on the reverse strand, counting down.
GTGGAGCGTTTTCGGGGGTTAGATCCAGCTAGAGGGAATTCCGTTTGGTCGATTACGGGTGGATTAATCTCAAGCAATTCAGGTAATAATCCTAAACCTACATATTAACTGTAATAAGATAAACAAGATGATCTGTGATGTTTTTCGGGATTTTAGTCCTTAATGCTTCCGCTTAATCAAACCAGTTAGGTTTGATTGTTAAACTTGTTTGGAACAGTTTGTTTCATGTGGTTTAGTCGTGTATCTTAATCCAGTTAGGTTTGAGATCACAGTTGTTCTCGTGTCAGTTTGATACGAGGATCTCACAAAATCCCAACAGTGGTATCAGAGCCACAGTTTTACTTGTTTATTTTAGTTATTATTAGATCCGTTAAATTGTTTCTTATGAATAAAGTTTGGATTTAATCTTTATCAGTTTGGTAAAGATTTAATCAGTTTGATAATTATCAGTTTTGAATAAAACATAATCTTTATCAGTTTGGTGAAGATTTGTTTTATTAGTTTAATCTTTATCAGTTTGGTGAAGATTTGGTTTAGTCTTTATCAGTTTGATAAAGATTTTTTTGGGTAATTATCAGTTTTTCAATAAAAACTAAAACTTTATCAGTTAGATAAAGGTTTAACCTTTATCAGTTAGAAAAAGGTTTAATCTTTATCAGTTGTATAAAAAATTTATTTTTTATCAGTTTTTCGTTTATCGTTTATCTCGTTAAAATTGAAAAACACAAAATCACACACGGTAGCGAGATCGGTGGCGGAACGGTGGCACATAGCAACCGAACCATCCCACCGATCGCCGGTCAAATCACGATGGCGGCGGAACGGCGGCCAAAGCCGACCGAACCGCCACCTGGATCACCGAAGCCGCGGCTAGGCTAGGCCGCCGATCACGATAGTGGTGGCGGTGGTTTCTGTCGTTGACCACCACTGACGGTGGTGGCGGCTGTTATTGGTAGCAGCGGCGGCACGAATGTCGTGGACCACCCGCCAGGCCGCCGGCTGCCTTAAGGCCACGCCAAGGCGGCGGCGGTGGTCGGTCCTTTTAAATCGCCGAAGCCACCAAGCGGTGGTGCTGCGATAGCAGTGGTGGTTGGAACGTGGTGGTGGCGGCGGCTGTGGCTGTCGTTGCCGGGCGAACCACGAACCACCAAGCCGTCCGCCGGCTGCCTTGCGGCCTCGCCAGGCGGCGGCGGTGGCTGTTTTGTTTCACAATCGCAAGCCGCATCACCATTCGGTGATGGCCGGCGTTTCCCGATCGCATAGGCGGCGATGGGCGTGGGTTGTTTTTGACCACCGATCGCACCGGCGGTGGTGGCGCACACCCGTTTGATGTCGCCGCGCGGTTGTAACCATACCGCGGCCAAGCCGAGGCCAAACCACCCGATTGGTGGTGGCCGAGCGATTGTCGATCAGCGACGGCGCTATGGCGTCGATTGCTAAGGCGGCGGTGGCCGTATGGTGTTTATTTTGATCACGGCGAGGCCGAGGTCAATTCACCAGCGCGGTGGTGGCCGGGCCATGGTTGTTTGTTTCAATAACCACCGGTCGCCCTAGCGGCAATAATGGTGGTGCGGTGATCGCGATGGTGGTAGCAACCGTTTGTTGTTATCATCACAAACGCGGTGATTACGTGATCAACGACGAGATGTCGATCGATCACGAGATCGTGTTTTCGGGATTTTCGTTTTATTGGGCCTCGATACAAACAGGCCCAAAGCCCAGAAATTTTGGACCCAGTTTGAGGCCCAAAAAGGGTTTGATGGTTTTAGGCTTTTATCCGAATTATTTTTATTTAGATAAGCTTATTATCTTATATAATTGTTTTAATGGATTTTTGATAATTATCCATGTGTTAATCAAACCAGTAATTTTGACCCGTTTTTGGTCAAATGGGCCAGGTGTCATGTTTGACCAGTTGGTCGAACCACGACACAGTTTTTATGCCAGTACTTGTTATTTCGATCAGTTGGTTCGGAATGTCCGGTTTGATATGTTTTGGATAAAAGTAAATATTTTAGGAAATTGGTTTTATTTTACATATTAGATTTATAGTTTATAAATCTTAGGTAATTTTATAAAACCGATTTCAGATTAAAATATTAGTTTCGATTTATAAAACAGTTTGTTTTTTTATAAATCAGTTAAAACCATGCTTTACGATAAACCGAACGAGATATTATCTAACGGATCTAGGATTGTTTTATGCTTTATATATGTTGCTTGCTTATTTGCTTTATATATATGCATAAATTATATATTATACCTGTTTGTGTATATTATTTGTGTCTGTTATAGATTTTGCCAACTTAGCCCATTGTTTTATTCTTGAAAGGGCCTGGATATTTTTACAACTCCATTATAATATGAATGACCTTAAGTATAATATTTTCTTTTTCAAAAATTACACCGAGAAGTGATAAGGCCAGTGGGAGCTACTAGAAAATTTAAAAAAAAAAATTAGTTAGGTCATTTTGGTCCTTTAGGAATTAGTTGGCAAATCTATAATTAGACGTTTTAACTGCGTAGTTATTAATATTTAACTGCGTGAATTTATTTGCCCATGATTAATTGATAATTATTGCATGCTTAGCTTTTATCAAACGTTTTAAAATTTAGAGAGAGTTTTAAAACTATTTAATCATGAGATATGTTAGGTTTTTATAATTAAATTTACCAGTTTTTCAAACCTTTTAAACGGTAGATTTTATTTTAAAACCTTATGTTTTATAAGATTGTTTCTCTTATAAAGACATGTTGACAAAAACAGTTAGTTTTGGTCAGCAAGAAGGCTTTCAAAACAGTTAAGTTTTTGGTTAACAGTAATGCTATTAAAACAGTTAGTTTTAATTAGCAAGTACTTTTAAAACAGTTAGTTTTAAATAGCGTGTATGTTTAATAACAGTTAGTTTTTAAACATCGGTTGCCTTTTTAAACAGTCAGTTTTAAAATTGCAAAGTTTTCTAAAAATACTGGAATATAAAAGGTCTTTCAAATACTTAGTTAAAAACCCAAGAAAATCATAGATCAGTAGTGCAACCCACTTGGGACACCTAACGGCGTAAGGTACGCGGGCGTTGGAAGTGAACAAGCCTTGGGCGTCCGCGTTCAAACCCCAAGTTGAAAGGGGTGTGATAAGTACACCAGTCCCAAATGGTGTGATCTATTTTGGTTTTGTAACAATTCACCGTGTCGTATCGGGCCAAAATGCACTGAGGGACTAAAACATGTACGGTTTTATCCGATGTCCCGAAAAGATCTAGGAGTCATGTCAGTTAGATGTGATTGGTATAAGTCCTTACCTACCGAAATAGTACGGGCCTGGTGTGACGTGAGCAAGCCGTACATCAGGACGTATGAAATAAGGATCCTAGCACAATACTTATCATTTAAGGGTTTATTGATATTTGTTGGGAGTCTATTCACAGTTACTAAAGCCAAATGTTTTAAATGTGTAGATGGCAAACGCTGTAACCAACACTAATAACCTGTCTCTTCGCTCCATTCTTGAAAAGGACAAGCTCACTGGAGCTAACTTCCTCGAATGGGAGCGCAATCTGATGATTGTGCTCAGGCACGAGAGGAAGTGGTATGTCCTAGAAGAGCCTCTTGGTGAGGCCCCTCTAGCAAGTGCAACTGCCACTGTTAGAAATGCTTATAGAAAGCATTCTGATGACTTGCTGGATGTTGGCTGTCTCATGCTTGCGACTATGAGCCCATATTTGCAAACGGGGCTCATAAACACGAATGCCTATGACATGATCCGCCAGTTGAGGGACATGTTTCAGACGCAACCACGCACAGAGCGTTATAATGCCACCAGGGCATTCAACGCGTGCAAGATGGTCAAGGGGACCTCAGTTAGTGATCACGTCATGAAAATGAAGAGGCACATTGATCACTTAGAGAGGCTAGGTCACCAGTTCCGTTGCAGTTAGCAACGGATACGATACTCAACTCACTGTCTGAGGATTACAAGTAGTTTGTAATCAATTATAATATGAACAACATGGAAAAGACAATTGCTGAGTTGCATTCCATGTTGAAAACCGCTGAGTTGAGTATGGGGACCGAGACCAAGACCAAGGATGTGCTCATGGTCGGAGATGGTGGAGCGAAGAGGAAGCGTGGGCATGGAAACACCAGTAAGGGCAAAAGCCAGCCTCAGGCAAGCCAGAGTGTGACCAAGGTAGAGAATAATGACAAACGCAAGGGCAAGGGCAAGAAAGTGAAGCCTAACAAAGCCAGGACCGAGAATAGGTGTTTCATATGCCATGAACTTGGTCATTGGAGGCAGAACTGCCCAAAGCGTCACAAAGCAGGCAATAACGCCTCAGGTATTTGTGATTGCTTTAGTTTATCACTTTCACTTGTTAGTTTACAAGTATGTTGACACCTAGTGCAAATATTCTAATTGCAGGTGGTCAGAAGTGAGGAGCCCAGGATTGCGAGGATCTACGTGCTAGTTTATCATTAGATATTTATCAAGACAATTTTAATATTTATGTTTGTGGTTTTAAAACAATTTTGAATGGTTGTGATGTTTTTGGATATTTATGGTTTATTAAAATTGGTTTTAAACTTATTGTCTTGATTTAATATCTTGTGAATGATGATATTGTTGAATTTGTTTAAAGTCGAGATTGACTTGATTCAAATAAGTAGATCCTAGATGTCATATATTACACTAACAGAATTACTTCAATGTTTTAATTAATTGATTTGAAGTAATAGTTATATGAAAAACTGTAAAAAACACACGAAGTACTATTATTTTAGGAATGTGTTTTTGAGAATAAAACATACATGAGTAAAAGGATTATAAAACATTTTATAGATTTAATTACTCATGTGTTTTAGAAAGAATTTAGGATGTTGTCTCAGATGACGTTGACAACATCAGTATTTATAAAACTAGGAAATTCCAAGTCTTGGAATTGGGATTTGATAAAATCCAGTTAAGTTTTGTAAATGTTAAATTCTAGTATTACTTAAAATAGAATTGACTAGGAAGTCAAGTCAATAGTTAATTTTAAGTAATGGTCAGTTTTCATATAGGTTAGTGGGAGCCCAGTTTATTCTATATCCAGTCCCGTGATAAAGAATAACAGATATATATATGTATATATGATAATTATTGATTTAATATATCTCAGAATTATAATCCAGGAGGGATATAAATTCATAAGATATAAGATCTGCCTTTTAGTTAAAAAACGGAGATAAAATAGTTTCATAATTTTGAGACAGTATAAAGTCATAATTGACTTTAAGAAAATCAATAATTAAAGTAGTGTTGGAATAATTAATAATAAAGATATCAAGTATCTTTTGGACTCTAAAGTGTTGTAATACACTAGGTTAAATTTCCTGGATTTACCAGTTGGGTAAATGGAAAATTTTGTTTGATTTCAGGTAGAAATCATTCGTCTACACAGCAACTAAGGAAAGTTGTAGTCTAACTTTACATATTCAGGGTATCTAGGAGTTGTTCCAGTATCTCCGAGATCACGGAATATGAAAAGAGAAGCCTAATCTTGTTTTAGAGTGTTTGCAAAACAAGATTAGCAGAATCAAGTATAAAGTATCAGTTGATACTAAACTTGTATTGTTTTGGTTATTTTTCTTTGATTAGTATGGTAAACACTAATTAAAGGGTTTAAATTGAAGAAGGGTGATACTTCGTTTAAATCAGTATTTAGTATTCGTTGAATAGACACTATAAAAGTAACTTAGGAATGCTATTAATTTCGTTTATATTACAGAGTGGAATATGGAGGACTATACGAAATTAGTTTCTTTGTTTCTTTTACACTTAGCATGTTTTTGATCCGGGAATAAAAACTAGTTTTCAGTTTTTATTTGAAATTATCCGTGACAACTTATCAAGGTGGGAACCTGATAGGGCTATAAAGTCATCGTGGAGTTTTTTGGGTAGTTATGATCAGTCGTTGAATAACAGCTACAAGTGATGTAGACCAAAAACTGCACGGATACTCGATAGAGCAGCGAGTATCGGATGTGATCCGCCGGTTGAGATTACTCCATGGATTTAGTCATGAGTAAAACTCCCAGAGGTTGTCCTTAGCACCTGAGGTATTTGGTTTGCCATTACGAGGACTGTTGGATACTTAGTACGTTCTAACATCACGCCGTAACAGGGTGGTCATACGGGGCGTAACTAGATTCAGCGGAAGCCGTGGTGACAAATGCAGATATGCGAGATGGGATTTGCACCTCTTCTATGAAGAGAGATATTTCCGGGCCCCTTGACTGACTGAAAAGACTGATGAAGTGCATGGCGATGCCCAAACGAACTGATTTGTTCTTTGTCGTTTACCAATCAGTAGAGGTCGGATAGTCGAGAAACATAATCTTTGAGTATTTAGAGTTGACTGTATCCATGCTCATACTCAAAATTGAAATATCGTGATGCAAAAGGAAAAGCCTAGTTATACCCGATTTGTGGACAGTTTGTTCATAAATGTTGTTTCCTTTTAGGAACGTTTTATCACCTACCTGGGTATAAGGGTGCTTATAACCTGGTTAGCCTAAGTGCCTGTCTAGGGGCCTCCTTAGGTCCGTGTCATCAATCTGGTATTGCCAACATGCACAAGTGCGAGTCTGTTAGCATTATGTGCATAAGTTGACAAACCGTTTGATCGCACATCCAACGTTATAAGTCACTTGAGGGTCACACCTGTGAGGACCTATAATTCGGATAGTAAATTAACCCCAGTTTGGAGAATTTGGTTTTATAATAGTAAATTATAAAACAGTTGGGTGTTTTCTGTAAAAACCCCAAAGTAAAAGGTTTCAGATAATTAATTAAGGTTATATATTTATTAGTTAAATAAATATATAATAAATAATTAATTAGTTTATAATTATCTAGATTTAATTATTATAGTTAATATAATAATTAGTAAATATTCTTTCTTGGAAAGAAAGAAAGAATAAGATAATTATGGAAAATATTATTTCTTAGGGAGAAAGAAATAATATAAGACTTATCTAATATATGGAATTTTTTCCATATAAATAGATAGGTTAGGCTATTAGATAATTAATTCTTTTAATCTATTGCCTTCTGTTGATCCAACTCTCCTAAGACCTGATGAAATGATAATGATCCTGAATCTTTACTTAGTGAATAGGTTTTTACTTCTGTTATAGCTTGAGGAATTATCACTGAGTCTGTTCAGTGTTAATCCATGTTACTTATGCTGTAACTTAACTTTATAGATCAGGATCAGGATCAGGAGACTAACGAGTCTGTTCTGCAGTCTACTGATCCTGTCCACTGAAGTGAAGACCTCCTCCTGAAGACATTAAGATCATACAAAAAGAACCATCAGCGACGTCGAAGAAATAGCTGATGACAGGAACAGCATGCTCGTGATCTGAAGACGGAACTCAGTGATAGCAGTCTGTTCACTATCGTATGACATCCTGAAGATCCATCAGGATACACGTGACCCTGAACGTCCCCTGTTTCAGGACTCTAGTCACTGATCAGTATCCTGATCCTGAAGGAATTAGAACAATGTCTTAGTCTAATGCACAAAAGGATTACACGCCTTTTCTGACACAATAGTACATAAGGGCAGTTACTTTACTGTTCCCTCCGTACTTATCAGACCATAAGGCAACTGTTTACAAACATCCTCTTTTGCACACCATGCAAAGAGTATTTGTTTATAGT